>PKRV01001907.1:1328004-1422893 GCA_003709505.1 Hyphantria cunea | reverse complement strand
CACACACACACACACACACACACTCACACACACACATACACACACACATACACACACATTTTCATTTATTCTAAAAATGCATGAAAATAACGTCACTTAGTAATAAGGTAACAGCAAATATCTGATATTCATGGTATACGAATAAATCAAGATAAAGTTGACAATATTGATCAATAATAAATAAACGTGATTATTCCGAACTGAGCATTAAAATTAACTGGACCAGTTTATACGAATACACCTTTACCCAATATCCAAGTACAAAACCCAGGGTATTTACTGGATTAGCTTGCACATTCTCATAGCAAATGCCCTACATATATTTGTGAATAAATATAGAATTCATATGCTAATATTATATTCGTTGGCAAAGACCACCGTCCGTGCCGGTTACAGCGATAAGGCCGGAACCGTTTTTGTAAACATTCCAATATTTACATTATTTACAAATACCTAAATAATGTAAATAAGTTAAGTGAACGTTAGTAAAACAAGTCATTCTAAATAGATCACCTTTGTTTCCACATGATTTTAGGATAAGGTATAAAACTTTTAAAGTTTTTACTTTGAATCCATTTCAATTATATTTGTCTAGTATGCAACATATTGTTATATCAGTTTGATAAATTCAAATCAATTGTAGATGATATATTCTCATCTCATTTATTAACATTTAGAACACTTTATTTTTCTTTGGTAACTTATCAGGCGTGAGGATAGATGGCTTTTCTTTTTTTAAGATTATTTGTTTTTTTTTCCTTTTTATTTAATCGGATGAACTGTGTTCTCGCACGCACCTAACCGAATCCGATTTGGCAAAACGTCTACTTTACTCGTCGTGTAACGTGAAGTGCAATGTCCAAATAATGGTTCTTTATATGTTTTCATTCTAGTATAATTAATAACTTTAAAACTATTTTTACCGAAATAAAGAAATTGGTGACTTTCTAACTGTCAAGAAGTTTGTAAAATTTGATATAACAAATAAATACTACCGATCACAGAAGATAAATTTAATAATAGCTGTTTACTCTTTTTTCTGAATTTATCTAGTTACATGTTTATATTATCAATCTTCATGATTTTAACGAATCTTTTTTTTTGTAATTCCTATTTTTTTCACATTTAAGTGCTTAGTCAATATTTTATGTAATATTGACGACATGACATATAAAGCAAGTGTACTTACGACATAAAACATTACATAAATAAATAAATAAATATTTCAGACGTCTAACACACAACGCCATCAGACTGCACGGTTGGCCTAGTGGTGTCAGTGGTCGCCACACCGCTTCCTACAGCGCCAAGTGTTGTGGGTTCAAATCCTACGTGGGACAACACTTTGTATGATCCATAAACTGTTGTTCTAAGTCTGGGTGTGACTTTGTGTCCGTTTCATGTATGTTTGTAAAGATCCCCGTGACACAGGTATGTATATTACAAATGCAGGAGATGTCTTTAAAAAAAAAAAAACTAGTCCCAAACTAAGCAGAGCTTGTATTATGGGTACTAAGTAAATAACTGATATAAATACATATATACTTTTTTTTGTAAATACATATCTATCATACATAGAAAACACCCAAACTCCGAAACAAACATTTGTAGATCATACAGACATTTGACCCGGGAATCGAAACCGAGACCTCAAGAACAGCAGTCACACACGCTACCGCTGCGCCACCGAGCTATAAGTGACGACATGGATACCTTGACTTCTGTTCGGGGTTCTGTCTCTTTTGTGAGTTTGTAGGAGGTGAAACAGTAGATGATCTATAGTAGATAAATACTCGTTTGATTTTTACTTGGATTAAGTATTAGACGAACCCTCGTGCCCACGTGGGAGAACCACGCTTCGGCATGAATGGGCCGGCTCGACCGGAGTGATACCACGGCCTCACAGAAAACCAGTGTGAAACAGCGCTTACGCTGTGTTTCATCGAGTGAGTGAGGATACCGGAGGCCCATACCCCAATCCAACGCCCCCTATCCCCCTCACCATCCCCTTTCTCCCCAGGCCGCCATAGTGTGGGTCACCATACTGCATTGTTCTTTTTCGCATTGAGGATGGTGACCACCACTTTTGGATTCTGCTCATGCTTTCCATAAGGCAGGGCAGAGTCATTTTGGCAGCTTAAATATATATAAAAAAAAATGTGGATATCGTCGTAAACAATAGTCTAAACTATATCTATAGTATATAGTTTCAAATACAAGGTATTTCAATAAACGAAATTCAAGGTAGAGCCACGCTGATTTTAGTACGGACGGGCCGGCTCGACCGGTGCGGGACCCTCGCACAGAAGATCAACGTAAAATGATAGCGTTCATGCTATCGTGTTTCGTTGGTGAGTGCGAGACAGAAGGCCCAATGGTGCAGAAGCATCACTAGCTCGCAATGGTGTGGGTCACCATAGTCATAATGTAAGTTTGCGATTTTACGATTTGACGAGGTTGCGATTCTGCATGAATCATGTCGAAAAAACAACGAAGGAAAATATACGATTGCTAAAGTACAATTAAAATCGTTATGCAACAGTATAAAGTAACTGCTGTACATACTACGATGTGATATACATATCATATGTATACTATGCACTGTCTAATTATAGCAATCATTGGTTTGTTTCGAAACGATCCTGAACTCAGATACCAATCGTGTGGGCGTTTTTGCCGCTCTCGCATAGGAGAACACAGTCATATTAAAAGTTACCGCGGAGACGCTATTTCCATAATGTGACAAAGATTTAGGTCAATAAAGCATATTAAAAGGATCCCTGTGTACCTAATAACTGTCATTGTCTACAACCTGATTTTTCTCAAGAGGT
Organism: Hyphantria cunea; assembly: GCA_003709505.1. Classification (NCBI taxonomy): domain Eukaryota; kingdom Metazoa; phylum Arthropoda; class Insecta; order Lepidoptera; family Erebidae; genus Hyphantria; species Hyphantria cunea. The sequence continues at coordinate 1,420,062 of PKRV01001907.1, read as the reverse complement.
AACCCTTCCCAAAACTGTAAGATATAGTAAGTACATGCAAAACATTTTCTAAAATCTTTAAGCTATTTTCTTCGTGATAAGCAACTCGAGATTGAAAGTAATTTATTTTGTTTATTAACTTCGTTTGTGTGGGATATAGCGATAGGTTGATAATATCCAATATAATATTGAAGATAATAATAATATTCAAGAGAAAGGCTAGAACTGGTATTAAGGAACCGCATTGTTTAAATTGCATCGGTTGTAGTCAAGTCTACAATCTCAATGACTACAAACTGAAAGGTTTACCGACTGTAGTTTCTGCAAACGATGGTCCACTTCAGCTTAAAGTTTTGGTTTCAAAATTCTTTATGTTTCGAGTTTACAGCATTGTTTAATATACAATGTACTGCTATTGCTGATCAAAGTTGCATGTTACAAATAAATTTTTATTAATAAACAAAAAATATTTTATACCGTATTAATTGTGTGTACTACTAAAAATCATACATAACTATCTGATGTCCATGATGGTTGTCTGGAAGAGATCGCCGTGAGCGATAAGACCGCGAATTGTTGTAGTAATCCTTTTTGTCACTCATTTTATTTAGTATTTTTGTAATATGTACGCAATGAAGATAAATAAATAAATAAATAAAAATAAAATAAATCACTTTTTGTTTAAACAATATCCAATTCAATATCTATCGATTTGTTATAATGGATACAAGTTTGAAATAATTGACCAAAGTTTTCAGTTAATTAGAAGTAGTTCAGTACCATCTGAGAAGATAACTTACTTCGCGCGAGTTAAAGGATCGTTAAGTGGGGTAAGGTATTCAAAATGTTTTAATTAGTGGTGTTTGGCTTTACTCTTGAAAAGGTATATAGTACAAGGCAGCTTCAACGACAATGACTTAGCAACTAATTGAAATGCTTAAAATTTTGTCAGAGTAAATGAAGGCCATTTCTTTTTTATTGATTTTGATTTATGAGATATATGACTCATTAGAAATGACTAATAGCTAGCTTTAACCTTAGGCTATCTAAAGTCATGAAACTTAAAAATTCCTTTCCAGGTGTTTTTAATAAAAAAACCAAGGTAACGTCAATGATAATAACGATTTCATTCAACGAAATGACTGTCCTAGACTGGTATTGAATTTAATTACCGTTATATAATTTTATTGTGACTACACGGTTGGCCTAATAGTTTCAGTAGTCGCCACACTGCTTCCTACTGCGCCAAGTGTTGTGGGTTCAAATCCTACATGGGACAACACTTAGTGTGATACATAAATTGTTGTTCTAAGTCTGGGTGTGCTTTGTGTCCGTTTCATGTATGTTTGTAAAGATCTCTGTGACACAGGAATGTATATTCCTAATGCGGGAGTTGTAATTTTAAAAGAAAAAAAAAGAAAAAAGTTTTGCTAAAACAATAATCACAATGAGTAAATTATATGGACACGAGGAGCAAATAGGTACTAGCTTTGACGCTGTAGTGTTGTGCGATACAATACATGATCGGGTTACTGTTACAAGGTTATCCAAGGTTATCCAAGGTTATCAGTTATCGTTGTAGTTAATTTTAATAACATGGAAAAGAAATATTGTTAGTAGTTAAACTTTTAAGAACTTACTTTCGCTAGCAGTTCCGCACGCTATTTCGTCCTTACTAGTACCATTTTTTTACATGGAAAAAATATTGTAATAAAACCCTAAGTCTTTTAATAATTCACGATGAGTCTAGCAGTTAAGTAAATAACCCGACAAATAATCAATCTTATTTTAGTTTCAAGTCGCCAGTATACGACTACCTTCAATAACGTTAAAAAAATGATATTTGATATTGAAGGTAATATTGTTACCTTTACAATCTTCGTACTCTTTTCCAAAATTTATTTATGGTAGATGCTAAGAGTTTTTTCAGTCAGTTTTGCTCGCGACAGTTTATTGCTTTCTTGTTTCTAGCCATATTTCATTTAATCTTTACCTATATACAAACATTATCGGCCAGATAAGATGTATAAAGTATTAGCTTCAGAGTAGAGTACGTCGGTTAGCACGGTAAAAAAGACCCAGGTCCTTCCTCAAGAATCAAAGTTTCTTCATGCTAAATTTTAATGAAATCGGTATAGCGGTTTAGTCGCAAAAGCGTAACAAACAGATAAAAACTTTCAAATTTACAATATTAGTATGGATATAAGGAACAATGTTCTTAAAAGGTAAAATATTTCGTAAAATTTGAATATCGTTATTTATAAATGTCCAACATAAATATAAATATCACATTAAATCTCAGAAACACATTAAGATTAAGAGCCACTGGGATCAAGAAGTTAACCTTAGTCTGTTTAATATCTGCAGTTTAAAAGATATCGATAATAATGACCTGGATCCTGAACTCGTCTTAATTTGGTCCTAAGTGCCATCATACCGACGTGGCGACGTATGAGTAGCACCTCAGTTCCTCATTGCTGCATTGTCAGCTGGCCATATTACAGCCGCTGGTATGTAACGACAGCTATGTAATAAAAAATAATAGCAGGGACCACACTAAACTGAATTGAGGTGAACACATTGATAACCGTTAACCTACAAAACATATTGAATAAAGATAAATAATAATAGCAGGAACATTAATTCCAGGCCGTAATATGCGAAGAGGACCCACGTATACATATTCTTCGAGAATATTTTGTATATTTGCAGTAAATAGTGTATGTACCACCCTTAGCGAAGGCAAATGTTGGCGTTTTGACTAGACTGTAGGCGCTCCTTTAATAAAAGTTAGTTGATATATTAGTTGTAGGCCTATGTGAAACATATGAATGGAGCTTTGGCGCGGGAAGTTTAGGTCGTAAATCCTGTGATAAGTCAAAGTCGATGCCCATCATGCTCGGAGAAAATTGCCAATAGAACCCCTCTTTGATACTCGGATTTGTTTTTACGATTGCTCATTGACTTACCAGTCCTTGATGACGCAGTACTTTTTTAAACATATTATTAAATATATGAAATACTTATTATGTTGCATCTTACATAAAATAAGATCATAGCGAATAGCTTACATTATAAACCGTATAAAATACTGTTTCAGAAATTAAACGTAACAAGAGAGTGTTCTGAAGGGTCCTTTAACTGTCCCCCCCCTCTCCCTTCTTCTACAGGACAACACGTGACGTCGGCCTTTGAAGTCACCGCTTCAGAGTGGTTTTTCCTTTCTGTGCCGAGAGGTCAAAACCTCTAACTCACTACCAGCGTACGTATTTCCTTCTCACTGTGGTCCCGGGACCTTTAAGCGGAGCGTGAAAAAACATCTCATAAGGCCGCCATAGTATGGGTTATTATGCTGCATTGTTCTAATTCGCATTGAGGATGGTGAACAGCACTCTTGGATTCTATTCATACCTTCCATCAGGCAAGACAGATTCATTTTGGCAGCTAATGAATAAAAAAAGAGTATCTAATTTATATTAGTTAAACTTGATTAAATAAAGAAATGAGACTAAAGTCCTTGCTTTCTCAGATATGTAGGTGCATTTTTAGTTTTCAATTAAATTAATTGATACCAATGTTACTAACGTCAATAGTAACATTGGCATGATTCCTTATAGTTTGCATTTAATATTGTTTTCATCACACATATTATGAAAAGCATTAGAAAATGTCATGTTATATCTTATATTTTATACCCTACTACGTAATAATACGCTTCTATTTTCGGTACCGTACATCGGGTAGCTCACTAAATATAGTCGTATATGTTTTCGTTATGTGTAGAACTAAAACCACTGACGAAATTAAAAGTCGATTGAACATTGGATGTAATGTGATTCACAAATTCTCATATATACAGACATATAACTATAAAAATATTGAAAGTGGGTTAGTAAAATATACCTGCATATATTTACCCTTGTCATCTGATTTCCATATTTGAAGGATACGCCATAAAAACCTGCACACTCCATTTAAAATGTTACATTGTATTAAAGCATCTTCTACTCGATGGCCCCACTATTGGAAAAAGGTTTCGCTGATACCCAAAAAATGGTATTCGAAAATATATTTGGGATAGACAGGTACATCGCTGCAATATTGCGACATTGGTGTGACTGGTGGTGGTGACTATCTCTAAGGTTTTTTTTCGATATTCACTGAATATTCATTGAAGACTTTTTCAAGTTTCTTTTATAGTTACATAGTATACATAATCATTGTAATTGTCTTATTGTTTAAAAACAGGTTGCTTCTACAACACATTTTCAGTTAAATTTCAGAATTCGACATTGTAAATAGACGTTTCAGTTTAGGATAACTCAATAACCTCTAATTGCGTTCGACCTAAGATTTTCTGTAAGCTGTAAAAAATGCATTGAGAAAAAAAATTACAGTAATGTGCGGGCAAAAACCTTTCGTCAGTTAAAAAAGGTTTGAGAATGTATTGTTGAGTGGCAGCAAAAACATTCGAGCAAATATTTTTACTTGAGCATAGAGGAACATAAAGAAAATTGTTTTCGATAGTAAACGATAAAACAGTTTTTTTTATGCAACTAGGCAATAAGATTTTCTGTTCTGATTTAATAATGACTGTAATTCTGATAAGGTTGAAAATGAGTTACTATGCTCGTAAGTGATCCGCAAATTAAGAGCACAGGGTTTTCAAGAACCTTTCTAGATGTTGAAAATGTGAAATTTATTTCAAATGTTTTTTTAGTCTGTAAACTACGTTAATTATTTGAAATTGCTTCTGGCATACATTAATAACCTACTGTTGAAAATGATAGTGTTGTTTTTCCTTAAATATATACTTTTTTACGTTAAGTTATTACCAGATCATTACTTTATTAATCTATTCAAATAAATGAAATTAATAGCTTTTCACTAAATGAAAAGATCTGTAAGAGATCGCCATGAGCGATAAGACCGCCAATTGTCACATTTGTATGTTGTAATTCTTTTTTATATTTTTTTCTATGTATTAAGTGTGTACAATAAAGATAAATAAATAAAAAAAAAATATAAATGCATATAAAAGCAATGTACAGTTCATAAAACAATTTTTGTCTGTCTGTTTGATCCTGCTAATCTCAAGAGCGGCCGGGCTGATTTCGCACTTACACTGGCAGATAGCTGATGATATGAGGAGTAACTTAGGCTATTTTTTTTTCATCCCGCGGTGCTACCCCACTGTTGCTGTTGTAAAGGATCTCACCTAGATTAAAACTAATTATAAAAATTGGAAAGTTACAAGTTAAGCTTAAATTGCAAATACCAAATTGCTAGTACCTATATTTTCATTCAAGATAAATTAATAACCTTGAATTACATTCGACCTCAAACATTGCCTCTGACCTGTGTAGAATACAACGATTTATACCTTTAGAATTGCGACCTTATCCCTAAGCTTTGATAAAATCCTCATAGAAATAACCATGTATGTATGTACATTCACAAATTACATATCGGAGTGCTTAGTTATATTATATTAAATATCGCAAGCTCGTTTTAACGATTGCTAAGACAAATTTTAGAATGTGGATATTTAAAAGTAAAGTATATAAGTATTAATATCAGTTGTCTAGTACCCATAGTACAAGCTATGCTTAGTTTGGGACTAGATGGCGTTGTGTGTTAAAATGTCTGAACATATTTATTTATTTTATTTATTTCATTACAGTAGTTAGATGACTCGTAGATATTTGTCTCGTATGATCTTTACCACCAGTCACTAGTTGAGGTGAATTTTGTGCAAACTATGTAATCAATAAAAATTCTAAACTGTTATTTTTTATTTTAATATGTGCTTACCAAAGGGACTCTGTCTGATGGAAAGCATAAGCAAAATTCAAGAGTAATGGTCACCATATTCATTACAATCACAGACAATATAACAATGCAGCATGTTGAACCACACTATACCTTTGAGATTATTGAGATGCTTCTGCATTATTGGGCATCCGGCCTCGCTCTCATTATGAAACACGACTAAGAAACCCTTTTGCTCAATACTTGGCCTATTTTCTATTTAATCTTTTCTAGATTTAAAAATTTCCCTTGCCGTATATTACCTACCTCTTTTTAAAAAGCTGTGCATGTTAAAATCTGATAACATTATTTTCAAACTGTTCTTTTTTCTAGTACATTCACGCGCATAGATTTTGTAGGCGTGATACGAGAACGAGAACGAGTACGAAGTAGATAAGTATATTGGCTTCCCAATCACGTAAAGTAATGGAGATCGGTGCTGTATAACGATTTCTTTAGACTTGATTACCATTGAAGGGACTCGATTAGGTTAGGAAATTGCTACTCCCAGACTCTGAATGACTACACTGATTTTGGTCCCGACTGTATTGTGTGGTAGAATGTTTTGGTCAATGTTGTATATATTTACGTGAAACTACATAAAATGTGCCTGTTTGAAACTGTCTTACATTATTGGACTATTTAATATAAGTGTTGAAAACAAAATTTCTAGAACAAAACAAAGATTCTACCAACTATTTGAATTATATATTAAACTAAATTGTCTTTAACAAAAATTTGAAATAATTAATAAAAAATATTCTATAAATTCTATTGGTCTCATTAAGCTTCTTTTTTTTATGTAATAGGGGGCAATCGAGCAGACGCCTGATGGTAAGCGAGTACCACCGCCGCCACAGAGGTGTCACAAGTGTGTTGCCGGCCTTGTGGGATGGGGTGGGGGAGAGGGATGAGGGGGAAGGGTTAGTATGGGCCTCCGGTATCCTCACTTGGTGAAACACAGTGCAGGCACACACACCGGTTTTCTGTGAGGCCGTGGTATCACTCCGGTCGAGCCGGCCCATGCATGCCGAAGCGAGGCTCTCCCACGGTCAACGGGTTCTTCCAGGTGATTCCCTGAACTTTCTATAATTAAAAAATAAATATTTCAGACATCTAACACACAACGCCATCTAGTCCCAAACTAAGCAGAGCTTGTATAATGGGTACTAGACAACTGATATGAATACATAAATACATTTTTTTTTGTAAATACATACATATTATACATAGAAAACACCCAAACTTCGAAACAAACATTTGCAGATCATGCAAAATTTGGTTCGACCCAGGATTCGAACCCGAGACCTCATGAACAGCAGTCGCGTACGCTACCACTGCGCCACCGAGGCAGTCTAATCTAATTGGTAATTTGCAACCATTATTGTTGGAATAAGACAAAATCATCCCGCCCTCTCAAATGCAATATACAAAATATCTACATTTGTAAATCAGATGCAATACTGAAATAAAGTTTGCTTACGAAAATGAAACTCAAATATATCAAAAGTTTTGCAACAATTGTTTCCAGGTATTTTACGTATAAAAGAAAATTATTGATTTTTAAATCCAACTCTTAACTGCTGTTAACTTCACGATAATAATTGTGAAATTGAGTTGGAACGTTGGAATTTCAGGTAAAACTACTGTCATTCTCAATATGTTAGTAATCTTACAAAAAACTCGTATTTGTTTTGTTACATTAAATATAATGAGACAACAGAAGGCAGCAATTGATATTTGTATTCCACCACCTGAAGCCAATTTACACCCGTTGACTCTGGGGAACGGTCTGGTTTGATGTGATTCTCGCTACAGTTGAACTAACGAGCTTCCTCCATGCGGTCAAACAACAACAGTGTATCTATATTCTGGTAACTTAGGCCACATTTCAAACCAGGAAGATTAATTTACATGCCTTTATAAATTTCATTCGCAAGTTCATAAGTTTTGTTCATAATTATTCTTTGTAAAAGAATACTGCCTGTATTTTGATGAAAATAGTTTTTATTACCTCAATTCTTCTATTTACTTTTATACAAATTTCAATGGGACCTAAAAGGTAGATAGTAGAAACAAGGGTATCACACATCAAAAGCAACCATAGAAATGAGGTTTTGGCCGACTATAAAACAATACGCTGGCGGTTCGACAAGGCTGCATACTCTTGCCTCTCCTATTCTCGTCCTCGACTGGATTATGCATTGCACACACCACAAGAAGCGACTCGTGAAATGAGGACTGATGACTGATCTACACGCACCGCGACATGCAATCCAAGTTAGATGACCCATGTCGAAAGGAGAGCTTGAAATTAACACGCGAAAGACCCAAGACATGCGATCTGGAATAGAGACCATTATGGATTGGTGCAGAAGGGTGTAGAGTGCGTCCAAAACTTTACCTACCTTCAGACAGAGACTAGGGAACATTATATTGCGCATTGCCAAAGTCTGAGCAACCTTCGCACAATTAGGCCATACAAACACAAGACCTTAAATCAAGACCACGCTGGCTAGATGTGTTGGTATAGGGTTTGTTTTAAGTCTTCTCTTTGCAGTTTTGTTATACTGAGTCGTTAAGAAAGTCGTTAAGAGGGGAATTTACCGTGGGAGAGCCACGCTTTGGCATGAATGGGACACACGGTTTCACAGAAAACCGGTGTGAAAAAACGCTTGCGCTGTGTTTCATAGAGTGCGTAAGGATACCGGAGGCCGATACACCAAATCCTACACCATCCCACTCCCCATCCCCCAACAGCCAGCAACGCGGCCGCGTAAAATAAGCGGTGGTAATCGCTTACTATCAGTAACGTTTGCCCGTTTGCCTCCTATCCCATAAAAAAACCTTTCCTAAATTGGTTTACCAATGATGGACATCTTTGGTATTAAGTCTAAGGAATCAACTTATGAGTTCCTTTTGCTTTCTTCCTTATTTTATTTTTCTACAGTGTTTAAATACTCGTAGTTGATATATAATATACTAATTCTTCGTATCGTTATTAATTTCATGATATTATTATTCGAACGGAGAAAAATAAAGGCTTTTTTTAAATTATTATTTTTTCCTCGTTATATAATACGATATTACCGTCTCACTGTCGATCACAATATTTTTTATCAGTATAGTTATAATACAACTAACTATTCCAGTATCGGCTGCAAGTACCTCAAGTGTCTGCTTGTTACTTAAATATTTCTTTCATTACCTTCTGCTCCAATTATAGACAATCAAACGTGTTTGAAATTCAATTAAAAGATGACTCAGATCATGCGCAGTCAAGTAAAAAGCCCGAACCACATGTGTGTTCATTCTCGTAATTTGAACTAACCAATAAAGTTGCGTCATGTTGAACTTCGATAAGTAAGTCGAGTTATTCTAATTAATTTAAAATAAAATAAGCTACATTGTAGTCTATACTAATGTGATAAAGAAATATATATTCGAAGGATTAAGCTCTTAAGCTATGGATTTAATTAGTAAAATTACTGTTGCAAATAAAAGGCTACTGAAATAAAGTGTAGTACGACTTTTAATTCTTTTTTCGGGTTCCGTAGCTCAAAAGAAAAATTAGAACCCTTATAGGATCACTTTGCCGTCTGTCTAACAAGACTCTTTTTCTCAGGAACGTGTGGAGATATCAACCTGAAATTCATATTAAATACTCAGGTCTACTGTTTCTTGAAGCTGTGCAAAAATCTAACTTTTAAACCAATACAATCCTTGGATAAATACAGGCGTTTATGCCGCAAACTTTCGACACTCGCAAGGGAATCGAAACCTACAGGGTACTTCACGTAAAGCCGAATTTTTAAATTTGTCACGAAGCAACGTCTTATAGTACAGATAAAAAATGCGAAAACCATAAATGTTTAGTTAAATCATATAAATCAAATAAAAGGTGGGTACGGAACCTTCGACACGTACTTGGCCGGTTTTCTTTTAAATTGCAATACTTAAAAATACTATGACTTCCTTACTAATAAAAAATACGATATACTGTATACAAGTAATATAAGTATTGCGTAAGAAAAACGCAACTAACAAAAAAAAATTTGACAGATGGTGTGTATACATGCGTAATAAGAGATCGAAATATCTTCATAAACTTACACAAGCTCTTCACCAGCTTGCACCCTTGTATTAGTTTTGTTTAATGGAAAATGGCGGCTATTTATTCGGTTGAGGTTGTCACTTTATTAGTCTGACTTGTTAGGAATGTGTAGTAGTTTATTTGTGAAAGTATTTGTGCGAGTTTAATTTTTATTTAGCGATGGATTATTTAAATTACATTAGTTTATTTGATATGTTTGATAGTGAGGACAGACAGGGAAATCAAAGAAAGACAAAATCCTACAAAAATAGATTTGATCCATTTGATCTCGATGCTAAAAGTTTTAAATATAGATTCACGAAAGTCTATGCAAGGCAAATAATCAGTTTGGTGAAAGACGACACCAAAAAAGATGAAAGGTGCCATTTCACCAGAATTACAATTTTATGTATGCATTACAAATAACAACCATTAGTATTTAGTTTTTGTACATTAAATTATTAGATAAAGGATATTTTTGAGTAAAAAACCCATTTAATATATAATTCTGCTAGGAAAATGGTATGTACACTATAAAATACAATTAAATTATTAAAATGAAGTAAAGACCTAAAGTTTTTAAACGTAGTTCGTAAAAGGTTGCCAACATATTTGCCGTACACAGCGTGACTAGTTACACAAGCTTGTCTTTGCGTTTATTAGTGGCGATGTTTTCTTTTTTTTTTTTACGTGGTGAAATGCCTTTACGCACTTCGCTCCTCCCCCGCGGGGACAGGGGGTTCGCTTTGTGTGGGACTCCTGACTGACTCCATCCAGACTACCCACTAAACCATCACGGTGTGCCACTCTGCGCCTGACACGGGAGAGTTCCAGGAATCGCTTTCTTACGCCATCCGGACCCCTCCCAGCGCCTGCCCGCACTGAAGCGGGCTCCGTCGTCTGATGGTATACTCTCAATTAAGGCGACGTATGGCACATGCGTAACGTCGCCCCCTCGCGGGTGGCCTCTAAAGCGGATGGGGGGGAAAACCCGTTCCGCCCATCCACGGCCACACTCAGGGTGGCATGAGGCGCTGGTAGGCGCGCCTCCGCCGCCCGGTTCGCCGGCGGCGGATCGGGTCCGAGTGGAGGTCATCCTCCCGGGCCTTCTCCGCCGCCTCCTTCTGCGAGATGACTACCTCGCAGAAGGTCGCGACCGCGGTAAAACTGCTCTCGCCGCCGGCCATGGAGCGTACGACGGCCAGCAGCGAGAGATCTCCTCCGTTGACTGCAGTGAGGGCCCGACGTTGCGGCGCCCAAGCGGGGCACACCGCCAGCGTGTGCTGGGCCGAGTCCTCACTGCAGTCGCAGTGGTGGCAGGCGGGACTCAATTCCCTCCGCGCGACCGAGTGCAGGTACTTCCCGAAGCAACCGTGCCCGGAAAGCACCTGCGTCAGTCGGAAGGAAAGGGTCCCGTGCTGCCGCCCTGCCCACTCGAGGATGATCGGCTGGAGCGCCTTCACGGTGGTGAAGCCAGCACGTGGAGCCTCTAGCCGCGAAGATCAACGAGCCATCGTGGCTCGACGAGCGCCAATACCCTCTGAGGGCGCCAGAGGCGCGCCTTATTCTGGGCGGTCAGTTAGTGGCGATATTGTGTTAACCCTGTGTAACTCTTAAACAGACGTTATACGCTGTGTAAGTATTCATACGTTAAACGTGTAAGTAATATTTTTTATTAGTAAGACAGTGAGTCTTTAAATATTCTTTGTATTACTATTTTAAATACTTGTCTCTTTAATTAATAATGTGTGATAAATGTAAGTTATATACATTTATTTTATCTACTTGAAACCAAATAACAATCGGGAATTTCATTATATTCTTTTACAAGCTGCCTGATAAAAGTATTAACTAATAAGATTAATATGTACTTAATCCTTTTGCCTTATGTTAAAACCACAGTTTTCACTATTCGAAGCTCATTTTACACTGCCTTTATATTTGTACAATTTATGTGGGTTGCACTACACTGCAAAGAGGCTTAATTAAATACGAGCATGGTACTCTAACCAAAGCGCTTTACAAAAGTAATATACTGTTTTTACTAAAAGGTTTTCGTAAAACTTGATGTAGAATGAAAAGGTAGGTGGAAGTTTTTCAGTGTAGTTTTGTTCGTACGTAAATAATTTCCAACCCGTTGAGTGGTTCCGGCTCTTTTCTCGATAATAGACGCATATATTTTTTTTTAGATAAAATGATATTAAACCTGTTTTTTTCAGAGTATCTTTTATGTAATAGCTGCCAAAACGACTCCACTTTGAATCACGAAAAGCCTGAGCATAATGCAAGACCATCTTTCTCGTTGCGAATACAGATTATGCACCATTTTGATTCAGAATATGACGGCCTAGTGAGATTCTATTCACACCGTCGCTTAAAGGACCCGGGATCACATGCTTAATAAATGCGTAATAAAACATTTTGTATGATGCCCTGAGCTAGGTATAGACAGTTCTTTGGTAAGCAGACTGTGGACAAACATACTTATGTACGAAAATACATACACATCGTTGGTATATTACACTCATATACCGATGAAATGATTCTCTCCACGACCATATATAACCCATGGTCTCTAGTTGACGATCTCAGATCACTAAATACTAGGACAATAGGTCAATCAAACAATCAGTAAAATATTTTTGAATTCTCTTTCTACTGAAAAGTACAACAGGCAAAATGTTTTTAAAAACATTTTTGAAACGTACATAAATAGCATCTAGACTCAGAATAAAAATGTGTGTTATCTTCTGTAGATAGCGAACTCTCAACACTCAACTCAGTAGAATACAGCGAGAGGAACGCTTAAGCCCCGTTACCATCGGAAATGAAATAATCGTAGGCTCTTCCTAGAAAGAAGGTTTTAGTTTGCTTTAGTAAAAGCCGACTAACGCCTTTTACAACACTCATGGGATTAATACGGGTAGTGACAATCCTTATTTTTAGTCCACAACCACGCGGACAAAAAAGGGACTCATATACATAATGCAAATAAAAAAAACCTTTTCTATATTGGTTAACCGATAATGAAGATCTGAGCTAACAAATTTAAAAATCTACCAATCAGATCGTTTTATTTTCTTGCTTACTTTTCCGCAGTCGAAATCAACAAAGTATGTAGAAAAATACTCGTAGTTGTCTTGATACATATCAATTCTTACATATATATTACAAGACTACTTCGGTGGCGTATTGGTAGCGTATACGACTGCGGTGCTTGAGGTCTCGGATTCGATTCCCGGGTCGGAGCTAATGTTTGTATGATCTGCATATATTTGTTTCGGAGTTTGGGTGTTTTTTATGTATAATATGTATGTATTTACACATCAAAAAGTATATATATATATATATATATATATTTACATCAGTTGGCTTAGGTATAAATGGCGTTTTGCGTTAGATTTCTGAAATATTTATTTATACCAATACAGACTTATACCACATAAATCTGTATTTTTAATCCGTCACCACATGGAAAAGTAAACTATGCTGTACATTTGTATACAATAATAACTGACTGTCCAAATATCTCCACTTTTATGTGTTTATTTATCAGTATTATCGAGGTAATATTTAACGAGAATCGGTAAACTTACAATAAAACGCACAGTTCGATATTTCCGCATTTAAAAATGTCGCGACAAAGTAATTTGCCGAATGAACAAATTGAATACTAACTAGTGGGCTAGTATTACTACGATATTTTTTTATAAAAATATTAATTCTCGATCGAGTTTCAATGATGCAACTTCAGAGGCGATTTTGTACAAATGAATCAGCAGTAAATATGAAAAGTCAGATTCCATAATTCCTCATAAAGATATAGGTACCGTCATTGATTTTGTCTTATCATGTAAACTGTGAAGAAAAAAAAAAAAAAAAAACCTTCAACCATATCACAAAAAAGGTGTTTCTTCCCTATACATTTTTACCTCAATATTCCTTAATTTATGAGCCATTTGGATAGATTTTATACTTGGTTGAATATACTACCTATTAAGTCTCATTCAGTTTACCAGACCTACTATAATGGGTTATAATGAAGCGTTGATAAAAGTTTAATTTAGGAAGCGTGGTAATTTTATGATAATTATTGAAATAGGCATATTCACTTACCTTATTTTTAAAAAAAATGAATTCACCTAATATAAAATGGTTTCAATAATCACCTGCAATACGATTCTTGTCACCCTTATGTGGCAACATGAACTGAATTCTGAAGGTCTGGAATTTTCACAACTTACTGGTGACTTACCTGAAAAAAAAACACAAAAACATTTATTTAAGAGACGAATGCGTATTCGTGACATTTCAAAATAAACACTGTAATGCGTTTATGTGCAACGTGCATACGTTGGCCCATTTATGTATAATATGTACCTATGTGTTAGAAATATGGTATATATATGTATTTATATCAGGCGTCTAGTACCTATAGTACAAACTCTGTTGAGCTTGTGTGTAAGATGTCCAGAATATTATTATTAATTTGGACTTATACTTTGACAGATAAAGAACGCCTGTGTATGGCTATCCTATACATTGTTGCTCTATGCACACAGATAAAGAAAAGAATCACAGACTCTATTGTCGTAATTAAAAAAAAAAAAACAATGGTAAATAGAATTAAAAACCAAATTTTGTTGGAATCAGAAACAAACATTACACAATTCGTGACAGTTTTGATGACTTATTAAAAAATCTTGGCCAATATTAACAACACAGTCTAGGCAAGAACTAAGGTCAAAAGATTTTTGATGTCTAGCATAATGTAACAGACAGGGTACCGTCGTCTGAAGACAAATTGTCGGGAAGCAATTTGTCAGTTCTTGTCGTGGTCGGGTGATTAAGTGGCATCAATAACGGCCGTAATTGGTGATTTTTTTATCGTTTTTACATAACCATATTAGTATATGAATGTAAACGACACGGATCACACGCACACACACACACACACACACCCTTTTCTAAATAAATATTTTTACATTAAAAATAAAAAAATATATTTATTTAACTAATTATATAAACGTAATATGAAACAAGTAACTGAAGTTTTTTGTGTATTTTTTGTGTATCGGCGTATTGTGATGCTTCTGGATTACTAGACCTATCAATTTAGATTGATCTTCTGTGAGTAGGTAGTACCGCCTAACAATCAGAAGTTTTAATGACACTATGTAAAACACATTCTTATATATTTTATTATTAAATTAAATCGGATTTCTTTAATACGTGATAAGGAAACGAGTCAATCAATATGTAGCTTGTGTAGCTTAATATTTATTGAATGTATTACGTAAGTATTTCTTTTATTTAAAGGGTCACTACTTACTACTAGCTAGGCACCAATATTCAACTACTAAAGTTCGTAAATTAGCTATCCAAGTACTTAAAAAAAATTGTGGGAATATCTTCATTTTAGCTTCGTTTTTAGGGCTACGCTAAGAATATTAGAAAAAAAACTAATTTAATTGGCTTTAATGATGCCATTATAAAAAGTAATTGTCTGTTTAGAACAGTTTCTGTTTTTTCTCACGAGATCTAGTAAAATATTTAAACCATCTGTGAACAATGAAATAATAAATACTCAAAAAAACACTATTTATTAGTTTTTAAAAATGCTTAATATTATACAATATTTTTATATTCTCGTATTAAAAATAAGACTCTTTATAATTTTTGACATCATAAGCTCACTTTCAATTTATTTTTTATTTTTTTCAACGCCATCTAGTCCCAAACTAAGCAGAGCTTGTATTATGGGTACTAGACAACTGATATAATACTTATATACTTTTTTTTGTAAATACATACATATCATACATAGAAAACACCCAAACTCCGAAACAGCTATTTGCAGATCATACAAACATTTGATCCGACCTGGGAATCGAACTCGAGACCTCAGGAACAGCAGTCGCATGCGCTACTGCCGGGACACCGAGGCAGTCAAGACAGTTTTAAGTTATTGCTAAGGATTGAACATCACAAACACCTTTCAACAATCCACTGGTCTGCTGCGAAAGTAGGTTAAGGGATTAAAATATTTCTTTGAAAGTTTTTGAAACTAAATGTGAAGAAGAATGGGATATTTACCCTATTCTTCTTAATGAAAATGTTATTTTACTAAGCAGGTTTATGAGTAGTCTCGAAACCTAGCCTTAAATCTAGAACTAAGATGAAGTCGCTTCCACTGTCTTTTAGTTTTTTTTATGTAATATAGACACCCGCAACACCATAAACGACACAAGTGTGTTGCCTGATATTGGGGGTGGGGAAGGAGACGGTGGGAGGGGTTGGGGTATGGGCCTCCGATATCCTCACTCACTCAGTGAAACACAGCGCAAGCGCTGGTTTACACCGAATTTCTGTATGGACGTGATATTACTTCGGTCGAGCCGGCCTATGTATGTCTAAACGTGGCTCTCCCATGACAAAAATCTTACACGACTTAAATCTTTTAAACTACTGAATGAATGAATGAATTTTTATGGAGTTTTCCGTAATAGACAGAATGGTTCAAGAGGAATTTACACATGCATAATACGATTCAACAGTATAGGAACCCATCGCGTCGTTATTTTGCGATATTGAAGGTGTTCGTGAATGATAGACTATGCTAATACTGATGCCCAGTTCAGTCGAAATGACTCAAACATTCATTCTACGGTCCTCCAAAATGAGTTGTTCTACGAGACGGATGTTATCTTGTGGGATGCTGATTCGCAGTCGACGATCATGTGGCTCATTCTTAACGGCTTCACGGACATCCTTGAATGCTTTGGCCCATTTTAACATAACAGCCTTATTCAGGCACTCATTAACGAACTGATTTTACAAACGCAGAAACAATTTCGTGCTTTTAACGCCTTCCTACAGTAAAAAACACGCGCCATGCTGTGCGTCTGTCTCCATCAATCATATTTGAACCGCAAAGACTTCCGAGTGAATCCGGGCCGTGTCTTTTGGCAACTCTTTTCTATTCTAAACAAAATTTTAATGAATCGTTACGCTTATATTTTTCATTATTGCACTGCTGATCAAATATTATATAATATGCTATTATGTTAGACTTTAGTCGTACATGTTATACTAAAATGGGCTATAATAAACACATACCATGACAATATTAAATGCATGTTTAGATAGTAAAAAACTTAAGGATTACTAGATACTGTTATTAAAATTGATTCAACAATGAAGATAAAAATATCAGAGTTCGGCTAAAAACGAAAATGAATATTATTTAACACGTTCTTGTTACTAATATTGTCCTAACAAACCTCTTTTATCCAAATTTTATGCCGATTAAATATGTATGTGAGACCGTTTTGAATTTCCCTAGAGAATGTACCACTTCGTAGCTCAGAGTCGGCAAATTGAATAATTTTATTATTAGGTTTGAAATCTTTTTATTTTTTTAGAGTTTAGACAAACAGAATAGGGTAACTAGTGCGTATACAAATTCTTCAAATTACTTTCGTATCTTCTCTTTAAATTCTTAGAACTACTTAGTCACAATCACACAAGATTATTATTTTTACCTCTCTACCTCCCTCTTTTACCTTTAGAAAGTTAAAATCTTGCTCTTTATTTCCATAAATGTAGTTCCTAACTATCTGTTTCAGTTGCAACCTTGTTCATAAACAGTGGCCTGCATGAATGGGCCGGCCCGACCGGAGTGATACCACGGCCTCACAGAAAACCGGTGTAAAACAGTCCTTGCTCTGTGTTGTGGGTGGCGGTAATCGCTTGCCATCAGGCGATACGTCTGCTCGTTTGCGCCCTATTCCATAAAAAATAGTTTGGGAGGTCGTAGGGGCTAATCTCTATAGCTATTCAATCGATTTTGAATTTTTTTTACTAAAAGATAGCCACTTTATTTGTGATTGTCAAGCTATATATATATACGCTGGCAGAGCCGCGATGTAATGTTGGTTAACTATAGTCTTACTCGTTCATTCACAAGAAAGATTATATCCGGGAGCCTAATTAGGCTACGGTATTTTTCTGTATTATTGATGGTTTTCTAATACACCACTAACTACACTGCTACTGATATAAAATACATTCAACAAAAAAATTATTAGATTTATTAGTTTAGAAATATTTAAATTTTTGGCTCCATGTCAAAATATTTTTAAATAACTAGTAATTTAGAACGAGACCTCATTTTTAAAGTGCATATTATTTTTATTGAAAATATATTATGACAGTGGCCTATTTACTTTCTGAATTGTAACCTAAAAATATATTCAATATCATTCCCTCACAGTTGTAATCGTTCTAAATATATAAAATTGATGTTTGGAATGCACCCACTCACAGTTTTATACGTTTAGTTATTGCTTTGATTTACGTTGATTTGACATAGGTAAATATTGAGCTAAAAATTGTATTAAAAATCTCAATAAAATATTCTCCTATCCTCTCAATAAAATATACATATTTATCTTATTCCCTTAATTCCTAGGAATATATATTTTATAAGTACATTCCGGTAGAGGACATTGCACTAGTTGGCCTCACAATTCTTTTCAGAACTAGTATTTTACACTTAATTAGTGTATATATAATGAAAATATAATAAATGGAACAGTTTATTAATAGGCTAATTTTGAAACTTCTGCGGGCTGATATATGTTTATCTAATAAATATATAACAATTAGCAACAACACAGCTAGTAATAGCTACACTTTAATAAATGGTGCGGAAATAACATAATCATGTCATATGAATTAACATAACCACGGCCATGGCAGCAATATCAATCGTCTGAAAAAAATGTAATTATATATTACTACGTTTCCAAATACGTACAGCCAAGTGCGAATCGGACTCGCGTACCGAGGGTTTCATACAAACCTGTATTATGTATATATATACCTACAGGTTTGTTTCAAAATTTATGCTTTTCGCAATGTTTGCTTTATGTGTGCTATAAGACGTTGCTTCGTACCAAATTTTAAGATTCTGAGTTCACGAGAAGTATATTGTAGGCTTTGATTCCCTTGCGAGTGTCAAAAAATTGCAGCATAAACGGGTTATTATATGATGTAACAAAAAATTTATGCTTATCACAATTTTTTCAATATCTGTGCTATAAGACGTTGCTTCGTATCAAATTTCTAAATTCTGAGTTAACGGGAAGTACCCTGTAGATTTTGTTTCCCTTGCGACTGTCGAAAATTTATGCTTTTCGCAATGTTTGCTTTATGTGTGCTATAAGACGTTGCTTCGTACCAAATTTTAAGATTCTGAGTTCACAAGAAGTATATTGTCGGCTTTGATTCCCTTGCGAGTGCCAAAAAATTGCAGCATAAACGGGTTATTATATGATGTAACAAAAAATTTATGCTTATCACAATTTTTTCAATATCTGTGCTATAAGACGTTACTTCGTATCAAATTTCTAAATTCTGAGTTAACGGGAAGTACCCTGTAGATTTTGATTCCCTTGCGACTGTCGAAAATTTATGCTTTTCGCAATGTTTGCTTTATGTGTGCTATAAGACGTTGCTTCGTACCAAATTTTAAGATTCTGAGTTCACGAGAAGTATATTGCAGGCTTTGATTCCCTTGCGAGTGTCAAAAAATTGCAGCATAAACGGGTTATTATATGATGTAACAAAAAATTTATGCTTATCACAATTTTTTCAATATCTGTGCTATAAGACGTTGCTTCGTATCAAATTTCGTATCAAATTTTAATTTAATTCTGAGTTCACGGGAAGTACCCTATAGATTTTGATTCCCTTGCGAGTGTCGAAAATTTGGAGCATTAATGGCTATTTTTTTTATTGCGTTGGCTTAGGAGTTTTATTTTTTTTATTCCGGCAACAGACAGTAGTAGACTTGAGTGTTTGATATGAATTTCAGCTTGATACATCTATGCATTCCTGAGGAAAAGGGTCTTGAGACTCAGATAGAAGGACAACGAAGTGATCCAATAAGGGTCCCGTTTTTTCATTTTCAGATACGGAACCCTAAAAACAACTTCATATTTTTATTGCACCTATTTTGAAGCGACTAAGTACGTATGTCTCTGTAATGTATTTTAGTTGTCACGTTCAAATGATGCTAATTCAACCGTAGCTTGTATAACTTTAGTTTGTTCAGCTCAGAATTAGTAAATTGTCACCTAAAGGAAAAAAGTTGACTTTAAATGAATTCGATACTATAGCATCTACTGATTTAGTTGAAAAATTTATTTAATGAGACGTCTCCCTTATTTAGTTAGGAACAATTGTACTACTCCATAAATAACTTTGACAAACTATTACATTTCTCAGATATATGAAAGGTTATTGAACCTCACATATCCAAATAAATCTACGTTCTTAGTACATTTCTAAAATGTATGTGCATGTATATATAAATATTTTTATATTATATACGTCAATACCCTTATTTAAATCTCATAAATTATTTACGATTCCGACAAAATCGATTGAAGGTCGTGTCCGCGGAAAAGAACTGGGGGAAATGACAGTTTCGCACTTTAACGGGTACTTATCAAAGTAATCAAGGGTAGTTAGCAGTTACTTACAGCACTCATTATTCTGTATATTAACCTCTTAATTTGCTCAATGGCCCACATTGAAACTTTTTAATGTCTTGTTTCGAAAACTTCCTTTGTTTTTATGTTTGACTGCCGTGAAATTACTTGCTATTCATTTTTAGGAATAATGTTTTAATAAGAAATTATTAAGGTAGACGGGTGCAAACCGTAGATGGTCACAAAGGTTATCTCGCTTCTTAGGTCTTCCTGAACCGATGCTATATACTCAGTATATTGTGGCCCGAGAGAATATCCAACGTTCACTTGTGGGATCGCTGCGATGCTAGTCCCGATCGATCTACAGATCAAACGTCGCATATGAAGCTGGCTAGGCCACATCCTCCGAAGAAATTCCAATGTAAGCATGGCCATCCAAAACAAACCTGGCGGTTGAAACATCACTAATGAAGCGAAGGCCATTGGCAAGACCTGGAGCGAAACAAATATGGACCCTGTTGGGCACGGCAAATTTTGTAAGAGAAGGTGAACAAAAAAAATTGTTTATTTATTGTTCACGTTTATTAATTATATTAATTATTTTTGTTATTGTTATCTAATCTAATATGTAAAATTCTTGTGTCACAGTTTTAGTGTTTATCCGGAATGGGTTGACCGATTTTGATGAAATTTTATATATTCAGTTGGTATGAGAATAGGTTTAAGGTGATAATACCCCTAAGTGTTAAGGGTGGTTCAAACCCAACTTTTTTTGGGCTTGGGTCTCCTCTCAGGGGAGGGTTAAGGCCATACGTCCCTACGCTGGCCGAGTGCTGGTTGGGGACTGGCAAGAATACGTTGTGGCTATGTATCTTGCCGTTGGATGTTTTTAAGCCGCCCGAAGGCCTTCAACTAAGCTTCACGACTGTTATCGTATGATAACAACCAGGACCGACTGCCTAACGTGACCTCCAAATCACGTAGACGCTCATGGTAACATACCACCAGCGGTCACCCATCCAGGTACTGATCGTGCCGTCGTAGCTTACCCTCGGTGATTGTTTCTAATCACCAAGTGCAACTAGGCTATGAGCGCCAGATGATAATAACGATACTTAAATTTTGTGTTTATTAAACATCCAACACCCTTGGGTATTCTTGTCATTAATGCCATTCTAATCTTTAGTATTTATCTAATATAATTGAAATTAATCAGATGAAGGAAAAACTAAACAAACCTTTGAATTGAATTTACTTTTTACATCATCTCTCGTCCTCAAATGTATTTGTCTATCGTTTCTTTCAAACATTAGTGAACAATTTGTCAATACACTCCGTGAAAAGCACCATTATTTTCTCTTTTAACACTTTTATATCATCACAAAACAGCAAATAGTCCAAAAGTGGACTTTCAAAGCTGCCCGTAAGAGATGACAAGCAATTCCCTTGTTCCCCCGCCGTTTGACATCGGGGCCATCGTCTTTGGAAATTGTATTGACTTTAATGTTCCAGAGACGGGTTGACGCCAAATAAATTACGAGAAAGACTATTGGAGAACAAACTTTATCGAAAAGCGATCAAAGATCTATCTTAAAGTTCTGAAAAGCTTTAAGTGTTTTGAAGTTTCGAAGAGTTTCGTTCAGTAACCGATTTTGTATATTTTTCGACAAGAATAATATACAAAACTACCTAAACATTTTTAATAGCTGTATTATTAATTATTACCTTCTTACTTTACTTTTACTCATGGAACTATTTTGAGGTTGAGACTTATAATTGACTTCAAAGCCATAAATATACGACCTTAATAAATTGTACAAAGTTATATTCTATTTATAATCGATAAACTTTTGAAGGGGAAATTTTATAATGTAATACATTAAATAAATGTATATTATTATTTGTACAAAATCAAAAATACCAACAAGTGTATTAGTTAAACTCCTAAATTTCTACTGCAAGAAAAATAGAAATTAAAACGGTAAAAATATAAAAAATTGGTTACAGTTTCTGCAAGAATTTAAAATCTCAAAATATACACTTACACAACACTGAATAAAGAAGTACTTTTTAATTTGAAGCACTTTACTTAAAGCACATGTTTATGTATAACACGTCTACCTCCACGTTATGTGGTGTAACAGATTTGTGCAATTTTATCAGAGTCCCACACAATACTCACCATATTTCATTCGTGTATTACAGAAAAACAACATTATAAATGCTACCTGCGAGCCGAGCTTTTCATTTGTTTTAAGATTCGTTCAAAAGGACTAATTCTGTACAACTGAAATTTTTGTTTCATCGCTTGATTATTGCGTCGCCACTAAAAGTTACTTTTGAAGTAGCAATGTATAAAGACAAAAAAAAAATGGTTCAGCGGTTTCTAAAAATGACGAAATTGCTTTAGCTATCTCAGGCGGGCGGTGTGTCACGAATGTTTGTCAGACAAACAGAATCTGTCTCGTAATATAAAAGTACCCAGTATCAAAGCGAAGATACGCTAGCAGAAGTAATGGCTGCATTGGATTCGGTTTCTGCTTTTGGGGTTATATATATTAGAAGAAAAACTAATATAAATTTTGATTTCGGAGAATGTATGTACATCTATCAACCTCTGCTGGCATGATTATTAAGTATCTGTTATTTGAACGAAGCTGATTACTCCATATTTCTACACTTTTCTATATTACTGGCTAAAATAGCATTCAGTAGGATATTAGGTTACACGGTTGGCCAAGTGGGTTCAGTGGTCACCACACCGCTTCCTACTGCGCCAAGTGTTGTGGTCGCCATTCAAACAACTCCTACAACACTTTGTGTGATCTATAAATTATTGTTCTAAGTCTGGGTGTACTTTGTGTCCGTTTTATGTATGTTTGTAAAGATCCCCGTGACAAAGGATGTATATTCCTAATGCGAGAGTTGTCTTTTTAAATAAAAAAAAGTTAATTTTAACTTAAGTAATAATTCAGGTTTCTTTTTAAATAAGGCTATTTGTTAAAACGAATGGCATTGTAATTAAAGAGTTTTTTTTCAGAAGGTGTCCAAAATTCGGCGCCATCATTAAATTAAAATTAAGTACTACCAATTCTTTTGCGATTTTAAAGAAGACATCCATTTTATTTTAACCGCCAGCTCCACACAATTATTCAACTTAACCTTCCAAGCAATGCGGGTTCGTTGTAAAACCAACACCCTGCAGTATAAAAACCTAAGTGGTAGAAGCAAGTTTCAGCGGTAAATGCTGGTTCAAGTCGACTATTAAACAATTGCGCAATTCTTTTACACAAATATGGAATGATTCGACGAAAAAACGTATTTCAATTTAAAACAATTGCCATTTTGTTTCATTTCCAACTTTATACATCACTATATAATTTTACGCATATTACGTGGGATTATATATACATACACATATACATATGTACTGAACAATTGTACTTTGGCAGTGGCACAGAAAATAACCTTTCTAAATTGAATTTTCGTTCTTTGTGACATTACTCTTTTACATATGTTTTAAACCACTGTTTAATATTCCAACTGGCTACTACTAGCAAACATTTTTTTTAAAATTAATTTGACTACCTCGGTGGCGCAGTCGTAGCGTTTGTGTTGAACCGCAAAATGAATAAACAATAGTTTTCTTTAAGTGTCGATAGAGGGCGTTGCGCATTCTTTCTGAATCGCGATATTGTTGTCGTCAGCCCAGTATTATAAGAAGCCAACATAATCTTTTCTTAGAGAACCAGCTTAGGGGAAACAATACAATATTTTAGAACGAGTGACAAGTTGTAGTTACTGAGGTGTCGGGTTCGATACTCTGTCGGACCAAATGTTTCTATAATATGCAAATATTTATTTTTGTTAGTTTCGGAGTTTGGATATTCTCTACATAAAGGTTTACATTTAAAATAACATAATTAAAAATTCTATCCTCCATTTTAGATTTAATAGGACAAACCCTGTATGTATAGTTTGAGTCTAGATGCCGTTTTTATGAGATATCTTAAGTATTAAAATATTTTGAATTATTTAT
Source organism: Hyphantria cunea (assembly GCA_003709505.1). Lineage (NCBI taxonomy): Eukaryota > Metazoa > Arthropoda > Insecta > Lepidoptera > Erebidae > Hyphantria > Hyphantria cunea. Next base: position 1,395,641 of record PKRV01001907.1, on the reverse strand, counting down.
AAATTTAAATTGTGTATTTACAAAACATGCATTAACTGAAATATGTAGTAAGTTTTGCCTTCAAATTAAAAACTATGTCTTAAATCCAGTTTTTTATTTGATCGTATTATAACGAGACATAAAAAACAACACAACAAACCATCTTAATCTTAAGCCCTTACACAACAGAGCTCTCTCAGAGATTAGTTCGATAATATAATTAAACAACAACGTTTTAGACTAATTTAAACTCAGTACCAAAGTCCAATATAAACTTGGACAATTTGAATTATCAGCTAAACAATTACAGTCAATTAGTTAAATTGTAGATAACATAGACACACACAAACTAAATTAACACAGATACAATGATAAAGTTCTTAAAAGTCTTGTATAATAGGACTACTGATGACGTAGTGGGTTAAGCGATGACCTCCGCCTGCAACTGCTCTGAGCGTTGTGCGTTCCAGCCCCGCATAGGGCAATACTGTGTGATCCATAAATTAAAACCCTTTATGTCCATTACATATGTACTTGCAGAGTCCCGCAAAATAGGATATTCTCAGTATGGGATGCATTTACTGAAACGCTGTTAATTTGAAATAACAAAGAGACAGTTTAATTTAATTTGTTTGTATAGATAAATTACATGTTATGTGTGATAAATTACAATTTCATGCATGGCCCGGCTCGACCGGAGTGATACAATGGCCTCACAGAAAACCAGAACAGCGCCTGCGCTGTGTTTCACCGAGTGAGTGAGGATACCGGAGGCCCATAATCCAACCCTTCCCCTCATCCCCCTCCCCATCCCCCAAGGCTGGCAACGCACTTGTGACGCCTCTGGTATTACGGGTGTCCATGAGCGTCGGTAATCGCTTACCATCAGGCGATAGGTCTGCACGTTTGCCCCCTATTCCATAAAAAATAACATTCGACACAAATTATATATCGCTTATGTTAATCGTTCCAGTATAAGATACATAACCAAGGCAAAAGATGGATTGACACGCACTCAATCATTAAAATGGGAGTGGGCCGGACATGTGGTGCGTATACGAGACAAGAGTTGGACAAAAGTCCACAGGGCAAAAGACAGAGAGATAGACCATTAGCTGGCTGAGAAGATGAGATCAAAACACGGCTGGCCCCTACTGGATTCAAGCAGCCCAATCTAGAGCAGACTGGCTATCTTTGGAGGAGGCCTTCATCTACATTGGGGATCTTACAGACTGTTGAACATGGATAATAACAATAGAGAACTAGGTAAATAATAATGTCAAAAATTGCTAACATAATTAATAATATCTGTGTACGCTAACTTAACGTAGTATAACTTTTTTCTTTATGTAATCTGTACGAAATAAAGGTTTTTTTATTTTATTTATCTATACATACAAATAAATAATTGGAGTGTCTGTTTGGAATATTAATATAACCACTTTTTACTAAGTGCAAATGTATGTACATATACCAAATTATGTCTTTTTTCAATTTTAGTTTGTCTCTTTGTTTTGGCTAATATCTGGAACGGCTGGACTGTTTTGATGAGACTGGCAGATTGCTGGCGATGTATGAAGCAACTTATATCACGCATCGGATTCGACAGCAGAACCTCTGGCGTATTTAAGCTGATTAACCACCTAATCAAACAAGAAATACGAACTGGCAAATTTGCAGACAAGAAATTATCTTCTTGAAATTTATGACAAACACTAAGTCTACAGAGCCCTTTGAGATAAGTGGAATTAACGCTTTTAATGTAATGTGGTCCTTTAAATCCTACATTTTGATGTACGACTTACAAACGAGCTAAGGTTATATTTTAAGGACAAAGAACAGTTGCCAGGCATTGATTTACAACCATGACGATCTATACAAATAAATTAAATTGAAGTATCTGTTTCGCATTTTAAATTAACAAGTATTTACAAAATGATGAGGCGGTCATAGTCCAGTTGCACTCGGTGATTAGAAACCATCACCGAGGGTAAGCAACAACGGCGTGGTCATTACCTGGATCGGAGTCCGCTTGTGGCATGTATAGTATAGTATAAGTATTTCTATAATCAGAAAAACTTTTGGCCCGACCCAGGTTTCGAACCCGAGACCTCTCGATTGGCAGTCGTATACGTCAACCACTAGACCAATGAGGTAGCCAAACCGACGATATAGGGCTAACTCAGGGTACGTTTTTTACTCTAAACTTAACTAGACTCGCACAGCGGCGTTACCCGCGGTACCTTTACAACAACAACCGCGGGTAACACCGTGGGTCTCAATTAGTCTATACGTATAAATAAAATTTCAGTGTCTGTAACATTAAAATAACTACTTTTTACTACATGCATATATATATGTATACACGGCACATATACCAAAGTATCATTTTTTACAATTTCTGACTGTCTATCTGTCGTTCTATCCGACTGTCTGTTAGTCTGTTTGTTCCGGCTCAACTCTGGAATGGCTGGATCGACCGTAAGGATCAGCAAGTAATTAATAAAAACAATGTCTCACTGCACGATTAAAGACAAAAATTCTCATAGCTAAATTGGTTGTGCATTTAGTTATATCTTAAAACAGTGCTAGAAATTGAATGAAGGCAAAACCAATTCTGTGTCTGCATCATCGCGGTCAGACTTCGAAGTTCAGTTTGTTTTTTTTTGTATAGAGAACTGAAAATAAATCTACGTATTTTATAGCAAAATACAGTCGTTACTTACCTTAGAATACTCGAAATCATAAAATGAAAACCAATGAAAAATAATTTTAAGTTTACTAAAATATTTTGGTGAAGCAAAAACGAACAGGAGTATATCTCGTTGAAATTGTGTCACTTATATGGGATTAAATTTCAAAAATTTCTATTGAAAGGAACTTATTAGCCAATCAACGAAATGTAATATAGTTTCTTTCAAAATATAAGTAATTAGCTTTTGCTTGAATACACTTGCGGGTATGTCGAATATCCTATATCACAAACTAACAATGTGACTGGCATTGGTAAAATATTTTCAAAATCGCTCCAGTAGATCTAGTTTTTATCCCCTATAATCTTACACACTTTTCCTTTTTCTAATAGTAGTATAGTTATGTTAATGCTTATGTTTCTAAATAACATAAATCTCTTTTATTTTTTCGTCTAAATATATAATGTATTCGTACATTTACTGTAGAAATGCTATTGTGTTTTATATTTAATTGAGAAAAAAACATCACAAATGTTTTGAAAAAACCTTGACCTACGATAGATACGATTATGATAGTTAATGCCTAAAATACTAATACAGAGTAGGTATATTAAATATGCACTACCTACTACTATAAATTAGTTACCATAACAATATATTCGGTAAGTACTGTAACGCGCGTAGTCAAGATAGCGGCAATACAACTAATTATATTAGCACAAACTTATAATATTCTCCAATGCACATCAAGTAGACTTAGGATATAAATGTCCCCGCAATACTCCAACCGACAGCATTTTATAAAATCTGACAGGTCCACCCATAGTCAATACTAAATTCATAAACTCAGCAGATAATATTCAACATTGTTTATCATAATTATTCTAATGATTATTAACATACAATTATTATTTGATAATACAGCATTGTGTAACATTAAAGATTTATTACGCCGAAAGTACCCTTGTATAAAAAGAGTACAGACGTTATTTACAATATTTGTAAGTAGCACCGGAATCTGATAAGCGGGTGCCAAGGTATTAATATTATTTAATATGAATCAATCATTTACTTGATTATTAAGGTTATAAAATATTTGTACGTGGTTGGAATCGTTACTTATAACAGTACCTACCCCTATATTTTGAATCTCTCCCCCGAGAATACATTTTAAACGACATTATAAAACGGCATGAACAAATTGACTTACGGATTTAAGAATCAAGAACTGTATAGAGTTCATTAATCCATTTAAAAGTTGAAGAAGTAGTTTCGCTAAAGCTAGATATTGGGACAGAAATTCAATAATAAAATTTCACAGAGCTATCTTGTTGAATCGTGAGTATACTGAGAACGAATGGAGATACCGGCTGCACGAATATTACGTAACAGGACGTCTGTTAGCGCTTTTCTTTAATATTCTGGATTTTTTTACTGTAGACTGTCGTCTTGAAATCATGTTAGGTATTTTGATCTATATTCGAACTTTTAAAAGTGCTCTAACTACATTGCATTATTCAATTCACGTTATGTTGTTTGCCCCTTTGTGGCGTGCCATGCGGATTATTAATATTATTGAAACAAAAATAGACAATTAAAATTGTAGCAAGCCGACATTCTCAGAAATAGCACAAAGCTGCATTATTTCTGAAATGAACAGTTAAAGTGTACTTACTTATTCATTGGTTTTATTAATACTAATTTGTTTTATAATATTATTTGCTATTTAAAATGCTAGTTCTTTATCTTTTATAATTGGTTATAATCTTTTATAATTGTTAGTATTGCCTTGTGAATTTATCCTGTGATTTTATAAAAAAAATTATGGAATTGCGTGCAAACGAGCAGACGTATCGCCTGATGGTGAGCGATTACTGCCGCCCATGGACACCCGCAACACCAAAGGCGTCACAAGTGCGTTGCCAGCCTTTGGAGGATGGGGATGAAGAAAGGGGAAGGGGTTGGGTATATGCCTCCGGTATCCTCACTCACTCAGTAAAACACAGCGCAAGCGCTGTTTCACATCGGTTTTCTGTGAGGCCGCCGCTTTGAAACACCTAATGACCGTGTTTTTGTTTGTCTGAAAGAAATCGCTGTAAACGATAAGACTTTACTATACTTACATACTTTGCAACTCATCTTTTCGATTGTTTTGCTTTGTGTATACAAAAACGTTAAATAAATAAAATTATAATTTTTAAAGTACCAGATATGGCAAGCGCATGACGCTGGTTTAAATCAATAAGCAAGACCAGGGGAATAGCACAACCGTAGGGAGTTCTCACCTCACTTAAAAGTCTCAACACACGCACCTAAGTTGTAGCTTGTTAAAAAAGTAGGAAAACTAGTTGAACGGTGGCTATATTAAATATATCAACTCGGTTCCTGATTGGAAAGCCAGTTGGCAGTTTGGGTTAAATTCTATTCATAACAGACTTCTTATCAAAAAAATCGAAACACCTCTCACATTGATGTTCCGAAAGGATTATCGGTTATATTAAATGTTATCAAGTAGTAAGTGGTATTAGGTGTTCAAATCCTAATGAGAATGTTCCAAATTCCAATTAAATATTTAATACACTTTGCTGTTTTGTTTAATGAGTCACTTTTAACCTAGATGGAGAATGAAGGAAACAGAAAAAAAAACTGTTCAGAAAAAAAAAAACGATAAATTGGTTACCCTCCTAGACCCTTATGACGGCTTTCATTCGATTTCTCATCGATCGTATAAGAGTGATGACAACGTGATGGGGAATGTTCTCCCACTCTTCTAGGATTGAATTCCGCAGCTGACCAAGATCTAAGTGCCACGCTTCGGCATGAATGGGCCGGCTCGACCGAACCGGCCGACCGGGTGTGGGCCTCTGGTATCCTCACTCACTCGGTGAAACACAGCGCAAGCGCTGTTTCACACCTGTTTTCTGTGAGGCCGTGGTATCAGTCCCGTCGAGCCGGACCATTCATGCCGAAGCGTGGCTCTCCCACGGTTAAAATCTTTATCCATATTAAGCAGTCTTTGTACTATGGGTGCAAGATAACTGATATTAATACATACATATATGCAATATACATAATATCTTACGTAAAATACTTAAAGTCTTCTATTAAGCAGAAAAAAAGTTACTGTAGACAGAGTGAGACTCGTTTAAAATATAGAATATTACAGTTTCTCAACCCAAATACAAACTTCGCTTATGAAAAGTTTTAAGCCGTAGCTCGGCTTAAAACTTTTCTTGGAGGACTTGCGAAAATATTTTATTATGCCGTTACTGTTGTTATTGATATCGTTTCTACTCCTTAATTTCCATAAACTATCCAGACCACCTTGAACCTTCTCACCAAATATTAGCTAGCAGCGTAGATATATTTACATTGGAGGAGAACCTCCAGTGTAAATAGATCTAAGCTTAAACTACTGCAACTTTATCATCATTAAACTGCTGGTTAAATAATGACTACTCAATTTTTGTGATAAAACATTTCACTTCTTTATTGATATTGTATTTTGTTCTGAGTACGCCGTACAATATGAACTCATACTATACGTAGCGCCGTACAGTTTGCGTTCATGCTGTATGGCGCTACGTAATAGTTATTTATACTAATATTATAAAATTAGAGCCCTTTGTTTGTTGGTTGGTTGTTTACGCTTAACTCAGAAACAACTGATTTGAATCAAAAAAGTATTGTTGTTCGATATATTGACGACGATATCTTCACGCTTCGCTCACTGAGAGTCGAAAATCTATGAATTCTTAGAGCCGCAATCTTAATTGCACGAGTCAGCTTGTAAGATATAAATAAAGACAGCAATGCTAATAAAAGTCATTATAATACAAATATTTGAACTGGGCGATAGACTCGAATATCATTCAATCTATTGAATGAAAGAAATTGAAACTATTTTCCGTGATCTATACGAAATTTGTCGGTACGGATTCGCTTTTTCGAATTTCAATATTATTTAGCAGAAATCTTTGTATAAGAAGAATTTCTTGAACAAAAGCCTTTCTTTCCTCACAATCCTGGAACCTCAGAACTGTCACTCTTATAGATAGATGAAATGACTTCCACAAAAACCTGGCATTGCTGTCTACTTAATTAATTTGGTCAGGCAGGAAACTTTTGTTCTGGGGGTAACGTAATATTAATGAATTTTCTTGAACGGAAGGTAGGGCTTATTAATGATTTGATTAAATCAGAATTGTTCAGAAGATAAATGTTTAATTTCACCTTTGTAATAGAAAAATAAGAACATGAAATTAAACCATTTTCGAAGAGTAAATTGAAATTATTTTTTTACTTTAAGGTAGGAGGAAGCTATGTTTTAAAAACGATTGTAAAATTTAACTGAACATACATTATTTTATGAAACGTAAACTGGATTGCAAAAACATCAGTTCATTTTGATGAAGATTTATTTAAACTACACAAAATATATTGAGGAGGAATGAATGTCATGTCCCTGTAACGCAGAGGGAGGATCCTCCAACCTGGTGAGGTGACCATGCCTGGCGGACGACTGCCCAAAGTATTGATGTTGGAAAGTTGTATATATGCTAATCGGCGCGAGAACTACTATTGCGCGATGCAGAATTAGTAGTTTCTTCGTGTAATACATTACTCCGTAGTTCCGTGTATCTGCGGTAGATAGTTATATACGAGAGTTTCTGTAGCGCTGTATGTGGAAGTCATCACAATAACATACTTTAACTACTATACTTTATGTAACATACAGAGCCTACATGATATTATATCGTCTCGTCTAGAATATAGCAGAACTTTCATGCCTGTAAATCTACCGTTTTATTATCCACACATCGGTCGTTCGATTCCTATCCAAGACAATACAAGATTTCGGGTTGCTATTGCACCTAGCCATGGGATCACATGGCCATAAGTAAGATATATGAAGTTTAATAAATAGCTACAAAAATAACATTATTTATAAATAAATAAATATATTTTTTGGACATTTAACACACAATGCTTTTTTTTTAATCGGGAATCGAACCCGAGATCTCAAGCACAGCAGGCATACACTACCACTGCGCCACCGAGGTAATCTACATCTAATGCTAATCTTACAGATATTGGTTATAATATAAGTAAGGAAAAGTTTAAATAATTTTAACCCGAATATGTAAAAACTTTTTTTAAGGGCTTGCCAAAATTACTCCACTGTACCTGATGGAAATCATAAGCAGAATCTAAGAGTGGTGGTCACCATACTCATTGCGAATGCAAACAATGCAGCATGACAGCTACCCGAGGACCCCACTTTCTGGCAGCTTTCGGCGCTGTAACGTCTGGTGTCGCCGCTGGCGTCGTCTACGGTCGGGATCGGCCCTCTCACGATTATTGCTTCACAGATAGAGACTACTGCGCCACAGCTCTCGTCACCTGCCAGCATGGCAACAATGATTGCTGGCGGGGACAGGTCTCGACCGATTTAGCCGACTAGGACTTTGCGTTCAGACGCCCACGCGGGGCAGACCTCCAAGACGGCTGCGCAATGATGCATTGTCTCACCGAAGCGACCATGCCCGTTGAGTATCTGTATCACAACACATCTGTCGCATAACCTACTGAAGGTTGTGCGGCATTGCTCTCTATCTACCCAAGCTTCGAGGCTAGACAGAACTGCACCGACAGCTCATTGGCGACCATTTTGCAGCTGTTTCAGCCGTGCGCGGCATTGTGGTAGCCGATCTGCGCTCCATATAGGGCCTTGGATCGTATCACCGTACCGTAGAGGCAGCGGACTATTGCATCATTGGTCTCGCACTCACCAACGAAATACGGCAGCACGAACGCTCTCATTTTACGTTTACGCTTTTGATAAAATTTTTAATTAATCAAATACCACTCAAGAAGAATCTATTGATAACTCATTAAAATTGGTTCAGTAATTTAGACGCTATCGCTATGGTGCAAAATGCATTATTGTGTTTTCTGATTATGCTAATGCTTTCTATTAAGCAGAGTAGAATCGTTTTGAAAGGCACTTACATAAAAATAAAAGACATACTCCCAACCACATTACCCTCCTCGTTTCACCTTAGCCGGGTAAAAATTGGTTTAAACCATAAAAACCTGCCCATTATTATGTTCAGTAAAATTAGCAATACCTGCAAACGCATCTTTAATGGTAACCAAATTAATTAGTATCGCGTCATCAAGTTCGTTCTCATTACACCATTAACTTCTGGTTGCACCCACAACCAATTAGCGGAAGTGCTTCGGTGTCATGTCACCAGACCGACAAATAAACCGATATTCTGTATAACGTTTTTAATAACGATATTTTTACAGTTTTAAATAATAAAAATCTATATTTTAATCTATATTATCGATACTGATTCGAAAGCAGCTCTTTCTGTCTGTCTGTTACACTTTTACAGCCAAACTGATGTAGAGATTTCAACGATATTCGGCATCAAGATACTTTGATTCTTGAGAAAGGACACAGCCTACTCTTTCCTTTTTTCTTCCAGTTTTTACTGCGGGGACTCCCCAAGTTTTAAGCACACATAATACTCGAACCATAGTTTAGTTTAGTTTTAGCTGAATCTTACGACCTCTTCATGAAGTGTTGATGTGTACCGATTAACTATTGCCTGTATTCATGTCTCGCCTAGAATCTATGATCTGTGTGCAGTTTGAAAGATTAGTCAGATACAGATAACTCACTGCCTTATACTTTGGACTTCCTGCCAGAACTATAAATTAACAGTTGTAGCTTTTACTCACGTTTATTTGGATATTTGAATCAGGTGGATGATGTGGAATTTTCGGAATCGATGATTCACTTATCAGTTATACGAGGAAAACCGAGTCATATTCATCTCGTTGATGAATTGAGGCGATATGATGCATGCTGTTCTTTAATTCAAAATCACTTACGTATATAGATGAGAATAACTCTACTTGAGTAATGGATAATGTCCTCATCAAAAAAAAGCCTTTGTAGTCAGCTGCTGGATATAAGCCTTTCCTTAGGAAACAGGTTTTGGTCTACTAAACCCAGGGAGGTTTTTATGGGGTTGGTTCCAAACTGTTCCTTTCGCAGAAAACACCCAAACTCCAAAACAGATATTTGCAGAACATACAAACATTTGGTCGACTCAGGAATCGAACCCGTGACCTCTAGCACAGCATTCGCAAACGCTACCACTGCGCCACCGAGGCGGTCATGCACACAACTTCCCTACTTAATGAATAAATCTTGCATTTTCTACGTTCATACGGAAAGTTAATATTAACGCTTTTATGATTTAACGTGACGGAGTACTTGGCTCTCAATATGTACAATCAAAAACCCTCTAGCGCCGACAGTAAGTTTTACTATAGCAATCGTAAAACAAAAATATATACTTATTTTAGTACGGACAGTATTCTCCGTCTTGACTACGCAATTCAAAAGGAAATTCCTTTAGAAACCACCTACCTAGCATCATTTATTCATTTGAATATTCATTGAAATATTTTCGTTTAGATTGGAGTGCAAATATGATATGACAGATAAATTCGAGCATCGTCACTTCGCCAAACCTAACAAGTTAATTGAATTTCTAACAGCTTTCATAATTGGTAATTAGATTTGTTTATATACAATACACGGAGCGATTTTGAATGTTGTCTGTTATCATCAAACCATATGTTTTTGTGTGTGTTTTCTTTTGGTATAAAATATATTTTAGATAGAAGCAATTTTCCAACGTAACTTGCTAAAAGATGAATTCTTCTGAAAAATTCCAAAAACCTCTTGACTTCTTTTGTTTAGCAACTTTACGTAATTGTAACTAGCCTTTAAAGGTCAAAATAGTACTCTTAGTTCAACGATTTATTTGGAGTTATATTCAAATGAGAAAACAGAAAAGAACAGAACAATTTGTATTAAGTTTACGGATGGATTAAGGATAATGTAAATGTGAATACAGTGAATCTTGGTTAAGTGGGACCTGGATTAGTAAGAAACCTGAATAACTGGAACTCATGCTGAGGTCCCAACGCTTTGACACTGAATCACCCCTGCTAGTGGGACAAAGCCAACCGCTATATCTGGGATTCGCACTTTCGATTTTTTGTCACAATTACCTCTATAACTGAGGCAGCGAGGGAATTTTCTGTTTCTTAATTCTCTTTAACTGAGATAACATCGTTTTATTTTTTTAAAAGGAAGAAGACGACTACGAAATGGACTCGGAACTAAATTTAGTAAAAAATTCTAAACGCGAAGCAGTAAATACACTAGAAACTGCACAGTTGATTTGAAATGACATCAATTATTGACCAAAGCATATTTGTTAAAAAAAAATACATCGAAAAATATCTGATGTCTGATACTTCCAAAAGACAAACTAAAATGACAGATTGTTATGATTGATATATTGTGTTTACATTTTTGTACTATTAAAATTAAATAATTTTGCTAATACTTTTATTACCTATATTATCTTTTTTGATTCCTAATAAATATATTAAAACTCACTTATAAGGTTTATATAATACGTTATTGTACTGAATTATCGCACCTCTATAACTGAAATAACCCATATTCTGACCTCTATTAATGGAACCTTCTCTAAATGAGACAGATATTTATTTATACCTGGATATCTGAGACACCGGTTAAGTCGAATACCTCTACCTAGGTGAGACCAATTTGCCGATTCCTTGATGCTAATCTAATATTCTTTTATATTTATTGTACAAAGTGTGTTTTATCAGCCTTTTAGTCTTAACTCAGTACTTGCTATAGAACCCTTACATAGGAGACGTGATTTAATGATCGAGTAAAAGTAGCTTAACCACAAAGGTATAAATTAAATATACAAACACAGTGTATATGTATCGTAATATTGCACTTTAATGAGCACCTTCTTATCTGAATGGCAGATAACGAAAGAAATCAATTCTTAGTAAAATAAGCTAAACGGTGAAAAGTTAAGTAAACAAATTTTAATGGTTTCGTTTTTTGAGTGGCCTTTAGTGATATTATTATTTCAGAGACTTCCTTGAGAGCCACCAGTACCTTATAAAGTTTTTGATAGTAAGCTTCTATAGATTAATGTTGTTGATAAATACATATATGTGTATCTGACATATTTGTTTATATCTCAATCCAAAATCTTTATTTGTTTTACAAATAACTTGGCATTGGTCTACCAGGCTAACAGCACGCGGTGAAACTAGTCCGAAATGGAATTAATACATGCCATTAAACCTAGAGTTATCGGTAGAATTCAAATGAAAGTGTGGACTTATAAACCTGCTAACTAAAATTATTAGTTCTCTCGTTAAATTTTTAATGTCAGACAGTTATTAAAGAATCCCGAACGGGAAAAGCTCTTTTGACCTTTCTTGATCAGTTGCAAAGGCAATTAATCCATTTCCAATAGCAATTGCAATTGCTTTTACAGATAACTTCGTTTACTACCAGTAATAAAGTACGACACACGAGGTTCGAATTGGAATCAAGCTACTTTTATTTTTCGTCTTTTAACGCGGCTATGTTGCTCGACAAAGTACATAGATGTATATGTGATAAAATATATGGATGTAATTTATCTGTAATATATTTTAAAAGTACATTTAAAGGCACTGTCTAAATCTAAATAAGTTATGGAAATCAGAAATCTTATAGTACGGGCTGTGACTAGTTTGGGACTAGGTCTTATGAGTTTTCATGTAAGCACCACGAAGATGATTTAGTCAAAGCTTGAGCAAAATGATTTCTTCCTTCTTAAATTTTTCCATTCTTAAAGATTGAATGTTTTTTAACTTCAAGCTTAACCTTAAAAGGGCTGTACCCAAACTTAAGAAAAATATTCTACTTATAAGAATAGAAAATGACACTCATAGCTCAGTAAGACGCTCATAACTCAGTAAGACGCTTATAGCTCAGTAAGACGCTCACAGCTCAATAAGACGTCATAGCTCAGTAAGATGCATATAGCTCAATTGCACTCGGTGATTAGAAACAATCACCAAGGGTACTTGGATGACCGCTGGTGGCATGATACCAGAGCGTCTCCGTGATTCGGAGGTCACGTTATGCAGTCGTTCCCGGTTGTTATCATGGGATAACAATCGTAAAGGTTAGTTGAAGGCCTTTAGGGAGCTTAAAAACATTTTGCGGCAAGATACATAGTCATAAAGCAGTTTTACCAGTCCCTAACCCGCACTCGGTCAGCGTGGGGACGTATGGCCTTAACCCTCTATTGAGAGGAGACCCGAGCCCAGCAGGTCGCAGCAGAGACATTATGGGTTGTTAATGATTGATGAAGAATAGAAAAATGAAGCATAATATTTCGTGGCTGTAAAACATTGAAAATATTCAGTGGGATTAAGAACGACCTTTTGAAATGTAATTACCTATATTTACGAGAAATTTAATTATAATAAATAGAATTATATCATTCTATTTAATATAATTAAATTACTACTATTATATTATTAAATTACTTAAATACGTGCAAGTTAATTTAATTCTAGAATGTATTAAAATAAGTTCCATTAAGTGCCGACAATCGAGAATGTGATTTACAGAATTATATTACTAAAATGCTTTTTTGCCACAAAGTCTCCGACTTTTATTTCCACAAGAATAATTTAAAATGCCGTTTTCAGTCCGATCAAGAATTACAATTAACCCGCGAATTTCTAAACGATGACATAGGTTATCTAGCTACGATCTTCATTCCTTCATAATTGAACGTCGTAAAAATGTCAAAGTTTGATTTAGTAACATTATATGAACTTAAGACGATTGGATTTTAGGGTTGTTATAAACTGTCTGGCGTTAATGAAAGTTTTCAGAACGTTATAAAAAAGGAACTTTAGAAGTCGTTATCTTGAATGGTGTTATGATAAATGATTTAGCTATCTCGAATTTATGTAAGCGTATTTGGCACTGCAGTTGTTTATAAAGCTTAAATACGGATTAGAAATAAGAAATAAGCAAACAATTTGATTTATATACACTCATTGTTTAAGATACTTCTATGTCTTTCCTCTTCTTGCCGATTATAATTTTAATCCTACTTACATATAGGGGTGCAAGCTACAACTATTAACCAGATACTTTAGGCATTAAATGGGCAATATTTGTAAAATTTAAAAGGTCACAGTTAGTAAGATAAGAATGAAATGTGTTTTTTCGGGTGAATTGGGGATTGTACGATATATGCCGAATTCGATTTGAGTTGAGTACTTGAAACATTGTCGAACTGTTGACATTTCGAGTCTTTTGACCATTTAAGCGAGTCGTATGCTTTTTTCTACGCAACAAAACTCTTGCGTTGGTCACGTTCCATTATCTTGAAGCACCAACAGTAGGTATCAAAACTATTTTTTATTAAATCATTAAACAGAGTAAGATTCTATGGGAGAGCCACGGTTTCGCACGAATGGGCCGAGTCGGACGTAGTTATACCACGGTCTCACAGTTAACCGATGTGAAATCAGTGAGTGAGGATACCGGAGGCCCATACCCCATCCCCTCCCCGTTCCCCAAAGGCCGGCAACGCACTTGTGACGCCTCTGGTGTTGCGGGTGTCCATGAGCAGCGGTAATAGATTTCCATCAGGCAATACGTCTCCTCGTTTGCCACATATTCCATAAAAATAAAAAATAAACTTATCTTTAAATTAAACGTCTGCATAAATGACGGTCGAATGAAATGAAGAACGCGAGAGCAAGCATAGATTTATTGAGTTTGGCAGTCATTGACCTTACTCTCACGGAGCCGATCCTTTTTTTAAGTATGATACCAGAGTTAAAACAGGGCGGGGATACGGCATACATAGGTAAATATAACCTTAAACAGAGCAATATTACTGCTGTTTAAAAGACGCTATGTTTAAAAATTGGTGTTATAAAAACATAAGTGTCCATTAAGAACTGGGCAGCCGTGCCCTTTTTGAACTAGACGCTTTACTAATAGTTCTCAACGCGCAAGCCGCCACCCGCGACGTTTGCCTCTGCTGACACAAATTGCAGGTGAATGATTTATTCTTGTCTAAGACCACACATCGCAGTAGTACCGATATACTGTCTATTCATTACTTCGGCGGATGTTAAAGTAACAGATATATAGATGTATCCGCGAATTCATTATTCAAGTGAATATTATTCATCACTATTACTCACATTTAAAAGTATCCACGTATACGATATATAGGAAGACGGAAACACGGAGTACCAATTAAATAACATTGCGATTTGCTGTTCCTGGAAGCTCTAGATATATGTATATGCAAAACCGTTGAAACATTTCATTTTGACTTAATTCATTTTAGTCACTTAGCAGCAACAGAATTGGTATATATATTTAAATTAATAGGTCTACCCGGAATTGCCAAACGATTGATGAAGAATAAAATTAGAATTTATTATTATTTTGAACAGATATTTACCGCAAATTGCCTAGGAATATCTCAACTTTATAATATATTTTATAGTACAACAATCGTAACCATATCTTCTACTGACACCTTACATTTAAACCCACCGGTCATGAGACCCACGAGAGTCGCTTCTTATCAAAATATATAAGTATATTTCAAAAACTTTATGAATATTTTATAATTCAAGTCCTCCTTAATCACCATTATTTAATGAATGAATTATTAATGAAAAAGTAATCTCATTATTTGGCCAGTTTAATATAAGCTTGTTATTGGTAAAAGGTTGTTTTAAAGCTTATACATTTTATAAGACATTTGATAAATTTATTTAAATAAAAAATCAAATAAAATCAAATATCGAAAAAAAGTAACCAGAACAGAATAGTTATTCGGATGTAAATTTTGAAATAACCTAAAAATTAAACATTCATGTTTATTGTTTAATTTTTACAAGTGATTTTGAACTATTAAAATGAAGTCGATTCGACTGTGTTCGCTTAGGTCTTTTAAACTATTCAACATACTTGGATGCAGTTTTTAGCAATATATAGAGTGATTCAGAGGAAATATTTGTATATATAATAAATGCATATTATAGAAGAGAAAAACTGTGAATTTCAAAGATTTTCGTTCAAAGCCGTGACGGGTCGCTAGTATGATATAGATTTGGATTATAAAACAAAAGCAAACTATTAATAATACTATGGGCTGTGATATAGAGAACAAATGAGAAGATGAGTCCCGCGATGCCAAGGAACTACTGTTGTCCTGGAAAATCTATTTCTCAACAGTTACAAGTTGATCCGACAATAACTTTTGAGTCCACCCCAGACCTGGACTGCGATAGCCTCACTTGACTTGTAAAAAAAGAATTCCTTAGCCTCAGAGAGGAAATACCGAACTCCTCTGCTTAAAAAAGCTTAACATGCAAAAGATTTCTTGTAACCAACGGTTAAATAATTTCATTTAACCGGTCAAGCCGTGTTCCATGTGTCTAAGCATAACTCTCGCGCTGGTTTAAAACCAGACCGCATTACTATAAGCATCCTATTGTTGTATTCACATCAGCTATACTATTTAATATTACAATAAAACAGATACATACCAAGATAACAAAAGCAATAGATATCGGAGATTAAACAAACATACCCCATACCGCCATACTCAATTAACCTCTTCTGACATATAAAATATCAAAGCGAGTTCAGTTCTTAAATTAATATGTTATGATTGATTTTTTACCGGACGTAAATACTCACCTTTCTATGACTCAACCGTTCAAGAGCGGGCCCCGTACTTCTCAAGGCGTCAAACTATTTTTGTAAGCGATTCCACGTGCCATAACAGTGCCAGATGGAACGGAACAAGGGTATAAAAGTACCTATATGTGTTTGTACATGTGTGCCAGCCGTTTGTTTGTCAAGAGCATCGTAAAACATCGACGGAAGCAAAGTTTTCGTTGATAAGATCTTTTGCGTATTATTTCAGCGAGTTTTGGTTCGTTGTTTATGGAAATTTCTGAATATATAATCGTCTCAAGTTGTTCGTACTAAGAAAATCTTATCTTCTTCATATATTATTTATGTCGTTGTGATTTTTACTGTTTTCTGAAGTGTTGTTACTTCGAGTAATATAATAACATTATTGGTCTTGTTTATTTTATGGGGATTTGGAGGAAAATTCTTAAACACAAACATTTTTTCTTTCCTTAATTTTTCTTATTATTGTGTATTCTTCAACAGCTGTACACATAAAATGTTGTCATGGCTACTGAATGACTTAAACAAGAGTTAGTACCTAATGATTTAAAAAATAAGAAATTAACTTTGCCAAAACTAGTGCCAAATCATACAAAGCTCTTAAATCAAATAAAAGAAACAGATTGGGTGTCTTCTTCCATACTCGAAATGTTTTTTTCTCGGTGTAAGGTACCGCTTCATAACTCTTCTGGTTGAGCCAACTACGTACTTGATAACTTTCCAAAACTCTAAAGGACTCACGTTAAGCAGTCGGTCCCGGTTGTAATCATAGGATAACAGTCGTGTAGCTTAGTTGCAGGCCTTTGGGCGGCTTAAAATCATCCAACGGCAAGATTACGTAGCCACAACCTTGTCTTGCCAGGACCCACCTCTGAACCCAGAGGTGCATCGAGCTAAATGTTGTAAAGCACTTCTGCTATCCGCTAAAATTACAATTTTTTCGCTATTTTGATTCATAGCCTGACCACTGGCTTTTGAGACTGCAATAAGTTCCAATGCCATAATTGTTGTATTACAATTCACTTTGAAAGTAGCCCACGTCATATGGCATGCGTCAAAGTATGCAGCCCCACAACCATAGTCGCTTTTTGATTCAACGCGCCATTTAAAATTCATATAAAAAATATCGTAAAATATAAGACGATTCAGTAACGCCCTTATAGTTTGAATCCACCACTTCTAAGGATGTATTTTAACGTCACAGGTTATCGGTATCGTTCTCTTAGTCGAGTTTACTATTACTGTAACAGTTATTACAGGAAACATTTAAGTTACCAATAAATAATAAAGTTTTGTTTTATAATACTACAAGAGCACGGAGTAAGTGCCACCAGTTGTTGAGCTGTTTATGTCGCCATAACGAGCAAAATTACTTCAGTACCTGTATAAATCTCACTTACACCGAAACTTTCCGTGGAAAACACTATTTAGACTGTGTAGCTTTTGATAAAAATGACGAGCCGTCCCCTCTCTCTCTAAATGATACTATCTATATTTATATATTAAATTAGATTATCTATATCCATACTAATGTGATAAAATCGAAAGTAACTCTGCACGTCTATCTCTCTATCTGTCTGGTACGATTCCTCAGCTAAACAGCTGCACCAATTTCAATGAAATTTAGCATAGAGCACTCTCTTAATCGCGATTACCGATATACACGCTGGCGAAGTTATATATGAAAACCTTAAGCTGGGTTACTCTCAAATTTTGAGACTGTATAGATAAGCAACACGCTTCAATGTTGGTTTTTATCTATTTTTGCTACCACAATTTGTCACAGTGTAGCATGATGACGTACTCATGATACTGACGTAGTGTTATTGTAGTTTTATGTAAATTTTAGTTTATTATACCTAATATTTATTTATTTATTCAAGGTCATTTTTGATCAAAAGTAAAATAGATATTTAATTGTCAATAACACATAAATAATTCATTTACGGTAATGCCCTGCTTATGTCTTACGCAATGCAATGCACGATGCATTATGTAGGTACTTTTATACATGTATATAAATGCAATTTTATTGCTTAACGGATCAATGTACATAGTCTTATAACTATAATAAAGAAGAGAACTGATGGTTTGTTGCAAATATTCAACAGAAAATCGAATATAAAACCTAAATCACTGTATAATTATGATTCCTTTTTTGTAATTTGTGTTCAAAAGAGATAATATAAATCACAAACAAGATAAAAACTGACTGAAACACAACAATGAAACGGAACTGAAATTGGTTTCATACATTCAGTGTTGTCATACACATTCTTTTCTACAATGTAATTTGTTATATATATGATGTTTGAAGTGTGATACTAACCGATGTTTGAAGATATTTATTCTAATTCAATCTCTATTAAAAGAAACTAAGACAAACAAATATTATATTATAAAACATGTTAGTCGTACGCTCACATATGTAACCTTGTATCACTGTCATTTATTTTCCCGCTTGGCACAAATAGAAATACATTTCTGTCCTACAAATTACGTACACTAGAAAAAATATGGACGAAGGAGTTCCTGGCACACATGTAAGTTTTGTAATATGGATTAATTTTTCACTAAAATTTGAATACTTTGTTAAATTAATGTTTTTGCATATTGAGCTAATAAAAATGACTAGGTTTGAGAACGTTCCTTGAATCTTAAATCTTACTAATGCTACTAATTCGAAAGTGACTTTGATTTTAACTTCTTGACCATGAAACTCAAAATCTACTCTAACGATTGTCAAGAGTGTTACATAGGTATTTGTTGCATTGTACCTTATGTATCTTTTTTATCATTTCATCTTATTGCACCTTTCTATCCTTTACCTTTTTATAAAGTAAACTGTCACTAATTATGCGTGAATTTACTCAAATTATCCGCATTATCGCCGTACTATTTAGGTATTGACCATGCAAATCGTGCAGTTAGCCTCGTCACTAAACTTAATTACATGTCAGAAATTACGAGAGTCCCGCAACTTGGAATTGTGCCCGATATGTGACAATGGGCTCGTCCACTACAACATGGGACGTAATATAAATAAGCCAGCAATATATGGTTGTCACACACCACTCTGTAGAATACAAAGGCAGAATGGTGTTAGATACAGCGATCTGTGAATTCTAATGAACAGCCTATTAAAACAATTTTGATGATTGAAGGTCAATTGTCATAATATGAGTTCCGATCAATTCTCAATATCACAACTTACGTAAAATATGTTTTTGTACTAAAGTATTCAAGTAATTTTTACTCTCGATTGTCGGCACTAGATGGTACTTGTTGCAATACAATTTGAGAGTCAAGCTCATTTATATTTGTTTCACTATATTAACTAAAATTACACCTAAACGGTTGAGTGAATTAAGAATGAGTGAGTTTAATTTTAAAAAGTATTAAAGGTCCAACGTTGTCTCCAACGGAATTACTTTGTATCGTATTGGAACTAAATCGGTAATGTATATAATCTGCTTGTATTTTTTCCTTTTCTTTTTTTTTGATTGTCTAATAATTTACTATTTTATTACGAAAAGACCTTTATCGACTCGATTGTAATAAATACGAGAATTATCATTTGACTTGCGTGATATCGGTACTTTATACATAATAAAACAATAATATTTTTCGGCAATCTGACACACAACGCTATTTAGTCTGAAACTAAGCAAAGCTTGTACAATGAGTACTAGCAAGTGTTTAAATTTATAGTTTTCTTTTTTGTAAATACACACATGTTCTACATTTTACCGTGGGAGAGCCACGCTTCGGTATGAATGGGCCGGCTCGACCGGAGTGATACCACAGCCTCACAGAAAACCGGTGTGAAACAGCGCTTACGCTGTGTTTCATCGAGTGAGTGAGGATGCCGGAGGCCCATAACCCATACCCCAATCCAATGCCCCCTATCCCCCTCACCATCCCCTTTCCCCACAGGCCGCCATAGTGTGGGTCACCATGCTGCATTGTTCTTTTTCGCATTGAGGATGGTGACCACCACTTTTGGATTCTGCTCATTAAAAACTAATTATATTTGCAGATTGTACAATTATTTGGTCTGACCCCCTGAATCGAACACGAATCCCCAAGCACAGCAGCCTCTTAATTACTGAGGCATTTAAATAATAAAGAGCGATTACTCGTTTTTCGTCGTCGCTCGTTACTTCATTTCTCATTTATCTATTAGTTATGTACTCGCGTGTTGAGCGACGAGTTACAACGATAAGAAACATTTTTTATAACAATTCTTATGATATCCACAGCAATCATACTTAGAAGTTATTTAATGAAACGCTAGAAAAACCTATTTAATTCATTTTAAAACTTGATGTCGAACTCTAACTGTAGTATTTTAAATCCGTGCAGTGAGATGAAAGTTTTGCCGTTTATCTTTACAACAGAAACTAAGCTTCGGTTTAGTTCTGAAAACATAACTCAAAACTAGGTATGTCGTAGAACCCTGGTCATATCCATGTTTTAATCATCAAACTAGATACTCTTTGGTTGCCTGAGTTCGAAATGAGATTAGAAACTCACTGACAGAAAATACTCTAATTTTAAACTAATAAATTTGAATTTCAAAAATTGAGCATTAAATATGCATTTATAGTAGTCTTTCAAGTTTATTTAAATCTTGATTAGTTCAAAATTTTGTGTAAATATAAATGGTTTAGGATTAAGTGGTAGATACGTAATAAAAGTACGTATATTTGAATGTGCTATCTTCGCATAAAGAAAAGACGCAATCTATTATTAATTTCAACATTTAATTTCCACCTTATAAAAAGAAAATCATGGCGTTTATTGTCCTTATCCTCGGGTTTAAGATAAAAACAACGGCTTTGTTTTTACCAAAAATACACTCCAACAAGAGGCTAAATCGAAAATCTTTATTTCTTCGTATTGTTTGGGTTCTTTTGATAACGTTCAAATTTTTATGGCTTATGACATTAAAACACCCCGCAATCAACCATTTGCAAAGATTTTTAACCCAAGAAAATAATATATCTACTATTTACTAACATCGTGGATATAAATTAGCAGATTTGTCATTAAACTGTAGTGATTTTGTTACATCATAAACTGTCAAATCGTTTGTATAACATAGGTATGAAGATATGGGTGTGAATCAATAATACTGTCCACTATGTTAAGCTATGCGGTGTAAAATAGATTAGAACTGTAGTGTGTATTCTTACAAATACGCCTAGGTCCCCTGATGTATATGAACGTGATGGAACACCTATAGGTTTGAACCGCTTTAATCCTGCTACATTTATGTATTTTTTATAGCTGTGGCGATAAAAATATATGGATACTGTACACGAATCATGCTTAAAGCGATGTGCGTATAGCAACATGCGTGTCAAATTTATCAGGAGTTAATGTACCTTGCAATGGTCGTCGTGTTTTTACCTCATGTTATCGCTTAAATTCGATTAAACAAATCATGGAAAATCTCTAACTTATGTGAATTTGTAAATGAGATAACTAAATAAATAGTTGAGTAAATAACTTTACACACTCGTATATACAGTAGCAATGTATTTAATGACCGTATAAGTTGTTTTCCAAGACATGCGGATTGTGACCCTGTCTATAAAGTTTTAGGTCAATACACTCAATACTCTTATGCCATTTATATTATGACATTAGTAGTTTTCCAAAGCTTTTCTTGCGTTTTACTAACAACTCTGTACAAACTCTCACATCGTTAAGCCGGCAACACATGCTATGTTTTACTGGTGAGGTCTGTCTTTGCATATGTGATGTGCTTGCAAACCGGAGTGTGCAGGCTTGCCTGTATCATGTGCATATATGAGTTTGTGTATACAAAATGTGAGAAACAAAA
Organism: Hyphantria cunea; assembly: GCA_003709505.1. Classification (NCBI taxonomy): domain Eukaryota; kingdom Metazoa; phylum Arthropoda; class Insecta; order Lepidoptera; family Erebidae; genus Hyphantria; species Hyphantria cunea. Next base: position 1,373,446 of record PKRV01001907.1, on the reverse strand, counting down.
TCAAGAAGATTTACTGTTTTCAATACTATTTTTACCCGGCTACGGTGAAGCCAAAAGGAAGGGTAAGGCTTTTAACAGTGTATGTATATGTTTGTGTATGTTCCATCGTAGCCCCTAAACTACTGCACCGATTTTAATAAATGAAGTGTCGATAGATTCGTAACAATAAAGGAAAAAAATACCAGGTTTTTGCCTACTCGGGTTGTAGTTTTTAAACTGTTTTGCTTGTTATATTTATCCTACTGTTCAAAAGATCATCATCAAAATGTAACCAGCCTTTCTTAATTTGTAAATGAAGTAACCGCTATTTCATCTGGTTATTTAAAAATATTTTATGTCGGATACAAATTTATGGATATTTCAAACAAGAATCCAGTTCAAAGAAAAACGTTGCTATCATCATCAGCTTATGGCAGACTACTGCTGGACATAGGCTTCTCCAATGGGCCAGTCATTTGTCACGTTATATCCACTGATATAACGAAACCCGTTCCTATTCATACCTCTTCATAACTTTAAAAACTAGTACTAAATTGTTTTCTTTCAACAACTAATAAATAACAAAGCTAATACTTCAGCGGATTTTTTATCTGATCCTATTAATTACATTTTTGAAGTGAAAACTTCTTTAGGCGCGTTGAGCACTTTTTAGGTCAACAAAATTCAATTTTAGGTAGGGGGAAATTTTATGAGTTCGCATCACCGCGTCACCGTCACTATCATGCTGACGTCACAAAACTTCTTTAGCTGCGTAAAGTACTTTTTGGTAGGAGAAAATCTTTAGAGTTCGCGTCACCGCGTCACCGTGTCACCGGCATGCTGACGTCACAAAACTTCTTTGGGCGCGTTGAGCACTTTTTGTACGGGAAAATCTTATGGGTTCGCGTCACCGACATGCTAATGTTTGATGTTGATAATTTTAATTTACACATGAAATTTCAAATTTTACACAGTAATACACAATAATAAGTTTTCATTGTATCGACAGACCTTAGGACTGTCAATTTTTTTTTTACTTTATATATATTTTATACAATACTAACACGAACAAAATATGCACTAGTACTGTTACATGTTACTAGAAGCTGTGAGCTTTTATTGCTATTGAATGGCACAGTCTGGAGCTGTAAACATGTAATCTCTTAAAACTAATAAAACACACACACACACACACATGGGCACCTTTATTTTATAAAACATAGCACATCATCTTAATATATACTTTCTTTGTTTGTTTTTTGGTTGAACGCGCTAATCTTAATGTGGCGACTTCCACATACAGCGGCAACATAAACATATGACAACGCCATCTACCGAAGATACACTGAACTACGGAGTAATGTAGTGTACGAAGAAGCTACCAATCCTACATCGCGCAATAGAAGTTCTCGCGCCGATTAACATATATACAACTTCCCAACATCAACCGTTGGGCAGTGGCCCGCCAGGCATGATCACCTCGCCTGGTTAGAGGATCCTCCCTTTATGTTGGAGGAACATGTGGCCCGTTCCTCCACACTTAAGACCCGCTTTTCTGATTAGAAAAAATATTTCAGTGTTGGATAGCCCATTTATCAGGAAAGGTTATAAGTCTATATATCATCATGCTATGACCAATAGAAACGGGAGTATCAATGAAAATGTTGTTGAAACGTCGGTAATGTTTTTCATTTGAGATCTTTAATTGTGTTCCCTGCGTAAACGGTTAAAGTTCAACGATTAAACAGAATTGTTCCCCTCTAAAAGTTCAAAAAAAGTCCGTGTGTGCATATGCCTATCTTTTAAGATTCGCTTACAATAACCGTTTTTATGGTTAATAAAATATTCACGCTGTATAACATCATACTACGGGCGATAGGAGACGCAGACGAGACGATGGATCAGCTAGTTAACAAATAACCCTGAAACCATATATTGAAAGCGTTGATTCTTTCTGCAAAAACTGAGGGATCAAATGACCAAGGATTTCTTCAACATCATGCTAATACTATCAACGCGAATGTAACTTTGCTTGTTACACTTTCACGCGAAAACTACTTAACCGATCATCATGAAACTTTGTACATATTCTTGAGGGTATTAGAAGAAATATAGGATGCTTTATATTAAAGCCTAAAATCATAAGTAAGACTGTGAACAAAATTTAGGGCTTTCATTAATTGGACCCTGTGACCTAAGTACTGGCTGACTTATCAATAATAATGTTTGCTAAAATAAAATAAAAATTCTGACGAGACTGATGCCGGTAAAATAAATTCATTGTAAGCCGTTGAAAATTGTTGTCATGATAAATTAAGCTACAAAAAATGTGTACAAATATTTTGTAGACTACAAGAGAGATTTGATGTTTAAATTGAAAGTCTATTGTGTTGATATTCTATTGAGAACAAGGCAGTCGGTGTTTTTTTTTTATTGTTGAAGTGAAAACTTCTTTGGCAATGTTGTGCACTTTTTTCTGATGGGTAAAATATGTTAAACTCGCGTCAGGACACGTGACCTCATTAAAAATTCGTAAGACGGGGGGAGAGTAGACCACAAATTGTCATGTCAGTATACGATAGCACAATAATTGAATATTGTATTTTACCTCATAAATAATAGTACTTTTATAGTGATAATTAAAGCAATCCGTGCAAAATTGTTCCCTAACCATTCCAGAATATCAAAAATGCACAAAGTTAATATTCAAGTTTTCACTTCTGCCGGCACTCCCGGAGTGCCACCCATTTTTTTAGGTAACCTGTTTTCTTTCTTTTCTTTTTAGAATCGTTATCTTGCATAACTTGCGCCCTAAGTCGACTGTAACGATACCCTTATGAACTCATCATGACAGGAAGAGAATACCCAGGGCATTAAGTCAGCCGATGTACAAATGTAGTGTGGAAGAAAGGGTTTCATGCCCCTCCAACACAAAGGGAGGATCCTCTGACCAGGCGAGGTGATCATGCCTGGCGGGCCACTGCCCCACGATTGACGTTGGGATGTTGTATTTTATATGTTAATCGGCGCGGGCATTGCTATTGCGCGATGCAGAATTGATTGTTTCTTCGTGTAATACATTACTCATTAATTAGTAGTTAAGTGTATCTGCGGTAGATAGCGCTGTAGTGTATATTTATGTGGCGCTGTATGTGAAAGTCGCCACAGTAGTGAATAATGTTTGTAAATAAATAAAAAAATAGCGGCTGCGATACTCTATATTTTTGATACATCGTAGACAGTTCAAGTTTATTAAGATAGTTCTAAATTTCTTAAGCTTCTTATTGATGACCTCGCTCACAGTACTTAGGTACAAATCTGTTAAAGAGAGATTACATTAAATGTTTCATCAAAGGCTGACCCTATCAATTAGATGTACTATGAAAGGTCGAAAGGCCTTCCTTTTGCTGTTGTCCCATCGGTCAGGAGTACAAAGTTACTTCTTAAGTACATTTCAATTTCATTAATTAATCAGTAGTTGATTTTGTAAAGGGTGCACTGCTAACTTATAAACACATGGTATTATACAAACAAATCAATGGATAATTTGTAAAATATTTGTTGTACTTGTCTATGTTTCATTGTGGCAGGTTGGGTTGCAAACATTAATGAAAAATACTTTGTTGTATTTCTAACTTATGAATCAACACAGCAATTGGAGGTCAACACCGACGGATGGATAGGCGGCGAAAAGACTAATTCAGTACTAATTTAGTCTTAAGTCTGATAAGTTAGTCTCTTTGCCTCCACTCGGTCCGTCTATACTGAACCTTAATGTTCTTAAAGAGATACGATTGTAGTAAAAGCAAAGTAACTAAATAATTATTTCTAGACATTCATTTTTTTGTTTTTTTATGGAATAACGGGCAAATGAGCAGACGTATCGCCTGATGGTAAGCGATTACCGACGCCCATGGAAACCCACAAGGCCAGAGACGTCACAAAAAAATGGGCATCCGGTTTGATGATGATTCTGGTCGGGAATTAAACCCATAGTAATCAGGATCGCTAAGTGCTAGTTCAACAATAAACTTACCACTCTTCTCCCTATATATAAGTATAGTAATGACTCAAGTGAATGTCGAACGAAAATATTTTCTTCGAAGTCTTTTATTGTTTGCGCATTCTGCTCACGCTCCCTACCCCCATCATGAGTACAAGGTATTAGGTCTGTATGAAAACTTAAGTACGAAATCATAACATAATGTGAAAATAACGACTATTTCGTCTGTCTGTCCCTATATAAATTAAACGAAATGGCATAAAATGTAAGCTTTCGGTTTCAGACAGTTTATGGTTTGTACCGCATCTAATGTACAGCAATACTGCGACTTTATTTCCATTTAGCTCAGTTTAGGGGAATTAAGATGCTGGAAATGTACCTATAAGTAATTTATATTCCTGGCTACTGTAACTGTTAGGAATGAAACACAATTATTTTCTCTATGAATTGGTTACTGTAAATACAAGGGGCACTTACAAACGAATCAATGCAATCATAATAGCTAGCCATAGTTTGATTGTTATTTTCATCACTGCCATTACTTCAGAACTCCACTGTGTAGTCATATTATTTTAGTCTTTATTACACCTTTACTGCACCATTCATTTAATGAACGTAATTATAAAAACAATTAACTTCTTTGTATAAAATACCAACCGCTACATTTATTTTCGTGAACATTTTCTGAATTACCGAAAAACTTATTTGTGTTAACTTCCCGCAGGGCCGCAGTGTACACGACTAAGCGGACTAAGAAGATATAACACTTCCGATTTTCTTTTAGTTTTTTTTCGTATACAAACTTTGTACTGACAATAGAAAACACATAAAAATAGCATCATTCAATTTAATACAGTCGATCGAATGTTTATTTATATACATTTTCATAATAACGTCATTTTAATTATTACTTTTTATTTTTTTCTATAACTTTGTATATTGTATAAATATTCAAATATATATGTATTTTTTAAAATATTAATTATTATCTTACATTTATTTATTAACTAATTGTTTATAACTTCTCTTGTGACTGATCTCCAAGGCCGTTTTGGATAACCGCCCCATCAGATTATTAATAGTGAGGGAGCAGAGAGTACACTTGTGTTTGGGCACACTCTTGTGCACTATAATATTATGATCTCCTGCTGGCTAGTTGGCTGGTCCGTTGAGACTGGCTACCGTGGTTCAAAGAACATCAAAAGTTCTATTCAAAATACACGTGCACATGCCACGTCCCTTTTACTTGTGGATACCCCCTCGGGCCTTCATCCCACCGGGGTTTACGGCGGGGTGGTGTGTCGGAATCGAACCGACTAAAACCACACGGTGTGCCACTCTGCGCCTGAGACGGGAGTAAAAACTGAATTATCTAATGGTTTACTGGTATATATATATATATGTGTATATCATATTGCATTAAATTCTCCCCATACAAAATATAATACAGGAAGTGTCAATAAAATAAATAAATAATTTTTTCATTATAAATCATATCATAACCAGAAGGCTATAAAAATCATTAAGCGTTAATTATATTATACTATAATATCGTATGTATAAAATATAAAGAAAAATAAAATAAATATTTAATATTTCCTTGATAGATTCCTTCACACCCTTTAATAATATGAACTCGTTAATTAGCATATCCTAAGTAATTCTATCTTAACTATAGGTAACTAACTAACATTGTAAAATGACCCATTGCTTAACAATTTTATGTTCTTAACTTAGAACTTGTTAAACAATTCCACAAACAAGTTCTTACATAAAACTTTATAGCTACCTTAGTATTCAGGCTAAAAGGACATCAACATATTTTATAACGCACATAGGAAGGTTATTTAAGGTGCAGTCTTAAATCAAAAATATCCTTGTTACACATTGGAACTTTATTCCAAAAAATAAAAATGAGAAAACCCTGTCATTCACTGGAATGCTCTTCACCAGAAAATCAGAAATGCACCCAATCGTAATTCGTTCAAGGTCAAGGTACGAGCTCTCCGTGCCCGAAACGCAGCAGATCCTCACTTCGATACTGTGTTTATTTTGGTATGTAAAATATATGTGTATGTATATCGAGTTATAGTTATGTAAATATATGTATTCTTGTAATATTGTATCGATATATCATAAATCCTGATTATCTTCTGATTCTTTTTTTCATACGCAGTTTATTGTGGATGCTATAACAAAAGTGTAGTGCACCTTCTCACTCATTTCTGCCCCACCCAACGGTAGACTGGTAGAGAATACCTTCGGCATTAACTCCGCCATTGTTTATTTTGTGCATAAAGTTAATCTAATATACAAGTATAAAATTATCAAACTCCTTCGAAATGGCTTGGCCGATTTTTATGAAATTTTGTGCTTATAGGGTAGGTCTGAGAATCGGCCAACATCGATGTTTCATACCCCTAAATGATAAGGGTGACACACACCTAAATATTTTTTCATCTAATTAATAAATAAAATCCACTATGTCTAAAACAAATGTATGACTCGGAATTATTTCTCAAGGAAAATATGGGCTAGACTCACTTAGGGATGTAGTTGTGTACAGGTTAAAAGGTATAATTCCAGTCTTCATAAAGCATCGGTCGGCCGACGGCGACATTTTACGCAGCCAAGACATAGATGGTACTTATCAGACTATATGGCAGTGGGCTGGCCACATTTGCCGAAGAACCGATAACCGTTGAGGTAAACGAGTTTTTGAGTGGAGACCGCGTCTCAGCAAACGTAGTGTAAAACGTCCACAGGCCCGGTGGAGCGATGATTTGCGCAAAATGGCTGGCAGGAGCTGGATGCGAGAAGCTATAGATCGAACTAAGTGGCGTGAAATTGGAGAGGCCTATGTCCAACTGTGGACTGCGATAGGCTGATGATGATGAAAATTATTTTCCATACGGAGCTTTTAAATTTAACTTTACATAATGGGCTTGTAAAATCATGTTTAATTTCATTGAAATTATTAAAGTAAACAAAACAGGTACTCGCCTAAATCATAAAACCATCGATGGCCATGTGGTTTATACCTGTCAAGTATACCTCTTGAAATTCGTCTGGAGAAGTGGTAGAACCACTTGAGGATAAAGTTCAACTTACAATAAATTTGAAACCGTTGTTGTAGAAAAAAAAACCTCAAAGTTTGTGTGTATTCATTATTAACAACATTCTATGACAGGCTAATGCTGGATAGTCTATATTCTTCCCGAAAAAGGCGAACTTATATCACACTGGCCAGACAATACGTACGGTTCCTTCAATTTCAACTTAAAGAGCAAGCAAACTAATACAGGCCTACATCACCGCAAAGATAAGAAAACTTGTGGTGTAATGCCTAACTAACTTTTTTTCATTTTTAATACTAATTCATTTAACTAAGTAGTATTACAAGTAACACAGCAGTCGCAAATCACTGTCATGCAAATGATAAATCGTTGGATAGACGATGAAAATGCAAATAATATATGCAATCATTTACAATGATTTGAAAGAGCTAAGGAATAGGAGCTGTAGTGTTCCAAGTTATTTTCGAAATATAACAGAGCATAGGAAAAACCCTAAGAAAATACTAAACTCATACGGCTGTCTAATCCCGAACTAGACAGAACTTGTGGGTGTATTTATAATATTTATGTTATTTAATAATAGCTTCGTGTAAACTGAACAATAATTCTGCCTTGCCTAAATAATACACCTGCTACACACAGCTCTGCACTATCCAAAGGTTGACTAAATGATAATAATGCCCATGGCATTAAGTTCGTCTTGTGGAATATAATTGCAGGAAGAATAAATAAACTTGTATAATGGTAAACAGACTATCTAAACAGAAATCTAAACACATACATTTTATAGTTAAGTCACCTGAAGGTCAAATGGTAGAGAATGCCTCATGGTATTAAGTCCACTTTTGTAAACAAGTGCAATAAGTTCTAAATAAATAAATATTATATAACCTAGCATTTTGTTCGACTTCTTAATAAATCAAATTTTTGATTAAGTTAAAGTGTATTATTAAATCATTTTAGAATTATCGGAATCTATACTTAAATTCGTTAATAATAGTAATGATATTATTGAAATTTGTTTTGTAGAAGACTCAACAGTACTTGTTGTATCTTTATAACAACCCCTGTGTAACACCGCGGAACAAGGGTAGTCTGAGAAAGTGGCCTAAGTGGCTTCTTAAAACTTCCTAAAAGTACCTTCCGAATCGATCCAGCTGTTCCAGTGGTTTGCCTAAATAAACAGACTAATAAAAAAGTAAGTACCGAATATACCTTCATTTGCATTTTATGAAAAAGTTTATTTTTAAATTATAAACAGACCCTTTGATTTTATTTATTTGTATAGATTCCTTACATCATAACTTACGGTATGCAGTAATGGGTGATATGAAGTGATATCATACCACTTTATCAAGACAGATATTTACAGAAGACAGTCTATTATGTTCTGTAGTTCAAGGCAACAGGTCAAGAACTGGCAATCCGCATACTAAGATGCACGTGCCTATTGCATGTATAAAAACTATTAAAAACTTTATGTTATCTGTAACAGCTGAAACAGAAAAGTAATTAGTTGAAATTGTTACGGTTAACTTCTCTTACCAGTTTTTTTATGTGTGAGCTCAGATAAATATATCAGGATAAATATATTTTGATATATTTCTGTGTATGAGCCCGACTTTACTCTGTTTGATGGAAAGCATGAGTAGGATCAAGAAGCGGTGGTCACCACACACATTGCAAATGCAGACAATGCAACAATGCAGTATGGTCACCCACACTACGGCGGTCTGTTGAGAAGCTTCTCCTGCGCTTGGAAGGAACTAATTTTAATTTTACCGTGAAAAATGAAATATTGAAATGAAACTTTCTATGAAAAGGACGACTGTTTTATTAACATATGTGGCGCTCATAGCCCAGTTGCACTCGGTGATTAGAAACAATCATCGAGGGTAAGCAACGATGGCGCGGTCAGTACCTGGATGGGTGACCGCTGGTGGCATGTTATCATGAGCGTCTCCGTGATTCGGAGGTCACGTTAAGTAGTCGGTCCCGGTTGTTATCATACGATAACAGTCGTGAAGCTTAGTTGGAGGCCTTCGGGCGGCTTAAAAACATCCAACGCCAAGATTTACGTAGCCACAACGTATTCTTGCCAGTCCCCAACCCGCACTTGGCCAGCGTGGGGACGTATGGCCTTAACCCTCTCCTGAGAGGAGACCCGAGCCCAGCAGTGGGACATTATGGGTTGTTGTTTGTTTGTTTGTTTTATTAACAGTATTTGGTATCTTCAAAAAATTTGATAATGAAGACAAGAGAGAGTGAAACTCTGCGGCAGTTCCAATAGATTGGCCTTAGTAATGATAATCTGATGAAGAAACCAGAACGTGGATAGCGGAACTTATACAAATTTTCAAAGTTATTTAATACAATAATATACCTTTAAATACTAGCTACGATTCTATGTACTTAAACATAACTAAAAGTTGGATAGATACATCTCCTAGGTAGATTAAGAAAGCTTAACCCTTCAAGGGTTCCAATAAAAAACCAATACAATTTATGTTTTATGAATATGGCCGTCATAAAGATTTGTTGATATGACGTGTGGACAAAAAAGTACGATTCATCAAAAATGGAACAATCCTCTTAGCATCTGTATAAAAAACTTTACTTCAAGAAATGTGTAGAAAAAAGTTGGTAGTCGTACTTACTTATACTTGTAGAGTTCCTTAAGTAACCGAGCATTTTTCATCGGAAAAAATCGAGTGCGGAAGTAATGCATCATACATGAATTACATAAAAAAATGGCTCTGACTTCTGAAATGAAATCGGGCAGAATGAAAACTCATACAAAAAATGAGTCCACTTAAACAGAAACGAAAATAATTGTAGGCTAGATTGCGATGAGCTGACGGAAGAATAATTGACCTCACCCGCTGCCTATTTTTACGTTACACCACTAACTGGACAAGTCACAAGTCGTGTTCCACCTTTATATTTTTAGTGTGTTCTCCGCTGCTGATTGCCGCATACCCTTAATGGAAAACCAGTACAGTAGAAGTTAATAAACAAGCGATCCAAATTAGATGTATAAATACTTTATTGCGCGACTAAAATGCTCGTGGGGTCAGTGCTCCCGTGAGTACTATGGATGCTGCTCTTAAAACGTCAAATTAATAAAAATATAAATACATAATGAATGTTGTTGTGATATGAATAACATTTTGTTTTGTATGACAGTGCTAAAATGACTCTACTCTTCCTGATGGAAAGCATAAGCAGTATCCAAGAGTGGTGGTCACCGTACTGATTGCGAATGCAGAGAATGCAGCATGGTGACCCACACTATGGCGGTCTATTAATGCTCCGCATCATTGGGCCTTCGATCTCGCACTCGCTAATGAAACACGACAGTACGAACGCTGTTATTTTACGTTGATGTTCTGTGCGAATGGTCTTTAATGCAAATGCATAGAAATGTAAAATTTTAAAACATTTAGCAACTCAATGGCGGGCTTCAAAGTTTGGTTCGACAAAACGATAAATAACTTGCAGAGAAATTCCAAAACCGCTCTCGTTACACCAAATATAATTTAGGATTAAACTTTATTCCACAAACAAACATGAAACTAATATCGTATCGATTTAATTACCGAAAGAATACATTTTTACGCGGAGAATGCTTTTGCACATACCCTACCTAATAAGTAAATAAATTACTTTGCTCTTTTCACCTGCAGGCAAAAATCTCATTATCATATCTTTAAATGTTTCTTTATAACAACGAATCATGGGAAAAATAACTTTTCTATTTGTTAATTATTCTCATTAAAAAAGTCGCTTTACAAGAGATGGAAGAAAGCTTTTGTTAACTTACAATATTTATAATTTTTAATACCCAACGCAAAAAGAAGGGTGTTATAAGTTTGACGTCGATGTCTGTGTCAAACGGATAGACAGATTTCAATGCAGTTTTTTTTCATTTGAAAGCCAGTTTCCTTGCGGTGTTCTGCTGTGTTTGGTTAATATTGGCCTAGCAGTGTAAGAGTATCAGCTCCTTTCCAAAGGCATTTTTGGCGTATGATTACTCGATAAAGTGCTTGCGTCTAGTCTAAGGGAGATTTTTAGAACGTTAATTCTGTTATGTAACCTTCAGATTACGATCGCTTTTGCATTTCAAAGCACTAAAAACTTATTTTTAACTCGAATACACTTACTTATATATACTTACAGGGCCAGAGTGTAGAGTGCAACGTTCACACACTGTTCAATTATATTACCGTAGCACTTATTTCCTCACTTTATTCATAACATGAGGTAACTTTGACCATTATACCTGACTTTACAAGAGTTATTGAACTCATATCGTATTTCAATTGTACTTTAAGTAATTCTTCAAATATATAATTCTATAAAAATAAAATACTCACGAATGAACAGATTTACATGAACTAATAAATGCTTGTTTATAATTTGTTATAACCTTCTTATTACTTAAAATAAAAAATAAAATATATATAGAATTTAAGTTAAAGAGTTTATATATTAGTGTGTGTCAAAGTGTATGTATATAAAGTTTATGTATTACTGTGTATATGTATCTATTTAAATTTTTATGCATATGTGTAACTACACGTATAAATATTTTTTTTATATATTTGTATTATGTAAGTTTATGTCAGTTTCTTAAATTATGACAATTACAACCTCTGACCCCCGCCACAATGCACCTACCTCACAAAATTTCTACACCACCCAATGGTTGGCTGTTAGATTAGTTGGTAGGCTTGGACATTAAGCTCGCCGTTGTACATGTGTGCGTGATGTTTTAAAATATATAAAAAAAATGAATCCACGGTTGGCCTAGTGGTTTCAGTGGTCGCCACACCGCTTCCAGTAGGAAGCGGTGTGGCGACCACCATGTCTACATCCATGTAGGATTTGTTTTTTTCAAATCCTACATGGAACAACACTTTGTGTGATTCATAAATTGATTTTCTAAGTCTAGGTGTACTTTATGTCCGTTTCATGTATGTTTGTAAAGATCCCCGTGACACTGGAATGTATATTCCTAATGCGGGAGTTCTCTTTTAAAAAAAGAAAAAAAGAAATAAAAATTAGTATTTTATTAGAGTATCATACTATTAATCCGTGTGGTGACAGAAAACGTAGTGTAACCACTCTAGATAGTAGTGCAAAGCTGATTACAGCACGGACGGGTCGCCTCGACCAGGCCGGTACTATCCGGTAGACCGGAGACCTAATAATGCAGAAGCATTTGTCGAAGTTACATTGTCGGCATTGGCATTGAGTACGGTGACCACGACTCATGGATTTTGTTTATGCTTTCCATCAAGCAGAGTAGATTCATTCTGGCTAGGTCTTACTTGAAAAAATCCTATTCATCCCATGGTTATCGTAAGAGGCGACTAAGCGAGCAAACTGCTCCGGACAATCAGATCGCAAAATGAAGGAAGACTTGAAACAATGCATTTTTTTTTACGTGTGGAAACCCCTTAAGTAATGATGATGGTTATTTTGAAATAAATAATTAAGGTACCGAGTGAGTGAGGATACCAGAGGCCAAACCCCAACTTCACCCCCATCCCCTTCCCCATCCCCCAAAGGCCAGCAACGCACTTGTGACGCCTCTGAAGTTGCGGGTGTCCAAGGGCGGCGGTATTAGCTTACCAACAGGCTATATCGGCTCGTTTGCCCAATATTGCATTAAAAAAACATTAATATACACACAGCAATCTGCTATAAATTTGTATATTTAATCAAAACATTTTAAAAAACCAAGGATATTCGCGAGAGACTCTTTAATTAATATTAATAAAAGTAAAATCACCTTGACTGATAATAAAATGTAAAAAGCCGGCCGTCGCTAAAATTCTTATTTATATAAAAAATGATAAAACAGTCTATAAAAAAGTATAAAAATTTACATAATTATTATTCCCCTTTAATGGCTGTAGTTAAACTATTTTAACATCTATTTTAGGAAATTGTTTTGTTCTTTTAACATACGTATATACCTACTTACTTATAATAGTTTTTACTTTCAGTTATGATAATGAATTCAAAATTTTAATTATTACTTTTATATTTTTAATAATTATTCAATTTACACAATCTATATGACTGCCTCGGTGGCAGCGTATGCGACTGCTGTGCTTGAGGTCTCGAGTTCGATGCCCCAGTTGGACCATATTTTTGTATGATCTGCAAATATTCGTTCCGAAGTATGTTTTCCATCTATAATAAGTACGTTTTTACAAAAAAAAAATGTATTTTTGTAGTCATATCAGTTGTCTAATACCCATAATACAAGCTCTGCTTAGTTTGGGACTAGATGGCGTTGTATTTTAGATGTTTCAAATATTTATTTATTATTTATATATTTATAAGCGAAACTAAAACTTTGTACCCCTTTTACCAATATGCGGACAAAGGAGTATCACATTTGGCAACTTTAAAGTTTATGTGGACAGGATAGTGCAGAAATTAAAAATAAACAATAAAAAAAGAATATTAATCGAATTTCAACCACAGGACGTGTAGATGTAGACGTTAGAATAAATATAATTATTGGTAGTTGGAGTTCCTTCGTGAAAGGCGTGAAGTTGGTAGATTCTTAGTTGTATATTTGTAGTTCGTTTCTAACAAATTAGCATCTTAATGATTAGTTATCTAGTAGTATACGATGTCCGTTTATAGTATGCATGTGATGTGAGTCATTTAGTGACTTAATACTTCGCGGGCGCACAAGGCCAACCTGAGCGAAACGCGCTTGTAAACTAAAATCAACAGTTTTTGCTAGATAAAGACTTTTTGTTGAGATTTCATCGTATCGAATTATCCCACCAACGACCATTCATAGACAATATTATGATTTCATCGTCGTGTCGGAACAAATTTGTCACTTTTGAATTTCGAACACTTCGTTTTTATAAAATCTCACAGCACTCCTTGGTCTAGAACCAGAGGAATATGTATCAATGCAGCTAAGTGATTAAATATAATTGAAAAATAGGGAATTGAGGTGGTCTTCTGTCAGTACAGTTGATCTTTGTAGAGTTGAATGGATTTAATAGTCCCGTGTATTTACGAAAGTATAACATTTTTATGGCTTTTAAATAGTGTATAGATAAGTGTCTTTTATAGCTACTTTCGAGTTTTATGAATCTTTAAGCTCCAGATGTAGAAGTAAATGATTTTTTAGTATGTATATCCTATAACTTACTTATGTGTGTAATAATTATTATGACAGTGTTTTTTCCCAGATGTTTTCCAAAATGTTTTAAATAGAGTACAAACTTAACAAAACTGTATAAAAAAATGTGTAATCCATCTTTACTTACCTAATAATTAAGCAAACTGATAAGCAGAGCACAGAGTTATTTTTTCAATTAGTTCTCAGTTACTAAAAATTAGAACTTCACGGTAACACTTTTCACACTAACACCTAGATATCAGAAGCAAAGTACAACTAAAACACATTAAAGAAACATTGGACATACACAACTGTGATTCGAAATCGGCGCGAAAAACATCGCTCAAAATTCGTCATACGCACAACACGTCCAACACTCGTAGCGTTGCCGCCGTACTGGCTTACGTATTTCCACTTATGCTTCCACTCTAAAAGGTCTCAAGTACCACGTAATCACTTACATCGCGATAAAGCAGGTTCAAACAATATACATTACTCGTTTGAAGACATGTTTCATAAATGAAATCAGAAAGAACACGGCAATGGATTACATTATAGGAAAATTATTCGCCGTATTCACGGTTACGTCTTAGACATCGTCCTGTCAGCACTGGGAAAATACGGGGAACAATCGGGTACATTGTCGGAAGTTCCCGTCTGGTCTGGTCATTTGGTTCACTAATTCAAGCTAATTCTGAAAAGCTGAGACAGATGCTTTAAAACTATATACCTAGGACTAAGACCGTCTTTCGAATCCCTCTGTGGGAGGAGTTATGTTTAACAAGTCGAGTTGAATTAACAACTTTAGCCGAGTAGGATTAAGTGGGTGCTTTTGGCCAATCCGCTGTTTAAGATTGTTGATTCATCCGCATAATGTTGCGAATTACTGAAAACCGCAACTTTATTTTTTTTTGGGCTCAAAGTGCGAAATGTGCTCGTTAAATGAATGTTTGTTTGCGTGCCTCGGTCCGGCCTTAATGAACTTCTGTGAATGTATTCATCTTAATAATATCTAAGAGAGTTTATTGTTTGCGTAGTATTCGAGCGGAAAGGGTATTTCCGGATGGTCTATTAACGATTGGCTTATTTATTTGTAACTTCTATCTAAACTGGAAACATTTGTTCCAGTTTGCAATCATTTTAAACAATTATATACTAGAGCTGGTCTGATGGTCGACATTACCTGCACCATAAATAAACTATATTATAAACTCAAGTCAAACTCAGCCGAACTTAAAAAAGTCATTTATAGGCTTTTTGGACCATGATAGGTCTATATTCGTAATTATTCCAGATATAAATAGTGGTTAACACATTTTAGCGTTCGATACCTTAATAAATTAGTTCTATAAAGTAATATAGCATTTTCTTTGAGTATTCATACACAGATACTGGTTTTGTTGTTGTTGGAAGATTTTAACTGACATTAATTTATTTACTGTTCAAATAACACGAACTCCGTGCTTTTGCCAAATTCCCAACCTTTTATTGGCAGATTTCGAGTTAAAACTAATAACGCTATGAAACTATTTATTTTACCAAATCTTTTAAAGGGAAATATTATTTTGATACCCTACTGCAGTTTTTATCTGTGTTACTACAATGAGAAGAATACCGGCAAAGAAACTCATGGCCACTCTTTTTAAAAGTCAGATCTTCAGGTACAATAGTATTAGTAAGTATAGGAAGTAAGATAAGCGACATGTACGTGGTAAAATGTAAATAAAAACAATAATATAAAAATTTATCTGGTCACATAATAAATCTCTCATACGTTGATTGATTTCTTTAATCTACCAATACTAAAATCAAAAAACTATTGTTTTGTTTTGTAGAAAACGTGATGATATGCACAATTATCATTAATTATGCATATCATCAGCATCATAAATTAACTTTACAGTCAGTTGCGATCGATTATCGGTACATTTTCATGCAGCATCTGTCATCTTATCAATGCCGCTCTGGTGCGTTCAAGGTGAACAATTTATACAATGTAAACATGACATTTATTATACATACTACGTACAACTGAATAAATTTAATTTTAGTGTGTTTTATCTATGGCTTCTCGCATCCAGCTCCTGCCAGCCGTCCCGCGCAAATCATCACTCCACCTGGCCTGTGGACGGCCTACACTACGTTTGCCGAGATCGAACTGAGTGGCGTGAAACTGGAGAGGCCTATGTCCAGCCGTGGACTGTGATAGGCTAATGCTGATGCTGATTTGTTTTATCGTCTATATGTCACCGTAAGATTGTAAAACCCGTTCGATTATTATCTATCTAGCGAGATTGTAAGCTGTCGAAAGATTAAAGAAAGATACTATATTTCGTTAGATTATAATGTATCGAAGTAAAACCATTAAATTACAATCTGTTGCGCGTCCAATTGTCAACTGTCCCTGATTGATCCGTCTTACTGCAGGTTGTTCTATGGCTCCGGATGGCGTAAGAAAGCGGTTCACGGATCCCTCCCGTCTACGGCGCAGAGTGGCACACCGTGGAGGTTTAGTGGGTAGTCTGGCTGGTGTCAGTCAGGAGTCCCACATGAAGCGAACCCCCCGTGCCCGCGGGGGGGGAGCGAAGTGTATAAAGGCATTCCACCACGTCAACAAAAAAAAGGCCGTTCTATAGCTATAGAGTTAGGTTAGGTTAGAATTTCTTTGATTAATCACATATTCATTTTACTGCCACAACTTTTTAATTTTTTAGTATTTTTAAAGATATTGAGGTGTTAATAAATATACAACACAAACCTTCCCGAGTGCAGCAATAAAACTCGTATATTGGATACATAGTTTGGCATTAGGTACGCTACACTGTTGGCCTATTGGTGATCGCCACACCGCTTTCTACTGCGCTAAGTGGTATGTATATATGTATAATATTTTCTTTACACAGCTTTTCTAGAACAAATCCCATCTTGATATATGAGCAAATAAATTACATAACTTTTCCACAACTCGCTCAATTATTTAATGTTAATAAACATTTTTTTTGGAAAAAATAAAAATAGATACATAATAATAAAAAACTCAATATAGGTATAAAAAATCTCGGATGTTCTGTTAGTACTTAAACCAGGATATCCAGTGCAATTGGTACTTAAACCAAAATATCCATTATATATACGATTGCCTCGGTGGTGCAAGTGGTTGTGTAAGCGATAGCTATGCTTGAGGTATCGAGTTCGATTAACTGGTTAAACCAAATGTTTGTTTCGTTATTTGAGTGTTTTCCATGTGTAATATGTATGTTTTTACAAAATGAGAATATATGTTTTTGTTGTTGCCTAGTATCAATAGTAAAAGTCCGGCTTAGCGTGGAGCTGGGTGGCTTTGTGATGTCCTTAAATGTTTATTTATATCAATACCCACATTCCATGACATTTGGTTAATACCATACATATTATGTTCTTTTGTGGTTTTCTTTAAAGTGAGCAACATTCATTACGTCTATACGATAATATCGATTTCTCAGTAACTGAATTGTAAATTCCTAAGAAAAAACAAATATCTTAAACCGTATAAGTTCCAAATTCTTAAATTAAATAGTATTTACATTATTGTTTTCCTATCAAACGAAATTACTAAGACATTACTGAAACCAATTTCGCCAATCGAATTCATCAATCTCGCCGGGTTAAATGAATAGGCGCTTAATTGTATTGAAAGCACTGAATCCAGGTTCAACTACTAAGAGCGGTTTCAGCATGTAATGCATGAGAGTACTAGAGCATACCTACTTTAAAATTAATTATTCTATACCGTTTTAGCTCTTGCTATTAATTATAGAGATAGACAGAGAGAAAGTATGTATATATGTTCGGCTTACACGTTTAATAACTGAACCGTATATGTATACATTTAAGTAAGCAGAAACTAAGTCCAACTTAACCGGTAGATAATACAAGAAGTATAAAAGAGTGGCGCAGTGATACCGTATGCGACTGCTGTGTTTAAGGTCTCGGATTCGATTCCTGGGTCGGACCGAATGTTTGTATGATC
This sequence comes from Hyphantria cunea, assembly GCA_003709505.1. Lineage (NCBI taxonomy): Eukaryota > Metazoa > Arthropoda > Insecta > Lepidoptera > Erebidae > Hyphantria > Hyphantria cunea. The sequence goes on along the minus strand of PKRV01001907.1, from coordinate 1,355,216 downwards.
TGCAAATATTTGTTTCGGAGTTTGGGTGTTTTCTATGTATGATATGTATGTATTTACAAAAAAAAAGTATATATGTATTTATATCAGTTGTTTAGTACCCATAATACAAGCTCTGCTTTTTGATATATATATGCTACCGGCAATCTGTACAATTCAGATATTTTATACAATACCTAGGCAATGTATACAATGCCTGGAACGTTCAGGCAATGTGTGAAGCGTTATGAAAATTCTTATAAATTACATATTTTTCCTAGGTATTTTATATATTTTAGTAAAAAGTTTTTGGTCTATATTTATTAATTTTATGTTACCACCTAGATAAAAACAAATTGACAAGTACAAGAAACTTGTACTGGATGCTTAATATCAATCTTTATCAGAATCATATATTTAGGTTAGATTAGAACAGTGATCATTAAAGATCCCCTCTGTTGTCGTTGAATCATTTGGATTAGATGAGTTTCACTGGGTTGCTTTTAACCTGTTCCCGTAGATAGCACATTACCGGCTGCCCCTTAGGAATTTTATAGAATACCTAGGCGAATTATAAAATAAATAATATTACACACATTACCTACACGTATTGTATACATTGCCTATGTATTGTATAGAATAACGGATTATACAGACTGCCGGTACGATACCTTATATATGTAAAAACGTTTGATAAAATGTATATAGACCATCTCACCCGGGCCACTTTGCTTTTCACCGACAACCTAAAATAACTAACTGACGCAATTTCATCTACTTCTCTTTTTAATCATGCTCAGCTCCTATTGATCCAAGCGTGATATTAACTATCCTATTTTAGACACTCCAGCAAAACACACATTTAGAAAAAAATGTGAAGTCGGTTAGGTTATTTCGGAGTTTAAAGTGAGATAAACATGTAACAAAAGTCTAGTTTTCAACGATAATATGTTTCGTTCAAATTCCAAGCATCAGCATATCCTCTTTTTACGTAAAACCTTCTCATTACCATTTATTTTCTATTCGATTGCCAAAGTTCTTTGGCAAATGGTCAGCAATAAACTGTGAAGTGCCTTTTTTGTAGATAAAATACAGACGGCCATACAGGTCACTTATTTTAAGACACTAAAATGGCAAATCAGCAAACGGTTCAGTTGATGGTCACCGATGCGAATGAACATTTCCATCAAAAGGGGTGTCAACGACGTATTGTACATATCAACCCTTTTTGACCTTTCTGGTTAGTTCCCGAGCCTACCCTACCTTAGTGTTGCTTCCATATTGTTTTTTTAAACGTTAAGTAGTCAGTGCACCGATCATTAGCTTGTATAGCGGGGTGTTTATTATTTATTTTCTAGAAAATTTTCTGGTTCATGTTTTTTATATAATATTTGGTACATATAAGTTGAATGTGAAAGCCCTTGTCCTTATAAATAATAATACCCATATTGTACCCCAAGTAATTACGAAAAGATTTAAAGCTAAGTGTCTAGATACACATCACAGCCTTATCGGTCGGAGGCAATGTCTCACAGGCAGCTATTAGACTTGTCTGTTATTGATGGAACTGAAATGTAAATACGTTGCCGTTATTTATTTGTACGAATCATATATTAAAGCCATTGAGATTTTAATAATTTCTCTTTCTCCATTCTCTTTCTCTCCTGTTTTTCCTCCTTCCACTGTCTATTTATCTATCGAAGTGAAATCATTTTTTAATCATTCTTATTATATTAGAAAGAGAACCAGTTAAGGAATTATATTATATTTAAACAGCACTACGCTACAAACTTTAAGAGTGAATCGTCAGTTAATTACTACCCTTTATTGCTCAAAACGTATGTCATGAAACATCAAATCTAACAAACACCAGATATTTATGAAAACTTGCTAACTAAACTACACTGATCCTATTCTATCTGAATAGGTTTTCAACAGAATATATTTATATTCTGTGAGTTTACATTACAATGTTTCGTCTACAAAGGTTTCAATCAATTCTGTGGAACTGTATTTCTATATTAGAATGTTTGCCGTTTCGTATCGTAACGTTGGATATTGAAATGAGAAAGATTTACATTCTCATCCATAAAATTTCGTGAATCTTGATTCTTGTAATGAAAATTTTCACGTAGATGGTGAAGCTTATATCTATATTTAGATTTATATACTTTACATAAATGGGACTGACAAAGTAACTCTGCACGGTTGGCCTAGTGGTTTAAGTGGTCGCCACACCGCTTCCTACTGTACCAAGTGTTGTGGGTTCAAATCCTACATGGGACAACACTTTGTGTGATCCATAAATTGTTGTTCTAAGTCTGGATGTACTTTGTGTCCGTTTCATGTATGTTTGTAAATTCCCCCGTGACACAGGATGTATATTCCTAATACGGGAGTTGGCTTTTAAAATAAAAAAAAACTCTATTCTGATTGGTGGAAAGCCGCTAGTAATCTTACATAGAGGCTTGCTTATGACTACCGAAACAACATTTATATACAGGCGTCAAAATAATTCCTCCTCAACACCGTTTACTGGCAACGTTCCCAAAAGACTGGCAGCGTTGCCACGTTGAATGAAAATGCTAATTCTCTCCTGCCTTCTGGACATCTAACACACAACGCCCAAACAATTTTTGTTAATAAATAAATATTTCCGACATCTAACACACAACGCCATCTAGTCCCAAACTAAGCAGAGCTTGTATTATGGGTACTAGACAACTGATATAATACTTATATACTTTGTTTTGTAAATACAAATATTTGCAAATCATACAAACATTTGATCCGACCCGGGAATCGAACCCGAGACCTCAGAAACAGTCGCATACGCTACCGCTGGGCCACCGAGGCAGTCACAAACTAAGTAGAGCTTGTTCACAGGTACTAGAAAATTGATATAAATACATAATAATAAATACTTTTTTCATGTAAATACATATATACAGATACGACTTACACATATTATACAGATCATAGAAACATTTGGTCCGACCGGAGGAATCGAACACGAGACCTCAAACACGGTATCACGGCGCCACCTAGGCAGTCAAAATCAATGATAATAGAACCACACACTATTTTACCTAGTGGTAGTAAAATAGATTATGTATACTTACTATACTTTGTGGTTTTAAGCCGCAGAACTTAATCTACCCTACCCATTATCTTCGGCAGTAAATTAATTTACCAATATACGATATTGGATTTTATCTTCGAGAAATAAACTCCGATTCGGTCCAAATAAATGGTTTGAAAGCTATTTATAAAATTAAATTAAATACGCTACTAGAAAAATGGCACACATATACAAAAAAAGGTAGCCAGGGGTTTATTAACTGCCGAACGTTTTACATACACAATGAGATCCCATTTGCATAATAGGGGGTGAGATTATTGCTGTACAAGCACTTCCGTAATAAAATGAGAAAATTGAGAGTATATTGAAAAGAAAAGATAGATTAATATCGAAGGCTATCAAAGTAAAAGTACATTGCATGTTATTGCTTGAGGGACCTGTTAGACTGTTACAAATGATCGCTCATCACACAGTATTTGCTCTGCTCCCAAGCCAAACTAACATCCTTCAAACGTAAATGATAATAGCAAACTAACTAGGTAAATAAGATGTCTCTGAGCGCTGAGTCATGAAGTCAAAATATTAGCCAATTATACAAAAGAATAGGGGTATTAGCGATGGTAGAAAGTAATCCACATGAAACACTACCATCTTGAATAAAGTGGCATGGTAGAAAAGGAATCCACTAGTTCTAGATCAGTAGAAAAGACCACAAACGATTAGACTTAAAATAATTGTAATATTTATTTATTATTTATTTATTTTATTACTTTATGCACAAATACATGCATCGGCGGACTTAATGCCTAAGGCATTATAAAGGTATATTTATTATTTATAACGTGATATTGTAAAATATCTACTTTCGCTTTTAAACTGTACTTGTTGTTAAAAGGATTTACACGCTGTATTCTGGGAATACGCCACATTGATTTAAAGAACTATTTTCAATGTCTAACTGAACAATATTGTATTACACAATCTGAACTATTTCCAGAAATGGTCCGGTTTCTAAAATAAAGGCTGGTAACGGTATTATATTACGTTCTTTGTACAGTTTGGATTATTGATCGGTAATTTAGTTTTGTTGACTTCGATACCATTAGGACAGTCTGCAATAATGAAGTTCTGTAGAAATCGCACATGATAAACGATAGGAGATACAGAACTAAACATAGTGCTAACATAACTAAGTACGTACATTATACAAGTCTTTTTTACAGGATCAGTTCTGTAGCTAATAAGTAAACACACAAACTCTCACGCCCGTTTTAAGAATTGGCATGAATTAATAGAGAATGAAATATATATCTGAAAAATCTATGATAAAATTGTACTGTTTCTAGTAGTATTTTGCAGTATAATGTTGGTACTCTTCATCAACTGCCCACTGCTGAATAAAAACCTCCCTCGCACAGTGCTAAATATCGCGTAGCTAATGTTGTTTATAAAACATTTTAGTTACAACAATAACATTTTTATACGGAATGCTTATTATTCCACAAAAACTGACATTACAAAATAACTAAGTTCATAATTGGCTATTGTTTTTGAACATTTGTGGCTGTTACAAGCGACCCATGTAGGGTCTACCTATATGACTTTCAGACATTTGACATTGTTGTACCAACATTAAAGTGGATGGGCAGGTAGGTTAACATTGGCCTGCTTGCCTCGCAGGTAACTTTTATTATTACTTTTATGTGTTTCACTTTGTATAAAAGATAGTTATCGCCAGTATTGTATTACATGTACTCAAAGAACGTGATATCGTATTGTAAATGTTATGTTATGCTAGAAATTTAATGAAAGTGTTATTATGACTATGACCTTATGTTTCTGTATTTATTGTTAGACTAAAAATACGAGTAAAAAGCTACGCACTTTTTTCCAATATTTTTCTACTGCTAGTAGTTCTTCAAAAAATCTACAGAAAAGGTTCGAAAAGAAGGTTGTCCTTCAAAAAAGTCATAGTTGTTTTCGTCAACATCATCAACTTCTTAAAGCATCCTAGGCTTGTCGATTTTTGACCAGCGGACCCAGCAAAGTTAACTTGATCCTGGCTGTCTTCTTGCCTGCATCTATGATTTACATTTTATAACGCCTAAAGACAATTATGTCATGATGTTACCCTACTTCGGGATGGGATATGGACCTTCGGTATCCTCACTCACTCGACAATACATAGCGCAGGCACAGTTTCACACCGGTTTTCTGTGAGGCCGTGGTATCACTGCGGTCAAGCCAGGCTATTCATTCCGTGCACCACTATAAATTATTTTGAAAGACATTCACATATGACACTTACTACCCCACAAAAACTATAATACAGAATATCAATTAGTAAAATTAAAACCTCTTCTATAATATTTTTTGAAATATTTGAGTCCGCTACAGTTAAAGTAAACAAGATTTTTTTATCTCTTTCTAAGTATGTCAAGTTTCTTGAATACAAAAGATAGTTATTACAACAACGGCATATCATATAAAAAACAATAAGAAACGAAATAATTACTCACTCACAAACATGGCGAAGGCCGTCGACGAGTAACTGTAATGCTCCATTGAATCATTAATCTTAGTGACAATAGATAATTGCATTTGACAGCACAATACCAAGCTATATTTGGTCCATGCCTTTTTCTCCTACTTCTTGTTTGGATTCGATAAACCATAGTAGGCGAATAGGGTTACGGAATAGCAGGTGGGCGAGTCTTGTCCCAGCGACCGAAATAAAGAAACAACTATCCATTATAACTTGACCCGTTTTGCTTCTCCCAACTCTTTGTATATTCGGGATGGATAAAATACAGTATAAACTGGAGGGTCAAGGTGACTAGTTATGGAATTGCTGACTATTGTTGTACTGAACTATTTTGTAAATATGTCAGAGATGATCAGATTGGTAGAATTTGTCGTTTTATTTGTATTTTTTGATAAAATATCTACAATATAATAAAGATAGTGAGTCGTATAATATATATTTACTGTTTTCAGAGTTACGGTAAAAGGAATACAAGTATAAGATATATATTATAGCTACGTTAATTTAACAGTCAATTTCTATATCGTATTTTCTTTAGTAGAAAGGAATTACTGTAGTTAGATATATCTACCTATATTATCTGAGCCTATTGCATTCCATTTCTATTCCATCCAAGTTACTTCTTACATTATAAACTATCTGCCAATGAAGTACCTCTAAAACGCTTCAGCCGTTCCAGATATTACCCGCAACAAATAGAAAGACAAAAAGTAAAAAATGCATTTTTGAAATGAGTGCCGTTTGTTTTTTTGAAATGAGTATTTTACTTTTATGCGTATGTAGTGAAAAGATGTTAATTTAAAAGACAACAACAGACAGACAAATAATTTTATTTACTTGTATAGATTTTCTGTGCCCAAACTGGATCTAAGATTATGCCTTATTTTGATTTTGTATTTCCTATTTTACATTGTGGAATGTGCGTGTTAATAACACTGAATAATTGCCGCTGGACATCCCCAACAAGTGTTTAATAAAACCTCCGTAATGTTTGATAACTTTTTTTAATCCATTTCAATCATAAAACACTTAAAAAATTCGCAAATTTGTAAACAGAACAACTGCGAAAGTCGACTATATATTATATTTTTTTATTATTTTGTTGTACGATCTTAAACTGTGTCCATGTCGATAGGTTTTGGGCTAATTTCGACCTTAATCTATTTAAATAAACTTTGACTTAAAATTCTTATATAATCATTCGATTACTTTTGAAAAGAAATAGTTTGATACCACCATCGATCTTTTTGGCGCCAAAAATCCTTAATTTAGATGTACCCATACCCAGTGTCAGTCTCATGACTAAGACGAATCTATTGACACCACTCACATAAAAAGGCGACACGCCTTTTAAGCAAGCCGTTTAGGCTCTAAGGCGTGCCAAAGAATCATACATACATACATACACTAGAAAAACCTAACAGTCCTTCTTTCGCAGTAGGGTAATAAATTGTAAATGTACCAAAGTTCCTTTTTGGTGGAAACGTAGCCGGTATTTTCACGGGATTTTACTGTTTGTGAAACACACGAAGCCAAATGATACGTCAATAGGGACTGTTTGCTTTTCACTAAAAACAACGTTGAACATACTATCATCGAAATTAAAAAAATAGCCGTCAGCTAAATTTATATTTATCAAAAATAAATATTGTAAGTCTGTAATATTCAAATAACTGCTTTATACTAAATGCATATACACGTTACATGTACCAAATTATTTTATTTTACAATGTTGTCTGTATGTCTGTCTTGATGGGACTTTTACTGGCAGATAACTGATGTAATAAGGAATAACTTTGGCTACTTTTTTGAGAATAGATTCGCCCCGCATTACCCGCGGTTGTAAATGTACAACATTTACCGCTGGCAACACTCCGAGACTCAGCTAGTAAAGAATATAAGCCCATTAGCGACAAAACAAGCTTTGACATAATGTGCGTATAAAATTGTAATTTTTATGAAACTATTGAAATTTTCTTAGACTTATTGCGGAGTTTGGTGAGTACAATACCGTCTTTATTGCTATTTTGGTAATTAACAAGTAAAATTATGTAGTCGCATTTTTTGATTAAAACATAGATTGTAGTTGTTCTCGTTTGTTAAAGAAATATTGCTGCTCATTTGTCTCAACAGTCATTTGTCCGATGAAGAAAAATAAATATGAAAGGGTGGAAGAATGCTAATGAGATAAGAATATTAAATTTAATGCAAAACAGCGTGTCTGGATAGGATCTGGTAATTGTTAGTAATTCTGCTCTGTTTCTTGTTTATATTTTTGGTTAAAAGTTCTGTATGCGACTGCTGTTCCTGAGGTCTCGGGTTCGATTCCCGGGTCGGATCAAATGTTTGTATGATCTACAAATATTTGTTTCGGAGTTTGGGTGTTTTCTATGTATGATATGTATGTATTTACAAAAACAAGTATATAAGTATTGTATCAGTTGTCTAGTACCCATAATACAAGCTCTGCTTAGTTTGGGACTAGATGGCGTTGTGTGTTAGATGTCGGAAATATTTATTTATTTATTAGAAGCTTATTTTGTCTACCGCAAGCCATTTTTTTAACTTGTGGAAACCCCCTCGGGCCTTCACCCCACCGGGGTTTGCGGCGGGGCGGTGTGTCGGAATCAAACCGACTAAAACCACACGGTGTGCCACTCTGCGCCTGAGACGGGAGAGATCTGGGAACCGCTTTCTTACGCCATCCGGATCTACCGCGAGCCATTATTCAATCTATTTTCAAATGGCTCCGTGGAAAAACTAAAAGGAGTTGAACTAGTAGCCGACTCCAAAAAGTCTTAGGAATAATAAAAGCTTAGAATATATAGAACTGAACAAGTAAAATACATTTCAATATACTTTGCTCAATTATATATTCTTATATTTAGAGATACGACATTAAATAAAGAGTTTGAAATCGTAAAACGCGTAAAGCACTTACTTTCGACAAACTATCGCATCGCCTACGAATCGAAAGTAATTTGTTACATGTGAAAAGCATTCTTTCCCACTAGAGGCTTTTTCGACAAAACCGAATATATCACAAAATCGTTTCGACAAATCGCCTTTCGAATCGAACACTTTTTCATGAAACAAGTAGCTCGTAAGCTTGTATAATAAAAACCTTTAACTTTTGCAAAACAAAATAAAGCTAGGTATAAAAATATTTAAACTCAACTAACTTGTGTTCAAATCTAATACTAATTTCCTAGTATTTTAATTTGATTCTGTAATTAAATGAAATTATTACTTTCATGCGGCGCTCATAGCCCAGTTGCTCTCGATGATCAGAAACAATTACGTGCCTGGATTGGAGACCGGTGATGGCATGTTACCATGAGCGTCTCCGTGATTCGAATGTCACGTTAAGCATCGGTCTCGGTTGTTATCATAGGATAACAGTCGTGAAGCTTAATTGGAGGCTTTTGGGCGACTTAAAAACATCCAACGGAAAGATTACGTAGCCACAACGTAGTCTTGCCAGTCCCCAACCCGCACTTGGCCAGCGTGGGGACGTATGGCCTGAACCCTCTCCCGAGAGGAGATCCGAGCCCAGCAATGGTTCATTATGGGATGTTGGTGATTGATGATATGCACAACAGTTAATTTTAGGCGTAGTTTAATGCAATTTCTCGATGTGGAATGTCATTAATGATCTTTTTATGTTTGTATATGTGTCTATTGTGTTTTTATATGTGTAAGTCTAAGTATTGCGTCTATGTTGTGTTATGTTTGTGTAATATGAAACCTCACAACATTTCTACACCACCTATCAGTTGTCTGGAAGAAAATGCCTTGGGCGTTAATTAAAAATTAAAATATTGAAACTAATGGCAGTTATGATGATCACAACGGTTATATTCTAGATTTACTATGTCGTTTGGCTTGTAGTTAATAAATAATAACATTTAATGTGTGAAAACACATGCAGATGTTGATGAAATTTAAAATAGTTGCTTGAAATTATAGAAAATTCCTTTACGACATAGTAAATCATTGACTTCAACTTTTAATACAACAATAATACTTAAACAATCAGTTTCAAGCGATAACCATAGTAGTATACTGTATCATGCTTATCAGCGCCCCTCTCCAGGTAAGGAAGTAATTTGTTCCAGTTACATAATAAGAAAGGTAGATAAAGAAATCTATGGTTAGTTACGTGTATTTGTGTGGGTGGAAGAGTGGTAGTGTGGGTAGAAAGTGTTTATACTTACTAATGGTCGCCTAGAGTTCGAAATTCGACCATAATTCTTTTATATTTTTAGTTAGAACTTCTTTTGTCAAAGGCTATTAAACCTCTTTAATCCAAGATTTCATAATGGCTACTTTTGACATTCAGTATGACAGTATAGACAAAAAATAATCATCTTTTCAGTTTGATTATGACAGAAATAAATTTGTGTATGTGTGTGTCAAATGCATGGTAGTGTGTGTAATTTTTGATTTGCTGTTTTAATGTACTTTATAAGTATTATTATTGAAAAATATTGGCGTTCTGCACTTCTCCTACCTATAAACTATAAGTGTTCCAAATATCATACTCCTCCGTCCGCGCAATTTTTGTAAAAAGGGGTCCAAAGTTTTTGCTTCAGGTATTAATATACAGATGTTGTTTGTATATGTGTTATCTGTGTGCGTGTGAGTATGTATTATCACAAGGGAATCTTGATTTTACTACAGTCATTTTTCAAACATACGACGAATGGGCACATATTATATTACTTCTAAATTCAGAACACTCAAGTGTCATGAGTAACATGCTGTCAAAAAAAACGGTACGTTATCAAAAAACCTAAAAAAAAATCTGTGGAATATAAATTATATCTTTGGAATTGTAATATCTTCTTATATTACGACGTGAGTAGAATTCCTTCTACGCGTTTGTAACTAAACGTTTTGAGCGAATAAATGAAAATGGGAAGTTTCGAATACATAAGGTTTATGTCTAAGCTAGAAGAGTAATCCTTCCTAAGCGAAAAAGTACATAAAATGATCTTTATGTACCATTCGAGCTGTCAGATTTTTCTCGGGGATTGGGCACACGCCGCGAAGGAAATACTTTTTTATTTATTGATACAATATGTACAACTCAGGTATTAGCTATAAAACATCACAAAACCTTGGCAGGTTTGTCTGGATGTTGAAGGGCTAGGTTTAAGTTGATGTTTTATTCGGGTAAGTATTTAACTATGTCAATTTTACATATATGTGTATGGAGTATCACTCAATTCTCCACACATGTATTTAGGAATATTTTTTTTTCACACAATTCCATCTAATCCCAAACAGAAGCAGAGCTTGTACTATGGGTACTAGACAACTAATATAAATACATAAGTACCTTTTTTTTAAATACATACATATTATACATAGAAAACACCCAAACTCCAAAACAAATATTTGCAGATCATACAAAAATTTTGGTCCGACTCAGGAATCGAACCCGAGACCTCATGCGCAGCAGTCGCATACGCTACCACTGCACCACCGAGGCAGTTAAATAATAATTATTATTATTTTTAAAACTATTCTACATTATTTGTTTTTATACACAAATGTTTTTTGTCATATTTTGTTTACTTTCATTACTTAGAAAGATAGCGTAATAAAGATCTGATTTGTAGAACTAAAAAGTAAGCTAATTTCATTTATAAAATGTGCCATAAAGTTAAGAATAAATTAAAATCACTTTATGAGGCTATATGACTTATGTATATATACGATAATTCAAGTTAACAAGCTATGAAATGAAATAACACATTTAAATGCATTAAAATTCAAGAGACAAGTGATCTCTAAATAGATACACGTACGTATCAGTATTCAATAAAAGACAAATAAATAAGCGGACATATAAAGCAATCATTTTAAAATACACTTGGAACTTAATGACTTAGTACTATGGAATATTAAGTACAAAACAATGTATAAAGCACGTCACACACTGCAAGCAAAGAATAGATAAATAGTATGCTATTTGTATTATACGCATAACATTTAGCTTCGATGGCATAATTTTGGCGGCATTAAATAAGTCATAGCAATATATCCCGTTACGTTTATGGCGACAAAATAAAAATGGAGAAGCATTCAAATACCAAGGAATCAATGTACCTATTGCTTTTTATTAATTTTTGGAATGAGAGCAAAGCCGTCAAATAAAATCTGTTTTTTACCCGACTGTGCCAGAAATGGACTGTATTATATGTGTATTATTTCTTTGGCACACGCTATAGTTTAAACAGTTTAACGAGATTTGGCATGTAAGTTGTAAAAATGAAGTTCTGTATTTGTTTTTTTATTGATAACCTTTGAATTTTAGCACTTTGCCATGAAGAAGATAAATAGAATATTTTTAATCTCTGCAAACTTTCACCGGTTAGAGATAAATTTTGGATATCTAATCTGATAGATAATTTGACGTATCTCTCATATAAATTGACAAACAATCTTTCAGATAAGCTAATCGGAATTTATCAGTACCCGGTGAAATGGGGCCTTAGGTTATTTGATATATTATTATGTCAAATTAACATTAATATTAGCAAGTTTTATCTGTTAAATAGAGTTCTTTGGCAGATGTCTAATTGAAACTTTGATCTCGGTGAAACTGGCTCTAAATGAGTTAAAATGAATTTCAATCATTAAAATCAGACAGTCGTGGTTGTCACATATTGTACTAAAAGATTATTCTATATGGTAGCATCAAGTCTCTTTAAGGTTTAGTCCTTATTTGGTAAGCATTATCTCATTGGCAGTGCTGTATTGTCCTTATGTTCAATTTGGTAAGTTTAACCTTGAAGAGCTACTGCTCATATTAGATGACAATTTTAAACATTGGCCTTCCTCAAAAGAAACTCCTACTAACATGATCTTTCGAAATCAAACCGACAAATAATCTTACTGTATTTACAGGTTTAGCATAATTATAAACTGCCTCATTTGTCCAGCTTTTAGCGTTTGATATATATAGGACTAGGGTTTTATTCTCGACTTAGGACAAATAAGTGTTATTGTATTTTTCTAACTATAGACATACTTAATGACAAGCTGAAAAAAGAAATAAATCAGTTTAAGAGTTCCTTTAGGTATAAATTTTGCTCTTACATAAATTTTTCATAAAAGACAAATTTGATTATATTGAATAAACGTGAAACTAGAAGTTGTATGACTGCATGTGAACGGTTCGAGCCCTGGTTATTCAGGTATTATAACGTTGTCATGGTACGCAAGATCATATCATCACATTCCTAGTGTATTATCTACTTTAGGATAAGTGCCATGTGCTCCAGCACCGATCTGCGTGCTATGTGAAGTATCTACTCAGAGGATCTACAAGTTGAAATGCCGTAACTCGACTTGTACATAATCTGAGTTATCAGCAAATTAACCGTCTCAATTGCTTAATTACTTTCTAATATACAAAGGTTTCATATAGAAATAACTAAAAGGATCCCTTCCAGCTAATAATTTGAAAAGTTCTAAGCTAATTGGATTCTAGAGAATAAAGCGCTGCATCCTGAAAAGGCAACTCGGGAAATGTGCTTTGAGAATATACGCATATTATTGAAGGGAAGGCTATTATCATTCTTATGAGAAATGTAGTCGACATACTTTACTACAAATAATTTAATTAACTGTAGCTTGTGAACAAAAATTTATGGAACCATATTTACAGTTTACAAGCATCAAGTAACATAGGGTTTTAAAAAAGACAAGTCTCGCACTCGGAATAATAGTACAATAAATCTCTTTATTGTACCAGACATCATTAGGTAACAGTATCAAGGTTAAGTTAAATAGGAAAATTTAAACTTGGGAAGTACAATTGGAGCCAATTTGCCGTTGAAGAACCGGGTGGCGGAGGCAAGCTTACCAGCTATGGACGCGACGGGTTATCCCCTCCATCCACTTAAGTGGCCAGAATGGGTGACGTACGCGTGTGCCGTACGTCGCCTAATTAGAGAGTCTTTCTAGCAGACGGTGCTCGCATTAGTGCGGGCTGGCGCTGGGAGTGGTTCGGATGTCATAATAACAGCAGCTCCCGGATCCCTCCCAACTCAGGCACAGAATGGCGAACCGTGTGGTTTTAGCCGGCCCGATTCCGACACACCCTGCACAAACCCCAATGGGGTGATGGCCTTTGTAGGTTTCCACGCGTTATAAAAAGAAAAAAAAAGAAAAGTGTTATTGGCAGCCTTATCAATAGGAAGCAATTCTTACAAGCGTAAAAATTATCCGGTATTGCTGCGAACTTTACGAACAACAGTGACCCTGATAATCATGTATATATATATATATATATATATATATATATATACTGTGCTCACAAAGCACAAGAGAAAGCGTTCTTTATATCGAGCTTTAGTTTATATACAAAAAATATTTAATCGACATCTCTTTAACAACATCCTGTATAACATAAACGGGACGTGAGAAATTCAGATAATAGTTAACAAAAGAACGTGTGGAGCTTTTGTTTTGGCTGCGTGTTAGTTTGGCTTAGGTCCAGAACCCAGTTTGTTAAGATTAGGTAAAGCGTGATTATAAGAAAAGTGAACAATATATTACTCAAAGTTATAATAAAACCGTCCTATGGGAGATGAGCCTGTGGTATGTCTGATTGTCATACGGGGTGTCCTAACCCTATTGGCCCCGTGGGTGTCGTAAGAGGCGAGAAATTAAGCATACTACTCAACTAGACAGGAAAATATTATTGCGAAGAGTCAGAAACCTTAAAAGGAACTCCGTCTGACCAGAGTAGTTTAGTAGGTCCAATCCTCATTTCAAAAGAGAGATGTACAGCAGTAGACTTTTAAAGGCTGTTAGTGTGACGTTTGAAGCTTTCTATTATCGTAAGCGTCATAATAAATGTTGAATAAAACTTTAGAGATCATTTCAATGTTATGTTCGGGAGGTAATGACGTTCCACCTTAAATCTCATATCATAATCCGATCATAAAAATCAGGAGCAATGTCCTTTATAAGTTCCGTATTCTGAAGAAATGGTCCAATCCACGTAGAGACGGATTATTTGGAGTTGAAAGTACGTACTTCAAATTTAAGTACTAGTAAAAATGATGTTTATAAAAATATGATGCGTGTTAAATTACTCTATGGAGGGTATAAAGAACAAAATCCATCAAAGTTAACCGAGAAATCGTTGGGGCTAAAGATTATGGCATTCTGATTTGCAATGTAAAGTTGATAAATAAGATGTTGAGATTTTTCTTTGAGAGGTTTTCGCACTTCGTACCGCCTTAGAATTAATAAATGTTTTGATCAAATTTGGTGACATACTGAAAGCAGCGCCACCTTCCGAGTCCAACTGCGTTTTCAAACCATCCAGAAACCCATTGGAATATACACATACAATTTCATCCAAATCTATCCAGCCGTTTAGGAGGAGTTAGGTAACAAAACACGCATAGAAGCAATATATACTTAAATATTATTATTATAAATTATCGTAATTTTTTCAGTTAGAATTTTGGAGTTAGGTAGCAAAACACGCATAGAAGCAATATATACTTAAATATTATTATTATAAATTATCGTAATTTTTTCAGGGGAATTATTATTTATAGGTATTACATACCTCTGGTTTGCCTGACGTTTCGACCAGGTTGCACTGGCCTTGGTCACAAGCTGACTGTGATCGCGTTAATTCCCGTGAAAATAAAAGTTAGTATAAATTATCGTTTCTTGATTCTCACTTCCATGGTTTAAACGAGTTTTAAAAGTAAATATCATGGAGTTCGCTATTCCGAATGAATCAAATACGTTTTTATGTCGTGCGGTTTGAGAATATGCCTCCAGGCTGCTGACACAGGCCTCATTCATCCAATTTACTTAAAGCTTCAATTGAATAAACCTACCTCGTGCAGAACTTAAAGAAACATTCTCTGTGTACTTTTTGTATCATTCATTTAGATTTCCTTAAATAAATTCTTATAATGATATAATAATATTTTAAAATTTTTCGGACATCTAACACACTACGCCATCCAGTCCCAAGTAAAGCAGAGCTTGTGTTATGAGTACTAGACAACTGTTATAAATAGATATATACTTTTTTTGTAAATACATACATATTATACAAAGAAAACTCTGAAAAAAATTTTTGGAGGTCATACAAAGATTTGGTCGGCCACGGGAATCGAACCCGAGACTTCAACCACAGCAGTCGCATTTACTACCAATGCTCTAACGTGGTCGTTTAAAGTTGATTCTAATCAATATAGATATCTTCTTTTCTTTATCTATAGATAAAATAAACTTTCAGACAGAATTATATATTTATAGGAACGTTTTACCTCATTGGTGGACACTTTGAGTAAGGGGATTATTAGACCAGGACATCAAAGACTTTTACAAAATTAATGCACAAAGTGGGATACCTTCTGGGTAACTTGGGGAAAGCAATGTGTTCAAGCAAAAGAAGTGCATGTAGAAATATAACCATACCATACAGTACAGTTTTGAATGTCTTGTTTTACCTAAACAACCAATATAAATTGAACTGTCATTACAAAATCTTTTGAACCATGGCATAGCGTTATTTAACGGTTTTTATTACTTTGTTGACATATTTAGTTTCAAAATTCTAATTTCTTGCATTTCTTTTGCATAAAGAAACCAGTATTCCAATAATGTTGTACTTAATACACCATTTATACTAACAATATGTTGTTCAATGTTTTATCATCAAAATTGTTGTTCTTTATACACCATATTAGCTAAAAATATGTTGTTCAATGTTTTATCATCAAAATTATTGTTCTTTATACACCATATTAGCTAAAAATATGTTGTTCAATGTTTTATCATTAAAACTGTTGTTCTTTATACACCATATTAGTTAAAATTATGTTGTTCAATGTTTTATCATCAAAATTATTGTTCTTTATACACCATATTAGCTAAAAATATGTTGTTCAATGTTTTATCATCAAAATTGTTGTTCTTTATACACCATATTAGCTAAAAATATGTTGTTTAATGTTTAATCATCAAAATTGTTGTTCTTTATACACCATATTAGCTTAAAGTATGTTGTTCAATGTTTTATTACCAAAATTGTTGCTCTTTATACACCATATTAGCTAAAAATATTTTTTTTAAATTTTGTTTTGTCACCAAAATCTACAATAATTTACTTATGACTTTTACTGATAAAATAGTTTTTTTTTTAAGAAATGGTAATAAACTGTTTTACTCCTAATACTATTTTATGTGGCTAAATTACGACCAGCATTTCAATGAAAGTTAATACAAAATAATGTGTCCTCGGATATTACCTCGACATTTTACAGCTAACATTTGGAACTTCGAAACTTCAGGTATAACTGACATTGTTACTCGACTCATCCAAGCAAAATGAGCCCGGTCTCTTTTGCACTATTCTCAAGATTTAAGTCTCGCAATGAAATTGTTCCTAGTAAAAAGGCATTCTATATAGTTATTTTAAAGTCGACTTTATAGAGGTTAGAAAGCACTGAGTTAAATTTTACTGTCGTTTCGTGTCGGGGAATGCTATGTTTATCGTTTTCTGGGAAATTGTAACTGCTGTTAGCTTCTGAAAAGTATTTTAAAATATATTTTATTTTTATTAAGTTACAATTCAAGAGTAACTTCGTCTGTTTTTACGATGTCACAGCGAAACCGCTGAACAGTATTGTAATAAATTTAACATGAGAAAATACTTTGATTCTTGAGGAAGAACATAAGTTTCTTTTTTCCACAATGCTCGATATACATTCAGTCAATAATACTTATAAACATTTCGGACATTTTACACACGTGTTGTATTATCGGTACTAGACAACTGATATAAATACATATATACTTTTTTTATTGTACATATTGATGTTTAGTATAAATCAGTTTCCTACATACAATAGTATATGTATAGTAATAAATACTATTGAATACATAGATAACAGATATTTTACAATAATACAAACTTAAACCACCCATTAGGGTTCAGTACAATGCATTGAAATTGATTTAAATAGATTATGTGGTGACATAGAGGAATGGATCTTTTGTCCCATCGACACAATGGAAGTTTCCTCCGATAAGATTAGGTAATCGTATATGGCAGTTAATAATTTCAGAAGACGTATTTGTATATTATTACCGAACAGTTATTGTGTCAATTTAAATTTTTGTATTATTTTATACCCGCGGTACGAAGATATTGTGTGAATTGTATCTTTATAAATTGTTGCCTACGTGTTATTCTGATGTATAAACTATATTATTGTAGTTTCATTAAAATCCATTCAGAAGTTTTTACGTGAAAGAGTAACAAACGTCCGTCCATACTTACAAAGTTTCACGTTTATAATATTAGTAGTATTTATTACTATATACTAATGTATGTAGGAAACTTATTTATACCAAACATCAATAATATGAAATTTAATTATATATTGAAAAAAGTATTGTCTAAATTTACTTATTTATCAGCTGAACCTCACAGTAGTTATTGTACCCTTGCGACAGGTATTATCATGTGCTACACGGGGGTCGTCCGGTCGATGGCGCTGTACGGCGCACCGGTGTGGGTGTCAGCTCTGACCGCCCAGAATAAGGCGCGCCTCTGGCGCCCTCAGAGGGTATTGGCGGTCAGAGCCATACGCGGATACCGCACGGTGTCGACCGAGGCGGCGTGCGTGTTGGCCGGAACACCCCCGTGGGATTTGGAGGCGGAAGTACTCGCCGAAGTTTATCGACGGGTGGCTGAATTCCGGGCGGAGAGTGGCATGCGCCCTCCGCCCGAAGAGGTACGCGAGTGTCGTGAAGCCGCCCGTCGAGCCACTATNGCCCGTCGAGCCACTATGGTTCGGTGGTCGTCGCGGCTGGAGGCTCCACGTGCTGGCTTCGCCACCGTGGAGGCGCTCCAGCCCGTCATCCTCGAGTGGGCAGGACGGCAGCACGGGACCCTTTCCTTCCGACTGACGCAGGTGCTTTCCGGGCACGGTTGCTTCGGGAAGTACCTGCACTCGGTCGCGCGGAGGGAATTGAGTCCCGCCTGCCACCACTGCGACTGCAGTGAGGACTCGGTAGGCGCGCCTCCGCCGCCGGCGAACCGGGCGGCGGAGGCGCGCCTACCAGCGCCTCATGCCGCCCTGAGTGTGGCCGCGGATGGGCGGGACGGGTATTCCCCCCCATCCGCTTTAGAGACCCGGGTGGCCTCGAGGGGGGGCGACGTTACGCGTGTGCCGTACGTCACCCACCTTGAGAGTTTAAAACTCAGATGACGGAGCCCGCTTCAGTGCGGGCTGGCGCTGGGAGGGGTCCGGATGGCGTAAGAAAGCGGTTCCCGGATCTCTCCCGTCTCAGGCGCAGAGTGGCACACCGTGGTGGTTTAGTGGGTAGTCTGGCTGGTGTCAGTCAGGAGTCCCACACAAAGCGAACCCCCTGTACCCGCAGGGGGGGGAGCGAAGTGCGTAAAGGCATTCCACCACGTCAATGAAAAAAAAAAAGGTATGATCATGTGCATGCTTTACGTTCCCGGTTACAATGGCTACCAATTCGGCAGCGCCGCAGTCTACGTGCCTTGACTTGTCTTTTATCTTTTCTGAACTCTCCATCATTGCCCGAATACTTGGTGCCACACTTCCGCTTCTTATGCTCCAACCACGACCAAAGTCTTCGGTCAACTGACAACTTGCTTCTTCTATGCCCCTCTCACACCACTAACTTTGTCAATAGTTCCTTCTATTTGCAGTCAGTCCTACTGTGGAATGCACTTCCTACCGAAATCAGATTTTCTACTAAACGCCTTACATTTAAGAAAAGAGTTGGCGAACTTCTTCGGAGTGAATTGGCAGTATAGTCTCTATGCTAATGCCCGTGTATGTATATATATATGAATGTTTGTGTATATTGTGTATTTATTATATATGTAGTAGTATAATTGTATATGTTTATCTAGTATTTGCATAATTACTATTAGTCCAAGTTCAATATTTTGTCCTTGCACCTATCGCATCATATTTCTGCAACACCTGAAGGTTGACTAATGGCATTAAGGGCCCCTTTGTACGTCATGTGCATTAAATTGACGCTTGAAATTTTTTTTTTATTATTTATAAAAGACAACTCCCGCATTAGGAATATACATTCCTGTGTCACGGGGACCTTTACAAACATACATGAAACGGACACAAAGTACACCCAGATTTAGAACAACAATTTATGAATCACACAAAGTGTTGTCCCAAGTAGGATTTGAACTCACAACACTTGGCGCAGTAGGAAGCGGTGTGGCGACCACTGAAACCACTGGGCCCACCGTGTAGTCGTATATCGAAATGTATAGATAATAGCTCGGAACCCTTACTGCGTGAGTGTGTCTCGCACTTGGTCATTTTTTTATAGATTCCTCTCAAAATGACTCTACTCTGCTCTACTTGATGAAAAGCATAAATAGAGTAATTAAGAAGTGCTCCAATTTTGTTTCATTACATGATAAATTTTACTTAACTTTCTTTGTATAAAATGTACTTAAATATTAATACCGTCGTAACTTAATTAGCTTCCTGCGTTCGTGAAATTTGAATTTTCGAGATTTTACCTTCTGTAGTAAACTTTAATATCGTGTGACATTGTACATATTAGCGGTCGTATTTTATTGATCACTAGCAACCCGCCCCATCTTCACACGGGTGTAGACGTTGATATTTACTCAAAACTTTAAATGTTATACATTTTAAATCGCTCTAGCAGACCTTAGCAAGCCTGGAACATTGCCCAAAACTCAGTTTTCATACTTTTTTTCAAATGTAATATATGCCTATGTTACTCGGAGATGATTTAATTTTCCGATTCGGTTCAGTAGTTTCAACAAACAATCAAATCTTTCCTCTTTATTATATTAGTAGAGATTTATTATATTAGTATAGATACATCTATATAAATAAAAATGAATTACTGAAATGAATTTTAAATCGCCGAAATGTATGTAAGAGCATAACTTCCGATCGGCTGCGCCAAACAAATTTTTTTTTTTGGTGTGGGTGTTATTATTTGGACAAGGTTTGTATACGAGAAAAATTAAAAGGTAATGGGAAACGTTTTTTTTAATATATTAGGAATATAAAATTTTTTCGTCCGGTACTGTGCACTGGCTGTTGGAAGCTGAGACAGATATGTAAAAATGGCGTTACGAAAATAAAGTAGCAGTAGCTAGGAAAAATAAAAATAAGCTTTCCGGAAATTTAGAAAAAAAATCCAGTACGATGGCGGTACAAACTTCGTCGGGTCAGGTAGTTATAAATAAAACGAATATTATTGATATACATTGTGTTAATAATTAAAAATACACGAAACAATAATGGCGTGTCGGAAAAGACAATCGTAGAAAAATGGCAGGGTTCACACGTGCTACGAGTGAAAAAAAACTATATGTAAGACAGAGAGAGACATATATTTAAGGTTCGAAATTAATTTTTTTTACTAATAGCTAAAAAGTCATCAAAAATGACTCTTATTAAGTAATTACTACCAATTATTCAAATAGTGCTTTATGATCTCTCTCAAATACAAATGTTCACATAAAGATTCAGCGTAATGTTTGGAAAAATATGTATTACCCTTTTCAATTCTATTACTACCCAAATATTACCCTTTTGGATGCGCTTGAGTACGGCGAATCCAATTCTACTATAGCGTAGTCAATAGATTCGTAATGATGTCCCGGATGACATAAACTATATAAAGTTTTAACGCAATCGAGCTACACTTTTTTAAACTTTTTCTTGATGGCAATACTCATGCACCATATTTTTTTACCATGACAGAACCTTGAGTCTCCCTTTTCTCCTGATTCAGAAGAATTTATCAAAAAACCGGCAATGTTATTGTTGATTCTCGATAACCCACATAACGAAGCAACCGTTAATTCTTACACCTTAAAAAAACATCTAACTATATGATTGTGGCAGAACCGTTTAAAACGAATTTACTTTTAAATTAATTTTACAGAAAACAAAAGTATTAATTCCAATATAAATACTCTGTAGTACCAATGAATCATAAAATGAACCCACTGTAATATCCTCTTAATATTCTTAGTTTAGTGAGTTCGTGTTTGAGAAATTGAAGCGCCTTTCTGGTACGCCTAGCTCTTTGAACTAAAAATAGTAAAAATATTTCTAGACGACACGAACTAATCAACTAATTGCGCGTGTGCAGTGGGTATTCTGCTGCATTAGCTTTTTGAAATTGGCTCACTCATGTGAAAGACGCTGAAATATCTGGTCTGTGAAACTTGTGATTCCTTTTCTCATATAAAACATGCTAGGTTTTATATGGTTTTTTTTCGTTGATTTTTCCTCTTTGAAGTATTATTATAAGATACGAATAATGTTTGGCATCCTCAGCTGCTAACTGTAAACACTGCCAACTAAAGATGTCACCATTAATCTTGTCTTCCGTTTGTTTTTCTAAAAAAACAATTTCAATTTCTTCTTTTAAATTTTTCACTACCAAAATTGTACCAAGAAAAAGAAATTCTGAGAGGATTTTAGTCATGAATGTCCATGACAAGACCGTAGAAAAAACCCTCAAGATAAGGAAAAACATCAATAAAGGCCTCTGATGATCTTCGAACTGCCTGATAAATACTTATAAACCTTTTTTTGCCGTGACAGACTTTAATAAACATAACACATATTGAACTATTCCCATATGGACTACATTCAAATTTTATACCTCTATTTGCTTGATTTTATAGATCGTTTCGATCTGTTGTAAACGTAGCAACTTTGTCATAGCTATGTATTGTACGTATAAAACGTATACATACGTATAGTTTTCAGTAATCGAATAGAGTGCTATATGTAACTGGAAACTGCATTAAAATTTGTTGTATAGTTTAAAAGATTTGAGATCTGTCGAACAGACAGCAGAAGCCACTTCATTTAGTAGTATGTATTTGTAATACAGACGTATTGTTGCGCCATAGAGTTAAATGGGCTACCCGGCTCGTAACAATATTTTTATAATGAAAAGAATTAAACTTACTGGTTTTTTTTCTTTTTATATAAATGCCTTTCTACTTTTTCATAGTAAGTCGACTCTTAGACCTAAAAGCTTCCGCCCACCTATTAAGTGAAATAGACTTAATGTTTATGAGTTTTGACAAAAAAGGATCCTTTCACCTTAAGATCAGCATGACACTGTGTGCCACAAATGGCACTGAAACGGATAAACTAATGGACTACATTTAAAAGCAATCCACTGGGACTTAACAGACAAAAGTTAAGCTCTCTTAAACATGAAGAAACTTTGTTATTCTTTTGGAATCAAATACGTGACATATCTACAAACCTTATTCAATAGTTTTCATGTTTTTGATTTGAATAACTTTGTTATTTAATCAGGATATTTCAGTTCCAACTAATAATAATAGATATTTTCGGACATCTAATACACAACGCCACCTAGTACTATACTCATAAGAGCTTGTATTATCAGTACTAGACAAATAATGAAATACATAAATATATTTTTAGTAAAGACATACATATTTGCAGGTCAATTGGTTCGCTTTAACTATGTGTGTCATGTCGATGTCAGATTCTCTTTCTTTACCTTTACCTCAAAGACTGGAAAAACACTTGAAACTCTCACTTTCTAGGTATCCAAATGTCTAAAGTATTTTTGATCAAATGACTTGCATCCTTATTAACCCCTTTATCATAAAAAAGTTTAAAGAAATGTTCAACACATTGTTACTTCAAATTGAAAGTTAAAGTGTTCACTTAACGTTCGAAACTGCTCGAAGATTTGTTTTATTCAAACACGACAATGTTACGATGGATAGAACAAATATCTTACATCTTACAGTGTACGCTCGGGTCCTAACAACCCCGAAACTTTGCTATGAAACTTTTGTGAACAAACTTCCTATTGCTTTTGTATCTCATCGTTTTATTGTCGAAGTATAACGGGGAAAACAGGCATGAAAGTACTCTAAGACAGGGAACATACTTTGAAACTAAGCAATGACATGTTAATATATTTTATAATTTTAAAATTATAAGTAATATTGTACCTACATAGTTTTGATCTAAAACGGAGTTTGCTTTCTAACAACTAGGCGCAGTTTCACCACTTCCTGACAAAATCATAATAGAATACTTTGAAAAATTTACAATTACAAAATACTTCTTTTTGATGCCCATTGAAGCTGAAGAAGCTGTTTTGATGCCCATTGTATGACATTTTATGTACATTGCGTTACTATTTATTACATGAATTTGCGTACCTATATATTACATGAATTGGGTCACATTGAAGTTTCAAATTTAATGTGATAATACCGTACCAGCATTTCCTTGAATGTTTGTATAAAGATAGCTTACCATTCATTATACACGATGATGATGTTCTCCTAACTGATTATGACCTTTCGGGGGCCAGTCTTAAATGAGACCAGCCAACAACGGTCCGACGGCTTTTCGTACAATCCGAGACCCGGCGGTTGAGACCCCATCTACAAAACTCCAGGCTGTTTTTATAATCAAACATTTCTATTATCAGAAAAATTCAGTAATACTTTTCTGGCCAAACCGGGAATCGTGCTCTTGATACATACGCTAACCGATAGAACAACAAGGCGAACTTTATACATAATATTTAAGCGTCATATGTATACGAATCCTTAGTTGTATCATATTTATAGATTAATATAAAAAGACATGATACAGCCATATACTAATAAACTTGGAGAAGATATGAAAATATTTCACTAAATCAAATATTTAAAAATAAACATAATATTTTAATCCTGGTACTGTGTACTAAATATTTTTTACCGTTTTAAGCGAAATGTGAGAAAATTAGATTTCTAAGAACTTAAAAACCTTAACACTAACTTTGTAAGTACCTAGTAGGCGGAGACCGCCCCCGTACCTGAGATAACTACTAAGGAATATTCATAACTTTGTCTATCGATTTCTATTTCATAATATTTGAAGTCGCTTTTTATTTCCAGAGACTGCAAACCGTTGAGTTGCAAGTTGTATAGTTTTTTGAACGTATAATTTTTATTTATAAAAAAAAAAGTTTGTAACTGTTCTAAATACAAATTTGGCTCCAGCCATGACCTCTTTGGAATCGCACCAATACGCGCAACAAGTGACATGTGTCTTTAAGAAACGAACGTAAGTTCAAAGTCCTCCTCTTTGATGTCTAATTTTGAAGAATGTTCTGAACGTTATTTAAATCTATAATTGTTAAAAGCGCTTAGCACAATCTTGAAGAATATAAGACGGAAACTTGTGATCTGTCAAACAAAGAAAGCTAATACAAGTTTCGCCCAACGTCACTTTGGCTACCTCGGTGGCTTTCTATATCATAGAGTGAATAGGATAGTGCCTGTATATACTCTTTCAAGAAAAAAATGAAAATGAAGATATCAATTTGACTCCAAACGTTAAACTATGATTCTACTGAACAATTAATTTAAATACATCTACTTAAAACTTGCACGTAAACTGTAAACTTGTATTCACATCCATAGATTTTATTATTTATTTACACTCCTTGCGCATTTACACGAACATACGTTTCATTTTTTTGGTTTTGTTGCTTTAATGTTTCAAAACATCTTTAGTATGTATGCTATCACTATTTAAGCTTCTTATTGTGGAGGAACGGATATCATGTCTCCCCAACACAAAGGGAGGATCCTCCGACCAGACGAAGTGATCATGCCTGGCGGGCCACTGCCCAAGGGTTGATGTTGGGAAGTTGTATATATGTTAATCGGCGCGAGAACTTCTATTGCGCGATGCAGGATTGGTAGCTTCTTTGTGCACTACGTACTACTCCGTAGTTGAGTGTATCTTCGGTGGATGGCGTTGTCATATATTTATGTTGACGCTGTATGTGGAAGTCGCCACATTATATTATTTTTTTGTTGCAAATAATTTTGCAATTAATGTGTAAACTGAAAGAAATGTAAACTGTAAAATTGATAAGAAGAGGTCCAAGAAGAGGGCCTGGAAATCCGATACTAAGGGTGCCCCTAGTATGGACTCCACCATCTCACAAAGGACCATAAATTTGTAATTTGATTGTATTTTCCACATTTTTAAGCTCCTGGTGTAAGTGAAACTTTGTGATGAGAAAAATAAAACATTATTATTATTATTATTACTTAGGTATCACAAAACAAAACAATCTCATTCTCAATGAAATAGTTATTGAATAGTTAAAAAATTTAACATTAACAATTGACATCATACATAAATATTACTGACATCTGACACACTAACGCCATATAGCTTAGAGCTAATCAGAGCTTGTATTATGAAAGAGACTAGACGACTGACAGAGTACTAGCATGTTTTTTTTTGTGAATACATACATATACTTACAAAAAACCAAAATTCCGAAACAAACATTTGAAAGTCATACAAACATTTGGTCCGACACGCGAATCGAACCCGAGACAGAGACGCACAGCAGTCGTGTACGCTACCGCTGCGTCAACGTGGCAGTCAATCATCAGTAAACAATGCGTTAAAATTCGATAAGATTTTGATTTTCAAGCGAGAACTTAATTGACAACGAGTCAAAACTCGTTAGACTCAAAAGTCTAACGGACATAAAATACATAAATATTAAATAGCGCTGAGATACCTTTAATTAGGACGCTAAGAACCATCTCAATACTGACGAAAAAAACAATACCAAGCATTCTGAAATATATATGGACATAGCAGAAGTATCTCGGCTTAACAAACAAACAAATTTACCAAGGCCTTTGTTAAAGCCTTTGATTCGATGGGCGAGAGAAACCGCAACAGGGCAACGTCGAGTCAAAAGTTACGACACTGCAAAAAAGCCTTTACATTTACAACTACAACAACGCCTACAATTACAACTTTTGGCGCAAAATACAGTATAACAATTCATCATTTTCATGAACCATTTTCTAGATTTCTAAAAAGAATCTATTCTAGAAAGAAGATGGCTGGCAGGAGCTGGATGCGAGAAGCGGAGGATCGAAATATGTGGCGTGCGATTGGAGAGGCTTATGTCCAGCAGTGCACTGCGATAGGCTGATGATAATGATGAATCAATCTAGTTCTAGTTGAGCTATCTAACCGTTTTACTGTTCGTTGTATAATATATGGAATAACCAAAGATTAATCACACCTAGATCAATGTATCGCGTCGAAACCTCTCGCATACTAAATTTCATGAAAATCGTTGTTGCCGTTGCCAAGTTTCAGATTATATACGACTTCAAGAATTGTTCATTAAAAGGTATTATTAGATACAGTCGATGAGCGATTTTTATGAAGTAATAATAATAATAGATTGATCATATCACGCCCGGACGTCTTCTCTCAAAGTCTATCTCTATCTCTCTATACAGTATTCCTATGTATGAATGTGAATACATTTAGATAAACTATAATTAGAAATGGAAAAAATGGTAACACAGTATTTATCCTGGTTTGAAATTGAACCCATTACTCCTGGCCTACTACTTGATTGATTCTTGGGTTAATTTAGTAGTAAGTAATCTGAAACATATGTGTGTATATATATATATATAGACACACACACACACAC
>PKRV01001907.1:1278632-1327827 GCA_003709505.1 Hyphantria cunea | reverse complement strand
TGTGTATATATATATATATATATATATATATATATATATATATATATATATATATATATATATATATATATATAGACTCCTTTAGATATAGATAGAGTTTGTAGTTATCATTTTTATCCATACTTTTTAATGGAAAAGGAGTCAATTCTATTTAAAACATATATATATATATATATATAACTCTATCCTCATTATATTGATATTACGTTTGTGAATCTTGAAATAACTAGTTCCACTTCTCTAGAAGAGCCCCGGGGTAAAAAATGTTGGGAGAAAAATTTGCCATATTACATTATATTATAATTAATATTATGAAAAAAGTATGTCAATTTGAAGCTTGTTAAGAAGGAACGCTTCGAGCAAAACAGTGTACTAAAATAGACCTTTGCTTTATACATTCATAAATCTAATATAATCCGTCAATATTTTCTTACTATTAAATATTCATGAGATTTATCTTCAAAATATTTGCGCAATTATTTCGTAACAGCTATTATAATACGCTCGTAACCTTGTAATTGAACGCTTTCTTCAAAGAATAACATATGTATTTATACATCTCTTATATCTAGGTAAAATAACCATCTTTTATTATTCCATTAAAACACTGCAACAACCAAAAATATGTGTTTTACTTTCGTCATAAACCAGGCAAAGAAAGAGAATGTTTTAATCAATAATTTACGAATCATTCAAATGTTTGATTCGTCTATTAAGTCCATGACATACAGAAACTAACACTAACAGTTAATGCAACCGAGTCCTTGATTAAAATCTAATAAAATCCCTTTTAAAAAAAAACATTCCGCATTATGAATATACATCCTGTGTCTCGGGGTCTTTACAAAACATACATGAAACGGACACAAAGAACACCCAGACTCAGAACAACAATTTTTGGGTCACACAGTGTTGCCCGTATAAGATTTGAACCCACGACACTTGGAAAAGAAGAAAGTGGTGTGGCTACCCCTTAAACCACTAAGTCAACCGTGCGGGCGTCTATGCCTCATCGTTTGTTACCTAATGTCTCTTTAGTACTTTCTCTAAATATATTTATCCTTCTATACAAAAATCAAACGGTGTAACCCCTAAGTAGTTTAAATTTGTTTCAGTAATTCAAATTATTTCATCTCACTGCGACAGTAAAAATAGTCATAAATAATTTTAAACAAACAGAAATTAATTGCCCAGAGAAGACCGGATCTCAGTTTAGTTATTCTATTCATTTCACCTTTTTAATTATGCTAAACACTTTTTTAATTCACGTTACTTTTTTAATTTCAGTTTCCCATTGTTCCTTTGCCTTTTTTGTTAACTGGAATTGTAAATATATTTTAAAACAATCCTCTTTTGTGACATCGCCAGTCGTATAAAATAGTTTTGTAAAGGAGCAGGGCTAAATAACTTCATACTACAGATAATTC
Source organism: Hyphantria cunea (assembly GCA_003709505.1). Lineage (NCBI taxonomy): Eukaryota > Metazoa > Arthropoda > Insecta > Lepidoptera > Erebidae > Hyphantria > Hyphantria cunea. The sequence goes on along the minus strand of PKRV01001907.1, from coordinate 1,326,400 downwards.
TCAACTACAGGGATAATTAATATACGATGGAGCCATTTCTTGAATTTAAAAAAGGAAGGCGATTGCTCCCGTTATCTTCTATACAGAAATAAAAGTCAAGAATTTGTGGCCTCAAATTAGCCTCAAATTTTATAATATTTTAAATAATGTAATAATTATGAGAAAAGGGCTAATACAGTAAACGATATTAGGTTAATACAGTAACAAAAGAACGCAGGAGTTGTCTTTAAAAAAAAAGAGAACAGAGTAAACGATATATATTATCCGTAGTTGATGTAAAGTGATGCCTGTGTTTTGGAACTGGATATTACCGCAATGATAGGCTAACAAAACAGTTGCTCATACTTTCCATTTATAATTAAGTCACAGCATTTTTCCATAGTTAAATCACAGCATTATACAAAAGTGTATATTGTACATCACAAAATTGGATATAGTATAGCAGAAACATAACATTTATAGACGTTTGTTCTGAGGAGAATAACAAAACGCCGCAATAAAATTTGTAACCTTTAAATTAGCTTTAATGAAAACATATCTAGGTTAAGAATATATTAATGTAATTATATATTATTAATTTGCTATCTGTGCCTCTGTTTCAGTATTGGAAAGTTCTATTGCAACTACATACGACGATCAGATCCAATCTCTAATGAATCGTTGCTAGAAATTTTAGAAACATATGACTACCAGGTGATAGTCATATGTTACTAAGATCACTAAAATATTGTAACGTTATAAATTTAACAAGTAATTAATTATTATTATTTTTCTTTATATTTTGATGTACCCAGTATCAATCTCTCGACTAAGACGAATATATTGACACCATTCACATTAAATACAACAAGCCGTTTAAGCTCTAGGGCGTGTCAACATATAGAACATACTATACATACATACACTCGAAAAATGCAACCCACCTTCTTTCGCAGTTGGGTAAAGGAGGAAAGTAAATGTTCAATATTACGAATCAATTAAATTTTTCGTTTAGTTCAGATAATAAATGAATGCAGTCACCAATTTCCGACCAGTCATCTTCCTCTAATTTATTTGCAAGAAACGATTTGATGTTGTTCATCGCCTTTCTTTCGATTTGACTTGCAGCTACAGAAGCTTTATTAAAAAAATAATATACTATCAATTGTAGTATACAAAGTTTATCCTCAAATTTCAAAGTTAATTTAAACTGAAAGTTTTTTAATAAAACGGTACTGTTCTTCAAACTCTTCACGTATTTTTAATTCATTTAAGACTTTAAAATAAAAACGCGGTTACTTTTTCTCGTGCCTAAAACGAAGTAGGCGGGAGTCCTTTTACGACGAAAATTAATTTTCAGCTTGTAACTACATAGGATCTGTCTTCTTTAGGCCTGTTTTTTGGCTGTTTTAACTCCTATTTGTGATTGGGTACCGTTCATCTTTAAGAAATTCTTCTTGTCCTGTATAATAGAAAGATAATGTTAATACTACAAAGGTAACGGCCACAGCTAAACCTTAAACTGTTTAATTGGTACGTTATTACTTTATGCTTTTTTATGTGAAGAACTCAATAAAAAAATATTTGATAAATGGTATTATAAAAAAGTTGAAATCGATATGAAGTAATGTAATGCGTGGTTAATAGCTCTCCTGAAATAATTTTACCGTTACACTGGTTGTAGCATTTATAGTCTCACAATTTACAAGTATTTTGCAAACTCCGGAAGCAGGGTCTTAAACAACATAAGCTCACCATACCGCGATCGATCGGCTGCATTCACTGAACCTTGAATTGAAGCTTCGTTTAGAGACTTCCCATTTGAAGCTTTTTTCAATTGAACGAAACGACGTACTACATACCTGCGGGTGGTTAATTTGGTACGAAACTTCCGTAAGTTTTTGGGACCGTACGTGTTTGAAGTTTTGTTTTTTTTTTAAATATTTTCTGAAAATAACATTGTACATGTTAAGTAGACCAGTCAACATGTAAGCGGTATAAAAAGAGCATATCAGATGCGCGAAATTACTTGTAGTATAAGCTTATTAAGTCTAAAATATATAAACTTATTTATGTAGTACTGTTATATTGGAATTTAAATTCATAGGCGAAAGCTACATTGAATAAATTAATACCAATGAATTAGTACGCTAGTCAATGATGCGGAGGAGTTTTTTGACGCTTGTATGTAAATATTGTTGATTGTTTTTTATTATTATAATTTATGCCGATAATCATAACTAAAACCATAAATGTAGATGTGAGTTTGTTTGTTACGCTTTCACGTCTACACCGTTAAATATGTTTTTAAAATTATTTTACGAAATAGAAACCTGCATTATCCGCGAGTTAAATAGGATAGGCAAGAACCAACAAACAAGCCAGAGCCATGAGGCAAAGACTAGTAATAAGTATTTTAAGCCTGTTAGTTCATACATATACCAATACTGTAGTAACTTCATATTTTTCGAAGACTCGGTCCATGTTGGAAAATTGACAACGTTACTAATTGTATCTGCAAGCATAAATTCTTTAAACAAGTAATAAATAACACATTCATATTTCCTGTACTCGTAAAGTAAACATCCAAGCTAAAATACAACAACTTTCCCCAAGATATAACATAATAATGTTGAAAATAAAATTACCTGTTTATTCTACAAAATCTAGCAATGTCACAGAAAATACGGCGCTGCGACGAGTAAAATATATGAACACTAAAAGCAGAAATGCAAATAACATTTTTACATTGTCGAATAAAATCAAGCACAAGTACCTCCGTAAAAATAAAAGTTCTATGCTTATTTGCCTACTGGTTTTGCGGAAATCATTGCTACTATCATATTCGTAACATTTACAACAATGTTATCCCTAAAGAAAAAAAGTTTCAAATCAATCTATAGCCGACGACTTAACGAAGGTCTCCACCTATCACCTCCAATTATCTTTGTCTAAGGAAATCCGCATCAATCCACTGCCTGGCACTTTCTTCGAATTGTCAGTCCATCTTTATTTACAAACTTTACGTAAAAGAATGAGTTTAATGACTTTTTAATATGTGACTTGATTTATTTCTAAGTCGATGTCAAATAGTAAATCGGTTTTTTTGGGAATATTGTTATACATATACACTTAGATGCACTTTACCTAAGCATATTAAAGATATGAACTACTATGATACCGACGACTGTGAACCCAACAGCACAAATGGCTTCACTCTTTTATTAAAGGATGCCGTTACGCGCCAATTAATTATATAAAACGATTCATAGATTTTATTATATCAAACTAATTTCCGACTGGGTATTTATGTCGATTATGATAAGTAACCTATGTTCTTCCAATAGAATCAATGTATATTGAAGTCAAATTTCATTAAAATCGGTTACAGTGTTACAGACAGATAAAATTACATTTGCCATTATAATATTAGTGGGGATTTAATTTTATCTGTTGGCTGTTCACGTCCTCTTGACTGTCTGCTAACTTCTCAACATGGCTGTCAAATAATTTTCTACCCACGATCTACTAAATTCAAATTATTGAACTAATTTTTAATATCAAATATTAATAATACCCAAAAATTCTTATCGTTTAGTCCTTTCAATGGGAAATCCTGTGAAATGATTCTACATTACATAGCCGAGACTCAGCTACAACGAGTTCCCCAAATTGCCCAGCCTTGTATCCGAGTAATAAGGGCTGAGATATTACGGTCGAGTACATCCCTTGTAACATATGCCCGTATATGGCTGATTTCGTGTCGACTAATTTAGTTGGGCTTCGTACTAAAACTATCAGGATACCGTCTCTAATTAAAGGTAAGACAGTTTATAAGCAATTTACTCAGCAAAACGTAGGGCTCGTGTAAAAATACATAGTATTACTAAGGAAAGTTTTAGTACTGTCTTAATTTCTTTGTACGTATATTATTTACGAGTTTTTATAAATCAAATTATGAACTATGAACGAGCAATTCGCTTACATATGTATAATCCCAGAAACGGCTCTAACGATTTTCATGAAAGTTAGTATGCCCCTGCAGGGGGTTTCCAGGATGACATACCGATTAAGGTTGGATTCATTTTTAGAAAATTAAACAAAAAAAACCTAGCAAAGCTCGGGCATGCAGGTTGCAGGTGTTTAAGCAATAAGCCAAGACCTTTATATAAGACATAACTAAACTACTACTTCATATTATGTACTGTACTGTTTTAAGAATGTACTAACCAGAAATAGAAGAATTTCTGGTTAGTACATTCCAGCGCTCTTCTCTTAATTGTCTTCCATCCTGATATATTTCAACTTTTCATTGCTATAAATTTTCACTGCTTTTATTCCCCGAGTACCCGTTTGACGCGTACAGGTTTACCCTCAGTTTTGTAACTTGAGGCCAAAATGTAATCGGCAAAATACGAGTGTTAATTCGCCTTTATATATTCCTTTGGGATGTATAATTGTATGTATGTATTTATAGCTTAATTTATTTAAAAATTTGATTGTTTGTATTTACTCATTAAGGTGCTTTACACTGTCCATGTGCTGACGTGTCATCTCGCAGAAGGAGGCGGCGGAGAATGCCCGGGAGGACGATCTCCACTCGGACCCGATCCGCTGCCGGCGAAACGGGCGGCGGAGTCGCGCCTACCGGCGCCTCATGCCTGGGTTTTCCCCTCCATCCGCTTCACAGGCCAACCGCGAGGAGGCGACGTCACGCGTGTGCCGTACGTCGCCTAAATTGAGAGTCTAACACCAGGAGACGGTGCCCGCTTCAGTGCGGGCAGGCGCTGGGAGGGGTTCGGATGGCGTTAGAAAGCGGTTCCCGGATTCCTCCCGTCTCAGGTGCAGAGTGGCATACCGTGTGGTTTTAGTCGGTTCGATTCCGACACACCACCCCGCCGCAAACCCCGGTGGGATGAAGGCCCGAGGGGATTTCCACACGTAAAAAAAAACCCAGTAGTACAAGCTTAGCTTAGTTCGCGACTATATGACTTTGACTAGACCAATGATATATATATACATATACACTATACATACATATGCTATTTTGCTAAAAGATACATTATATATACAATAAAATATCACTCATAGAAAACACGGGCTGTGCCGACCTTTAAAACAACAGTACGCCATATTGTGAGAGTTTGAGAGTCAAATTAAAGAAACAAGTCAATTGTTATTGTTTTATATTTTTTACTTCATATAAAATTAACAAATATATTAGAAAATAGTAAATAACGCTTGTTGATGTTTTCCTTCCTATAGTAAAACGACCTTCAAATACGGATAACCCTATTTAAAATTGAATAATAATTAAGCACTAAAAATGAAGAATAAGGACATATAAATACACATATTATTTAATTTTAGTACTTCAATTATTTTTAAATGTATACTCTTCCTGTAGTTATTTGATAAACGTCTAAGAAGTGACATAAAACTAGAAAAATATACTATGAATATTAAATTAATAACAAAATCATGAATCTTCCTTCCTATCTTCATAGTGAGATTTTTTATAAGGTTTCCATTATAATTTAAATTGTTCACCGTTCTATGAATGTACGCAGCTGACATATTTAGGCGGATGCTGAAAAAAAAACATTTTAAGACTTAGAACAATTTTAGTAGAGAAAAAAACTGTAATAAATATAAGTCTCGAAGACATCTATATCTCCTATACAAATTTAACTTGTCTACAGTTAATTGAACGCAGAATAATAGGTAAATAAATGTTTTTTTTCGGTCATTTTAACACACTGCGTCATCTATTCAACTGATATTATACATATATACTTTTTTTTGTAAATACACACATATTACACTTAGAAAACACCCAAACACCGAAACAAATATTGGCAGATCATATAAACATTTGGTCTGACTCATGAACCGTACCCGAGGCCTCTAGCACAGCAGTCACATACGCTCTGCGCCTCCGAGGCAGTCAGTATACTTCTGTAAGAATTTTGCAATCTTAAATATAATACTCATCAGTAATTTTCATCTCTGTCCTTGAAGCAAAAGATCATACAGCGAATCTTTGATTTAGCATGTGTACATGCACAATTGCTACTAAAATACTTGCAATTTAAAAAATTATCAAACAACGCAACGGTTTGTTATGATTCATGTAATTTATGATTATTAAAAAATTACTTAACAGTGTTTAACTAGACCTCGAAACGTATGCGTAAATAATAATTATAGTCTTCCACATTTACACAAAGTCATATAGTCGCGAACTAAGCTTGCACTAACCCGTAGTACAAGCTTAGCTTAGTTCGCGACTGTATGACTTTGACTAGACCAATGATATAAATACATATACACTATACATACATATGCTGAGCTGCGCAAGTAATTTTTAAGTCTCTCTGGTTGACAGAGGGACGCGGGGATTTTAATAGCACCATTAGGAGAAAGCGATTGGATCTTTTGTCGTCTAAATTTCTATTTTGTTTGCTTTGATTTGTTGTATTAAGTTTACTTAAGAACTTAAACCCTACGTTGAAATCTGGCCAAGTTACGTGCCGGCGCCTTTACCTAATAATATAGGTACATACTATAATTATAAATAATCTAATTTAAGATAATACAGACCTGGAACCGGCGCAGGCGCAGCAGGTGCCGCAGGCGCTGGTTCGGGCACTGGTTCGGGCGCTGAAAAGTTGAAAGAAGATGCCTCTTAATATTAAAATGCTAGTTCAAACCTGATACGAAAGAATTTATTTCCTGGGAGGGTCTTACAAATTCGACGTTTAGGGTCCATGCAACAACGATAGTTCAACATTTTGACTGACTTTTGAGGCATCTCAAAATTTAAAAAAATTGATAGCGTTATTATTCCCTCTGAATCATGATCGTTACTCAAAAATCCTTTTTGTGTAAATTTGATTTAAGCTTAATTTTAAAGTCACAACTATTAAATCAATATTATTGTTTCACTTAAACTCTTCCACAATGATGATTCACCAAGTCGAGTAATCGTCACTAATTTCTAGTAATATTTTCTCTATAAGTATCATTACAATTCTAACAAACTTCTCTGCATCTGGTGTTACAGACTTGTCTGTTTATATTTATTGTACTATATAGTTTCAAACTAAACAGAAATTGCAATATTTAAGGTAGATTAACTGCTAATATACTTATTTAATTTAGTTTAACCACATACATAGAATATAAAAAATACATCCATATCAGAACTTACAAAGATATCGTTACACCCGGGAATCGAACCCGAGACCACAGTACAGCAGTCGCAAACGCTACCAATGCGCAGCTAAACCAGTCAATACTACGTCTATAATCATTTAGAATAGAGTCAAGTGCATACCGGAGTCTGCCGCAGGCGCTGGCGCTGGTGCTGGAGCGGGGGCGGGGGCGGGAGCAGCTGCATCTGGCGCTCCTAAAACATTTTATGCCAAATTAACTTGTAGCACCTTATATCTGCATTTAATACATATAATACCATTTTCTCGTTGGATACGAGAAGCACAATATCGATCTGAGAGGTATGAATAATAAGGCCGCCAATTGTACTACCGACATACCTAGCTTTAAGTTATGCACTTTATCTAATTATCTGGTGTACAATAAAGCAATTTATTATTATTATTATTATGAAATAGGGGAGGCCTATTTCCAGTAGTGAATTGCAATAGACTGATGATGTGACGTGAATACAACTTTAGTTCTTCTGTAGTTTATTGTAAATCATACATCGTAGAAGAATATAGTACTAATCGTTCTCCATTATACATTTTCTATCTTTAAGTAGATTTATAAGAAGCTGACCTTCAGCTGGAGCTGCAGGAGCAGGTGCTGGCGCGCCTTCTGCTGGCGCTGCTGCCGGCGCACCTGTAGTTATGACAAATAAAAATATTTAAGAGCTTTAAAATAGGAGCTGTAGAGATATTATTACAGTTACTCTATGTAAAAAAATGAAGTCCAGCCATGTCGTAATGGACTGAAAACTGACCCTAACTTGTTATGTCTTGGTTGATGAGGAGAAAGCTCGGAGTAGGATGCTGATGATAAGTTTCAAAATCATGGAACATTTTTGATGGTAAGATTGCTGTAACATCATCAATCATTTCTTTTCGATCACTTGTTTCGGTTTTTTGTAAGGAAAATATATTTAACATCAGTCTAACCTTCCGCAGGTGCTGCAGCGGGTGCTGGTGCTGGAGCGCCTTCAGCAGGTGGTGCTTCAGCCGGAGCTCCTTCGGCTGGAGGGGCTGCTGCCTGTGGTGGGGCTCCCTCGGCTGGTGGGGTTCCTTCCGCAGGTGGAGCACCGTCCGCAGGTGGAGCACCGTCCGCAGGTGGAGCACCCTCCGCAGGTGGAGCACCCTCCGCAGGTGGAGCACCGTCCGCAGGTGGGGCCCCTTCCGTTGGTGGAGCGCCTTCTGCAGGTGGTGCCCCGTCTCCTGGAGCAGCTGCACCTGGCTCACCCTCCTGAAATATTTTAATTAATTAGGAAATGTAACCTCTCACACCAACAAAAGCAAGTTTTATTTAAAGCATAATTCCGTGGTAAAAGCGTAAATGCAGATTAACTATGATAGTATGTGTCAAGTAGTATGAAATAGGCTGAAGATATAATAGTACTGCAGATTATTGTGATGAAAACATGAATGAATGAATAATTCTCGTACAATGCACGCTGTGACCATTCTAAAAAGCACAAAGGAGAAACTGCGACAGTTCATTGCGAATGTTTACTGCAAGCACCGTGTTTTGGACAAAGCTTGAATGGTAAAGGTACTAGAATCTGTAAACCTACATCTATATAAAGCGTTTTACCCTAAAAAACTTGAATATTTATCTCGTAATTAAATTGAAATGAGTAACAAATAAAAAAATCGGGAACTAGCTAACGAATCTGAAATATAATTAACCTTATTTAATTGTTTTACAAATATCTCCCTATACAACTTTTGCAATATTATATATTTAAATAAACTACAGAACTTAATGCTCTTTACTATTCATTTCATTTGCAGGCTCTCATTTATATTTTTAAAAAACATAAACACTAAATATTTAAATGGAACATTAAACAATCTAAAACTAATTAAATTATTTTGACCGATCATCATCGAATAGCAGTGATAAGATTACAACCTTAGATCCTCACTTCCTTTTAAAGTATCACCACCTTGACGGTATTAAATATTCCCTATATTTCCGTAAATACCTTAAATATTTAACTTTATATATAGTTCTAACAAATTATTTTATTAATATTTCAAATTACTGCACCGGAATAAAAATGTTAACTTTGAAAGTACTACAACTAAGTTACGATACTTTAAAGTAATAAGAAGTGGTTATTATATTTTAAAGATGATGATAAAAGAGAAATCAAAGCCGTTAAATAAGCAAAGTTAAGAGTTAAAGATCGGTAGGCTGGACAAAGTTGAAACTTTAAATGATTCGGAACTTACCAAAAGGATTCACGAACAGCTGCTGATGAAGGAATGATGTGACTTAGCAAAAACTTTTTTAATTGTGTTGACTTGAAACGAAGATTTAAAAAGCTAAGGCGATTTCAACTTTTAACTCGTGTCGTTTTAATAGTCTTGTATTATACTTAGTTAATGTAAGTTTTTTGAATAATTATGTCCTATTTTCTCTGAGAGTTAATGAATACTTTTTATCTTAAACTGAATCGATAACTGAATGCTGTTGAACGCACGAAAAAGCTTGACTAGTTCTCACGTTCCACCTGAGATGAGCGTGAAAGCTCTCGCGGAACAAGCGATAGAAGGATGATGAGAGATGCGGCTTATGACGCATATATATTTTTTCTTATAACGTTATCACGAAACTTTGTGCCCGTAAACTGAATTTACGGACAAACATTTTTTTACGTGGAAATTCAGTTTTAAATTAAATGATAAGTAAATACGAATAAATTTTTCCGTCTCATAGTCTGTTATACAAAATAATGGAATCCAAGTGTCGCTAGCAAATAGCTCAAAAAACTAAACTTCATTAAACGCACAACGTCTAAAACGTTTTCACATAAATCTTTTATGTGTTTTTGAGATCATAACGCTTAGTCATTTTATTTTACGTTCTTTTGCACTTATAGCTCACTCAAGCGGACATAATTTATTATATTTTTGCCATTATTTATATTCGTGGTATAAAATACGTTCGTAACGATCCAAACAGAGAACTTTATAACTCTCTTATACAAATAGCAATCAAACAACAATATTTTTGCACACAATTCGAAATAATATCTCCTTTTAGATTTTTTTTTATAAAATTATTTTTAGTATTGACCAATGCTAATAAAAGAGGGGGAAACAAGTAGAATTATACAATTTAAAAAGTCTCGACTGCATCAATATCCTGCCATCTTTATCAAATTCAGGCATTTTTTTAATTTTTAATTTTAGTATCATATGAATCTAGTGGACACCATTTACATAGAAATACAACAAGCCGTTTAGACTCTAGAGCTTTCCAAAGAAATATACATACATAAATATATTAAAAAACCTAACCGTCCTTCTTTCGCAGTTGGGTAGAAAGACAAAACAGCACAAACTAAGACACTTGCGCTGTTTTGTCTACTATACTATTAGACGTCTTAAAATAGCCCTCAATTTATTTTCATATACTTTATATCTTTCTATAAAAGCCTATATCGTAAATGGCAGTAATACCAATTCACTCAAGAATAAGTTGTTCATAATATAAAAACATTAAGACACCTAATTAAATTACATAAAAATCTAAGTCTGTATATTAAACAAGAAAATATTTAAAAAACTGTAACCCAACTACTTGAAAGCTTTACAAATCTATTTTATATTTAATCTAAATTACGAATCTATTGACACCTCATTCATTAAAAAAGGATTAGTAGTTTAAGTGCTACGCTGAATATACATTTCTTTGTGATAGTCGGGTAAAAACACAATCAAACGGATAACACGCTACACAGTCACGGTATTTTTTATGTTTTTTAGCGGAATAAAGGGCAAACGAGCAGACGTATCGCCAGATGGTAAGCGATTACCGCCGCCCATGGACACCCGCTACACCAGAGGCATCACAATTGCGTTGCCGGCCTTTGGGGAACTGGGAGGGGGATGAGGGTAGGCCTTCGTTATTCTCACTCACTCGGTGAAACACAGCACAAACACTATTTCCCATCGGTTTTCTGTAAGGCTGTGTGTATCACTACGATCGAGCCGGACCATTTATGCCGAAACGTGGCTTTCCCACGGTATTTTTTGTTACTTAGCAAAAGGTATGGTGAAAATCCTTAGTTATCCCACCAACCCTTCCAACGATACCCTTAACATGTACAACGTAACAAGCCATTCAAAGTATCGAGCAATCGTGTAAAAATTAAGGTTGTATAAATACACCAAATGCCCGCCAATGTATTAAACTTTTATATTAAATTCTCATATAAACACGCTTTCTAATATAACCCTCTCATGCCAAATATGCTGACTGGAACACATGGGACATCTCTTTCTAAATAACATTTAAATATGTGAACCCTCTTCAACTTTACCGTCTTATTCGTTCCAAATGAGATACAGACAGCAGCAAAAATAGCCATGATAATTCATTGACTATTGTAATTTTAAAAACGCTAGCAAATAAACCTATCTAACTTTTTACCCAACTGTGAAGAAGGAGAATTATGCTCACAGCGGAATAATTTGCTTTGGTTTTGTTTTTTTTTTTAATTTAAATGTATCCAATACCACTCTCACGACTAAGATCAATCTATTGACGTCACTCACATGAAAATATTAAAAGCCGTTTAGGCTCTAGGGCGTACCTAAGTAATATACACATTTAGATAATTACATACACACAATCGAAAAACATAACCCTCCTGAGCAGTCGGGTAATAATAGTCCTTGTCATCAAATCAAGTCGAAAGAAAGCGGGTGGTTCAACCCCAACGAAGTGGGCATGGGTCGGCTAGTATTATATATAAGTATTTTTATCAGATATCTGGTTACAATGGATGTGTAAAATTATTATAATTTTCTTACGTCGTTACCAAAACCCTGCCAATTAAGGTCATAAACATCATAGATCTCTCCTAACTTATATCTGGTCGCTTACAGTAAACACTATAAACCAATATTAATAGCAGTACTTTAGCTTTAGGTAAACTAGTACTTTTAGAAGGCAAACTGAAGATAAGTCTTGGGTTGATATATTATTACAAAGAAATATATGTCCGACTGTACACTAGACAAAATTATACTCTTGCAAATAATTTTCCGCTCTATTTGAATACTATAAAGGCAAATAATTGTAACTTGTACTAAAAGAGCTCCCGCTCGACCTAACCTACGAATATTTGCTACACTTGGGACATCATTCATCTGTTCCACTCCTGTAAAAAGCTTTTTGAGAGCATATCGTGCCTCGGGACCTATTAAAGTATGGGGGTATGTTCTGCAAAGAATTCTCTTCCACTTCCATAAATCAGTACTTGATATTATGTTATTACCCGATTGTGAAAGGAGGAGGGTTATGTTTTCCAGTGTATGTATGTTTGTATGTATATGTTTTTAGCACGCCCTAGAACCTAAACGGCTTGTCGTAGTTTTATGTAAGTGATGTCAATAGATTCGTCTTAATCGTGTGAGAGACACTGGGAACTTCAAAATTAAAAAAAAAACAGAATTAAGGATTTTTGGAGCCAAAAAGTAATATCAAAAAAAAATCAGAATACATCGAGTGTGGTATCAAAATACATAATTTTTAACGGTGATTACGTATACATTATGGGTCGGGTATTATTTTTTTTAAATTATTTTTTACTTGTTTTATCATATTTCATTCGTAAAAATACTAATCCTTTATCTAAGATCTTACTTAGGGAAAGTAACCCTCTTTCTTTATAAATGTAAGTAATATTGTATCTCTATTCTATAATGATTATAGATTAATAAGCTAGGCATTCACTTGGACTAGTCAACATGAGATTTGTGATACACAGTTTTCTATAATTATCATTCTCTCTACTCAATCGCCATAATATATAGATTGCAAAAAAACATTGTCAATATGGTTGAAAATATTTCGACCCTAAAAATCTTGGCTATAATTAACATAAAGCCATCCAAATAACGCCATTTTTCACGAAGTTGTCCTGTTCTCATCGTCTCATTTGTCTTTTACAGTCGAACAACAGAACATATCAAGACAATAACATATAACATATGTTCGATAGTAATATATACAAACATAAAGGATATTTATTTAGTACTCAACTACCAAATAGCTATATAAATTTTCCTGTGGTTTCTTCTACTCCGGCTTTTGGTTCTAGTTCATTTGAATATAAATACTCAAGAAGATACAACATTATTTCGAAATACAATAAAACTGGGGACTATATCTTCAAAACTTTCTACATTATTTCGCTTTTTAATAAACACTACAGCGGAAAACTGTGTACTTTAAAAACTTGTCTCTCATAAATTTTCAATATTTTGCTCATACTCTGCTGCATACGGTTTGAATTAAAACTGATCTCTGTTTAATCTGTTCCCGTTTAGTTATATAAAAATTATTGAAACAATAACATTACATTACATTGGTTGATTTAAAAGTTTTCCGCAAAGACTGTATCCTAAAGCTATCTAGTCTGAAGGCATCCAAAACCGTCGTCTCTTTGAGATTATAGTGTTTTCGGTTAATTTTAATACTGTTAGAATTATTATGTAGCAACGAAACACTGCTTAATAAATACTTCACTTGCAAACTCTCAAATGTAAACGGTTTGCTCTGAGGCAGTCTTCATTGTTTATGAATTACTACGTCAAAGTGACCTTCAGACATAAGTATAAATAGACTATTTTTATTTTGATAGTTTGCATTTTGTGCTATAATAAATATATATTTAATAATGTTGTTTTATAAACAAATCATAATAAACGTTAAATTTAGAGTAACGGTTTTACCTATTTTTGATTTGTTTTAGTATTTAACGGACTTTCTTACATAAAGTAATATTCAATTTGAGGTAAGTTTCAAATTATTTCTTGACCTTTAAAATTATTAATTTATCTTAAAATGCAAGTCTGAATATAAGTTGTGCTTTTATCATGCCTTTGGTAATAAATAGTTTTGGCAGTGTTTGGACTATACAAACTGCCTTAACGCTCAATCTACAAAATCATTTTAATGAATAAGGTGTCAATATATTTCTCGGCTCGGGTAATATAGGCTATACAAATATTATCAAAAGTTTTTGCGAAGTCAAGTTTTAGTTTTTTAAACTTCTTCTTGTTTAATTAACTGAATTACATTTTTTATGAAATCTAAGTTGCTAACATTTTCATTAGCTTGATTTCTTATTATAAGTGGGTTAAAGTTTTTAAACTTTTACCCTTTATACCCTACCTTTTTGTAAAGTTAACAATTGAATATAAGTGTCACATGTCAAATCTCGTCACATTTAAACTGAAATTAAAAATGTCCTTAAAGGAAGAAAAACTTCAATTCCTTTAAAGCTGTGACTTTGCACTTCACCGATACAACGTTGCTTTTGTACTAAGTGTCATTACTGCCAGCAACAAACGGCTAAAGTTCTCGAAATGTCTTCAGTGGAGTTGAAGTTCTCACTAAAGAAATGTTTAAAATTGAATAAAGGATTTTATGCTGTATTAATAGTGATTTAAAATTTATAAGCAATTGCTGTTCACATAAATAACTAGTAGATACTTGAAAATTTACATAAATTTAGTTTTTCGAATTTATTTCATCTTTTAGGGACAAAGCCGAGGCGTTTGAAACCAAACCAAACAGAATTTTAAATCACTCAATGCAGGTATCTATAAACAACTACAACATCAGGACTATAATTTGTATTGTATCCGTTTCCCAACTGTTCCCCTGTAGGAAACAGCAATCCAGTTGACGTTTGGTAAATAACACTGATCAAAAATTGCTAAAATTGTCTTCAACTGTCGCCTGGCTCAAATTTAAGCCTTTGAACTGTACACAAATGGTAATTCAAAAAACGTATAATAATATTCTGTTACAGGTCAAACAAAACGGACGAGGATACACAAGGTGATAGGGTATCACAGGAAACATAAATAACATCCACAATATGTAATAAAGTACAGAAAATTAATTTTATTATATGTATTATCTTACAAAAAATATTTAATAAATAAATAAAAATTATTTAGACATGTTCGAAATTGTATGTGGCTGTTCAATCGACATTTACACAGATAACTAAAGAGCAACTATTTACTGGAAATACCAAAGGAATTCCCTGACGGGCACATGGACTGGCCACACAGGTTAGGTATATCACAATATGTGTATAGTTAATTACAATTGTCAACCGACATATAGTAAAGGTTTTATGGTAAACGGGGGGATGTCAACAGTTCATGCCTCAACCTCTTCCTCTTTTACCTTTTGGTCTCCTGGCTTGCCCTTGGACCAGTCTGGCTTTTTCTGTGGAAACAAAGAACATACATTATTCACTTATTTATATTAACATATTGTATCACAGTCGACGGCGTATCACAGCTATATACTCAGATACGAACGTGACAAGCAAAACTCTTTGAAATTCGTTGAAGCAAGTGTCATATAGTACAAATGCCACCATCATCGACGAAGTTTTTATGTGTAAACTTTATTTTGTCAAATGCATTTGGTAACATTAAAATAAAATTTACACCGTTTCCCTTAATATAAGCCTCTTACTGATGCTTCCGAACAACAGACCACCGAACCATACTGCATGATGTTTAATACACGTGTCTTCGCTTTCGTTCACATATGGAGTATGGCGCGGTGTAACAAAAGGTTCACTGAATCGTAAAAGTAATCCTCTAAAACACACACTTCGAAGCTTCAAAATAGGAATATAACACATCTAGGAAAAACTGCTCTAATCGAAGCATTTGTGTAGCGACCTAAAAGAATATAGTACATCGTGGAATATCTTTATGCTGAATACATAAAAGCTTTATACAATAAATCTGCTATGGGTTAAAACGCAGCGTAATCGCATACATCTTTATTACTTTTCCTTCTAAAAAGTTCATGAGAAAAGAAAAATAATAAAACTGCGACGCGAATAGCACGCCCTTGAAAACAGATGATCGGATGAAATATACAAAACGAATTGATGCCAATCTTTAATGTCTCTGTATTGGCAAAGATCTTCGGCCGAAGTGAAAAATAAAGTAGGTAATTGTAGCCACTCTATCAACGGTACATCTCATAGCTGTGCTCAAAATATAACATGCCGCGTGTAGGAGCATCGTCTAAATAAAACGTGTCGTATAGGCGTTGCCATTTTTACTGCTTATTTACCTTGGCTGCAGCGCCACCCTGTGAAACATCGCATTATGATATACAAGATCTAAATTTACTATATTATTATCATTTATTACTATATTGATTATCTCAACAATGATCTAGACATAAAGGAACGCCGACGTAGGTATATACTGTACACGAATGGTCGTAAAAATTGTTGCTGCAATTTTCAGTGTCTAGATTTAGGTAAAGTGTTGATGTGTAGTATAATATACTTGAACACTTTCTTATGGCAGTCTAATAGAATGTCGGAGCTGTATTAGAGATTCCAACTAATTTATTCTTATTATATATAATGATGTACATGTTGAAGATCATTTGCGTTAATTTGGAAAATACAGTTGATGTTGTTACCTACTTGCAGATTTATGTGATAATGTTAGTCACTGTGCTTGGAACGTTTCCTTTTTGAAAGGGTAAAAGCTTTGCAGGGGAATAATTGAAAAATAGAATAAACTCCCATTAAAAACCTTGTAGAATAAGCCTTTAGGCGGAAAGATTCTCAACAAAATGTTATTCAAAAATATATTTTACAATTCATCTAAATGAAAAAATAAGCTGTCAGTAGCGCGTCATCCAAACTTATTCTCACCTCATTTTACCAGATTTGGATGGTATGGTATTTAAAGATTTGCCGTAGAAAAGAGTCATTTATTTTATATTAAATTAACAGATAGTTAAAAATAAGTCATCATTAACAATGAAGAATGATTGTAAGAAATTGACGGTTAGATTGACTAGTTTAATGTGGTCTACTTCTTTCCGATAGCCCAATCAGCTTTCTCCGCTTTCTTGGCCTGTTGAAAATGAGTAGGCAATTGATATTTTAAGATAATCCACTAAAGAAGAAACCTATAAAACTATTATGTTAAGTAGCTACCACCCTCTAAGATATTAATTATTAGTAATTTGAGTTAACCCTTGTGAAACGTGTTTAAGAAAAGTAGAGTTTTTTGGATTCGAACCAAAACAAATCAAACATAATACAAACATTTGAAAGTTTAAGATCAACGGAGTGAAAATTCTCAATAGAATAGAAGTTAGCAATATGGTTTGGAAATTGTCCACGTGTAGTAGAATAGTGTAATATTGCAACATTTTCATAAGATAACCATTCATCTATATCCAATTACTATTCCAAATATTTGATTTTCATCGAAACTTTTAGAAGATAATTCTCTGCTTATTTCAGTATCAGTCTATAATAATGATTAGTTAAATTACGCATATTCGTACCAACATCATCTATTACAAAGAAAATAGTTATCTGTCACAAGTTTCTTTACCTCTTTGTCTTCTTCTTCAAGGGTGAATTCCTTCTTTTTGACGACCTTCAACTGGTTACGGAAGTTGAATTCGGCCGCCTTCTTCTGGAGCTTGGCGAATTTGTTCTCATATTTGGACACCTTCTTTAGCGTGGGTTTGACGCTGTGGGATTAAATATGAAGAATTTGTTATATATTTGATGACATAACAGAGTGATTATTAAAGACTAAAATCCCAATACTTCTAAATAAAAGCAATCGTAAATTTTTGATTAATTAATCAAAAATTTTTACGATCATTTTCCGTAGAATTAAAACTGTCTTTTGTTATTTCAGTGAAATGTGTTGATTTCTAATAACGCGATTCAAAGTTACCATGGAAATTAAAGTACTAAAAACGGTTGTAATGATTATTAAACATAAGTAAGTGTAAAAGCACTTACTTCAACATAATTCGCTCTATAATAATAAGCTCTATAATATCTTATTTCATATTAAATTCGAAGCCGCTATAACCAAAAGGATCAGCGTAAATGAAATGAAAATAAAGCTTGAAAGTCGAGATTATGATAATTTAGCTATTCCCTCTTACGGTATATACTCACAATTTTCCTCTGAGGTCATTGACTTGGGAGTTTAAGTCGGCAATCTGTTAAAATAGAAAAGTCTCAATACACGATATAAAAAATGAGATGGCAAGTTAATAAAAAATTAGAGGGAATAAGAAACGTTATGTATCTACTGAAAATGTAGTATTATTTCAAATGTCATTCCAAGTAGAATAAATAAGTATATGAATAGTAACAAATGTTGAAATTTAAATCAAATGAGGCACAGAAACAAGTATCTTTGTAAATAAATAAAATACGTATTGTAAGTAAATGACAAGATATAAAAAGTCTTTGATTGAAAATAGACAGAAGATATAAATATGTTACTAACCAGTAATGAATAATTAATTAATTCATTTCACAAGTTTGTTCAACCGATAACTCACGATAAATAAGTTGTGCATTGATTAATTTATACCAGCTTTCACACAACAAACAGAAATTTCAAACTTGTGCAACGTTTATTTCATTAAACTGTCATGAAACTACCATGCAATGCACAATTGCCACAATGTCATTTAAAGCTCAACAATTTTCAAATGAAAACAAAACCACCCACGCATAAAACGATTATGAGAAAATTGAACTTGAAATATTAACTAGAAAAGCACAGAACAAGATATAGAGCTGAGCATAGATTAGGCAGTGTTATTTGCAAGATGTAGACATTTTCTAATCTGTGGTCTGTAGGAACATATAAAGACTACCCCCAATCAATTCTGTGACCTCCATTATCTTTAGCCTGTGCTCTTTACCTACTCATTACAGGACAACATCGTGGAGTCAATGAGTAAAGTACTCATTGAGTATGCTCGTGCAAGGTATCTACTTTTCGTGCCTCGTGATTGGTAGCTGGCCGCCTGCAGCTCCTGTTCCTCAACAATCTAAATATATTCACAAATGTACATTGAGATGTGCAGAATATAATACATGTGCAACTTTTGTAAAACACTAGCGCCAACAATATTTTACTGCTTCGAGCGTGAACGAACCGTGCGTCGGTCGACAAACGAGTACAATGGTGCTTCAATATTAACTAGTAATCGAAATTGTAACATATTGAGCGCTTGTCGATGCGAGTTAATTTATATTTATATTCAAATGACTAATGTATGTTTCGAAAGTTTCTTTTCTGTATACATCGACGAACAATGTATGAGTACCACGTTGCATAATGTGTATCATGGAGTGACGGTGCAAAATCGACCCAGACTTGCAAATGTGGGTATGTATGTAGATACAGATGTTGGTACTGTGTGTCTTTGGACTCGCAAGTGAGCATAGTATACATCACTCCGTGTCCCGAATAAGTGATGCAAACTGTCCGAGCGGTCGAGGGCGCCACGCCTCGTACACGCAGGAAGGGGTGGGTAACATCGACCAGAGCATGGCACTTTCAATTTAACACTCGGCGTATACAGGTATTTCAAAAGGTATTTTGGGAATTATCAGCAACCGAACACGCAAACATGTCGCGCGGAATACGACGGCACATACGTGAAAAGTTGGAGATTTGGAACAAGAAGTTTCACTTACACTATGCACTTGCGTGTGCCAATAGAGGAACCAGTCCAGCGTCCCAATTACACCTCAACGGCTCTCTTTATTGTTATCATAAAAAAGAGAAAATTCAGTAAGGCCACTAAGCTCGCTAACACACATGAAGCGTCACACTTGCAGATGCAACGATTATGCTTGATTAACTACTTGACACACTTTTGATTATTGTTTAAGTGCCATACTATTTTAGAAATGATGAAGGTCTGTTTAGGAATGGTTGTTACATAAATTATATAGAATATAATTGTCATGCAACAGGCAAAGCTTTAGCGGGTGAAAGCGGTTTCATGAAGAGATGATATTGGTAAGGATGAACGTGGATATCATATGGAAAAATGACCGATATGACACATCAATCGACTAAATTTTAGAAATATATTAGACATAGAAACGAGACCGCGTTGATAACATAGAAATACAATACATAAATATACGTACATATGTTTGATGAGAGTTACGCGAGCATGCAGCGCCTGCCGCGAGAGCGGGCAGACACCAGTGTGAGTGCAGTGTTACGCCGATGGCGGTTACTGTAGTTAGTGTAGTTAATGGTGTAAGCTCCATGTAGATGACGCGCCACGCCGCGCGCCGGCGTCGGCGGAGATCGATTTTGCACCGCACGCCTTCCGTGCGCGGGACGGAGTTGCGCCCGCGTCCGCTCCCTTACGACACGCACACACGCGTCTACAACGTACAGTACTAACGAACCGATATTTTACCGTTATTTACAACTCAACAACAAACAACCGAAAACTTACAAAGCGTTATCAACGAACTATCACACGCGCACGTTTGTTACAGAATCGATGACTGTGGTATTCACAATGGTTATAAAGTATTGGTCAATACCTCATAATCTCTTTTCCTGACTTCATGTTCCAAATCCCACTTCTGGCCCTCACACACATACATGCGGTCATAATACTCCTGTATTATTCTCTTGAGCATTGCTATAGAAAAAGGAAAGACATATTATTGAGCCAGCAGAATGAGCATGGGCATCGGTGTGAGTAACCTGCGTCTGTCCACGTGGAGCGACGTGTGCATGTGTGCGGTGAGCCGTAACTATCATATCATGTCGTAACAACTAAATCAGAATCAACTCATATCATGTCATATGCATTCCCAATCCTAATTGTGTTGTTTACCTCCATTTTCCTAATTTCGATCGCTCGTTCTAGTTCATATTTATCCCCCTCAAGGTTGTATATTCTGTGCCAGTACATTTGACAAATCGTCTGGAGTTCCGCTAAAGAAAAACATAATCACATTTTAAGTTTTAAACCATTTCGGCGCATCGATGAATGTCTCACGGGTCTGTGTTCTTGCTGTATAGTGGATACGAGATCTAGAGACCTTTGACTGGTGGAATCAAAGCGGAAGCGAAGCTACATGATCAATACTGAGGTCAGTGTCAAATGGACAATTACTGAAACATATCAATATTGTTATTGACTTAAAACATGATGACAGTATCTACAAAATCTATTGCAGCTTCGGAATTGCTACAACGGGTCGTTGTTATTTAGCGTTTAATATTTATTTGTTATCCACACGGTTAAGAGGTATATTTTTATTTTCAGCTCCGTAAATCGACAATTATAAATTTTCTGCGAAAACAAAACAATTTTTAATCTAGTCACATTATCGGCATAAACTACTCAAACGAGAGCGTAATAATTGCATTGTGGCCCAAACCAGGTCAGACCTCGAACCCTTTGCGGGCCACCTCCATCTCGTGATCGTACTTCTCCTCTTCTAGCTTGATGATACGCTGATGGTAACCGGTTATGATGCTCGTGAGAGCCGCTATAACATCAACAAGTGTTACTCGCGCGCTGTACTAACTCACCAATACGTCCCCGTGAGCGAGCCCGTGCCCCTCTGGTGCGGCGTCATTACACTACATCGACCAGCAGTTAGCCAAAGTGTAAGTTCAGAAAGAAGTTTAAGGACCAGAATATAGAAGATAGAAAGTTTGCAATACGATTAACGATTTTCGTATGGAGTTTAGAAGAAATAGATAAAACGCATTAGACAAACAGGTAGGCCATATATACCAATGGCCTGCTAAAACATCGTTAAGATTTTGTTAAACCAGCTGACGAAGTAAAGACAACACGGCACTTGACATGTCACAAAATAACGTTAGATTTTTTAAAGATGAAATTAAGATCTTTGTAAGTTTTGTGAGTTCCTCAAAAGAGAGCCACGGCTTTAGCGGCTCATCTCTCTACCTCCATATCTTTTCTCTTAACGATGTATTCCAGATCGAACTTTTCGTCCTCGAGGCGACCGATGCGTTCGTGGTATTCTTTGCAAACCCTCGCAATACTATCTATAATGCGATAAAACACATGTACAAATATGTAAGTAGCAGTGAACCCTTATGTGATTGTACATAGTCAGGTAAAACATAATTCAAATATGGATCGACAAAAAGCCGTGTTATGAAGTGTGTGATCAACTTTTGTAAGGTACTTTTATTTCATATTCTATATGATACATTTATTGTAACATTATTTTTAATGAACAGTAAAAATTATAGGAGCGATGAGCCAGAAAATTTAACAGATATTTACCTTCGTTTGCATCTTCAATGTTCTTGGGTTTACCGCACCTTTCCTCAATGATGCGCCTCCTCTCGGCCGCTTTGCGCTCCTGCTCTTTCTTCAATTCCTCAGCGGCTTTCTTACGCAGCAGCAACTATCACCGGAACGCAAAAGTCAAACTCGAATTCAAAAAATCATGTATAATCTTAACATTTTATGGTTATTACTCACCCTGAGCTTCTTCTTTCTCTCGGGTGTCATGAAACCTTTCTTGGCCTTTTTAGCTTTGGAGGCCTCCTCCATCCGCTTGCGCACCTCAGCGCGCTTGCGGTCGATTTCGGCCTGTTTGGCCTTCTTCGCCTGAAGACATCGGACAGTGATAATGACATTTCTGATTTGTTATGTATGTAATGAGTTTATTTAAAAATATAAAGGTGTTATTTAAAAGCAGTGTAAAATTCGGTGTAAATGTTAAAGTTTATTTATTTATTTGTTTGTTTCTAGGTATTGTTACAAGGAGTATGTGTAATAAATACAATGTTGTAACAAAGTGTTATTAATCGAATGAAGCGGAAAGATGGATTGAATGTAACGAAATATTTGATACGTTTGGTGAGTAAATCGTCCATGTAACGATGGTTGATCCGTTGTTACTTTACCTCCTCGAGACGCTTTTTCTGTAAAGAGAAAATTAAAAGTTAGTTACATAGAAAACAAAACATTATATTTGTAGCATTTATTTTAAGTATCAGCATAATGTCCTTTATATTAACACCTTTTAATATACAAGATCTTAATATCCCTTCAGTATATAATTGTGTACCAATATATAATAACTATAACGTACATTGCGCTGATACATGTTTTAATAATTCTTTAACAATACAATGCAACTTTGACACTTGACACTTCTATTTAATTTAGAAAGTTCTCAAATTTCTATGAGTAAGTTAATTTCTTTTATGTCTATCTGTATTCTTGAACAATATTTTAGTGTATTTTTTGCATTCTATTGTAATAGTATATAAGTAATTGTGCTATATTATGGTGCATTTGTAATTAACGTGTTTGTTATGTGTGTTGGAAAGCTAGCTTGTGAGTTTTAGATTACATTAGCTTCGTAGAAGCCATACAATATATTTGAACTTAATCGTTACCATTTCTAGATTGTAGTTTTGGATTACTGGCTCGGTGTGAGATATTACATAACATTTTGATTTCGTTATATCTTATTTGTAAGCAGCTTAGCTTACGGGTAACATGGTTAGGTCTCTTTGGTATGTATTATGTAGGATTTTCGATATAGGGAAAAACGTATTAAACATCGAATATTATTAACACAGTGCTTCATTTTAGCTTGTTAAATTGTGTATTACGTATTTATGTGCATATTACACTCTAATTGTAGTCTGAGAAATATATACCGACTTACAATGTACGATTTTACAACTATATATGTACATGTAAACTGCTGTAACGAAACTGTAAAATTAAAAGTCACAATTTACAAGGGAAATCTATGACATTCACATTTGTCGTGTTTATATAGATAAAAATGTATGTTTCCATGGAAAACTTTAAATTTTTTTATGTACAATATTTATGCCGTTTTCTCATGGAAGCCATTTTGAAATTGAACCCATTCCTTTTTTGTCAAAACATAAATAAATATTTTCGGACATTTTAACACACAACGCCATCTAGTCCCAAACTAAGCAGAGCTTGTACTATGGGTACTAGACAACTGATATTATTACATATATACGCATTTTTTTTTGTAAATAAATACATATTATACATAGAAAACACCCAAACTCCAAAACAAATATTTGCAGATCATACAAACATTTGGTCCGACCCAGGATTCGAACCCGAGACCTCATGGACAGCAGTCGCGTACGCTACCACTGCGCTACCGAGGCAGGTAATACCAGCCAGTTAATAACATATTTTCTGTCTTTAAATTGATCTTTTATCAGTTTTTTAAATAGATAGTGTATGTTTTTTACTGTTTTAGAATGTCTATACCAATAATTAAACTTTGAAATGCTTGTATATACATTTTGTATCTATGTAAGTGTAATGCAAGTGTGTATGTATATTAGTTACTAAGCACAATAATTACCTAAGTCTCGAGGAGACATTGGATTCAATACTATGTATTGAGAAGGCAGGCACGTTGGTAAAGGTAGAACCCAGGTCGCAGTAAACAATGAAACAGAAAAATAAACACGAAATATGTTAGTTTAAATATATTGTAGAAATATGTTTAGTTTCAAGATTGAATTTATTTGAAAAATAACAAATAGATATTCGATGGTACTGTGTGTAAGTTATATAGATTTCGTGTTTCTTTACAGCTTTTATAATCAGCTAATCATTCAAAATTTACAGTAAGACATAAGTTTTATGATAAACATGTTGAAAGCTTGCTCAAATTACTTTTTTCCTCTAAAACAATCCAAGTTGTCAATTGTTTAAACTGGTGTAGTTATTTTAAAATGATACTCTCGTTAATCAACAGCATTCGTTTTTCAATAATATAAATTATTATTTTAGCATTATTTTGTTTATTTTTTTTGAAGATAAATTTCAGGTGTGTATATAAAAAGTTTTTTTTAAATGCTTGTAGAACTTCTATCAATTTTTCCTTGACCTTGACCTTCCATAGCTTACCTTACTTCATCATCTGCCATTTTGTATGTGTTGGTCTAGGTGTCCTGCAAACGAAAAACAGTCCTCAGTAAGGTACAGCTTTTGAAACCTAGACACACACACAAACACAAAGTATGCGAGAGTAAAGATTATTTCAAAGTCCAGTAATTGGTTTAGATTTCCCTGATTTTAAAAGGCCTGATATTATGTTTTCTTTTATTAAGAATATTTTTAGTGCCCTATCCCTGACAAAATCTTATTATAATTCCATTCTAATAAGATTTTGTCAGATGTCATTAACTACCACGAAACCTACTTACAGAAATAAATGTAAAAGGGTTACCAAATATTTTCAATAATGATTTACTTCGATTGATTGTGAGTTATAAGGCTTAAATTATACGATTCATAATTCAATGATTTACCGATAACGATATATTATTTATTACATACAGTTACTCACTTATGTAATGAGCAACTAGACCTGGTCGTATCATAAAACATGAAAGTAAGTTCGGGATTAAACGATTAAAAGTAAGCTAGTAAATAACCGTTATTACTCCACTATACTCTAAGTTATAAAAACAATACAATTATTAATACCAAAAAGAATTCATATTTGGCCGTAGTCATGAACCAAGTTCGTTATTTAAAACGATTTGGCTGAAAGCCAGCCAGAAGTCGACGTGTGAATATGCGATACTTGATACTCGAAATCCGGTTACCCTACGTTTTCCGTTTTCTGCAAAATTAAATTCAAACAAGAACTAAGCCCTAACTCCTAAAAACCACAAACGAAAAAGGCTATAAGTCATTTGACTTACTTTTGTATCAAATCTAAATTTAGAATGTGAAAATAGTGACGAACGAAGATTGTAAAAGAATCCGTGTAATAAACAGTCGCTAACGTAATGTGAATTCCACAATTAGGTTCGGGCGTGTTCGGCAGATGCTCGGCACATTTCGGAAGGTGCGCGGGCGCCTGAAAGTACTGAAATAGGTTGGCTCGCAAATAGTGCATCCTAATTTGGTCGCACGTATGTTCGGTTTTGCTTACTCGGGTTTCCGACCTAACGGCGAACACACCGATCTCGCCGTCAACATGGTATTTTTCTAAACTAGACATTATTCAAATCTTTAAAAAATATATAAGTATATGTTAATTTTAACTTAAAGAAAAAAACACAATATGTGTTGGTCTCCGAACTTTGCAGTTACAAAATCATTTTTCATCAGTTAAATTATTTTTATTTCTTAATTTAATTATAGCAGAACCTGAATTTCTGACATCAAAAGCGAAATAGTTCGTGAACCTCTGACCCAGATATTAAACATTTCAATATCAGATAAGATTAATTTAAGATTGAAATCCGATTAAAGACAGAAAAAAAACTCCAGAATTAAATTGTTAAATATGACGTCATAAAAAGGTTTAAGTAGGAATTATGAAGCTATGAAAGATGATATCTAATATAATAGAACACTAAACAACGAAATAGTTTTGATACACTACAAGGCTGCCTTTAACACACACTAGTCGCAAGAACGATGCATCACAGTGCTCCTACAAGATACAACAACATTTATATATCACTTCACTGAACGTTAAATGCACTTCAATAATCTTGCGGCAATCCGTAATTTTACATGTTAGTAATGTATATTTTACTTTCACTAAAACTCACCTACGGCAAAGAAAAAGAAGATGGCTCTATAGATGGTTCAGCCAACACGAGTCACAGTTGCTGACTGGTGCAAAGCGGGCGGCAAGGTGCGGCGGGCAATGCGTAGGCGCAGAGGCCCCGCGCGTCCCCCGCCCCTCGCCCGCCCGCCCAGCGAAGCTCTCGCGAATCCACCGCGCGCACTATGCTCCTTCAGACATTTTTAGAGCAGTGTCGTTTTGACACCAACACCGAAATAACATCAGATGTAAGCTCCAGTTTGAACAACTCGGATACCTCATAAACTCTAACCCACTGATGCCATGTGTTTCATAGACATTTGCAGTAGGTACATGAAAGTTTTATATCTTCCATTATACTTATTACTAGTTTTAATGATTTCAAAATCAAATATTTGGTAAATTATCTAATAGTAATTTCATATCTTCAAAATGATTTACTTTCTAGATTAAATTTCAATTGCTGCACTAGTTATACTTTAAAAATATTATTGTATTATTTGAAGAAGTTTTTTGTTAAGCAAGATTCCGTTTCAGTATTTCAGTTTTTAAGAATGTAGGTTGCAAAATGTCCAATGTCACTTTCAATCCAAATGATCTTCTCCAAACAAAATTTCTCACTCTTTGATTTTTATTTCTCAGGAATTTTCTGCACTAATTTGAAACTAACCAATATCTGAATGATAACAATAAATGAATTATATTTACGTCAAACCGTGGTCAGGGCCTGTTTTTCTCTACTTTATACAACAATAAAGGAAAAAATGAGTGAATGAATTACAGAAAGAAACCTTAAAGAAAATTATTTTATAATCTTCCTCAGCTACCGGATGAAAATACTGCGACAGAAGGAAGAAAAACTACAATTACCTAGCTTAGCAAACATTTGCATAGCTGAGTGTCTAATACAAATGCAAAAGACAGACAAAATGTTTTTGAGAAAAATAAATTATTATATAACACAGATGTCGGTAACCTTGCCTTTGTTTGTAAAAAAACTGTATTAAATATGAAACTAACTACGCCTAGGCATATCGTCCCCGAATATAAAACAATTATACTTTGTACTAATTACCTTGATCATTAACAGAAAAAAGTAAAAGAATGAGTTAAACAAAATTATAAAATAACAATGTCTTAGCTACAAGTGCCGAAATAATGGTTTTATTTAGATAAATGTATAATATACCAAAATGACTAAAATAAATGCTATACACGACAATGGTATCATTGCCCGCAGCTCACAGTTGAAACAATTTCACATTTGTATGATTTCTTCTTTACCAAGTGAGTTTGAAAAACATTTGATTACAATATTAAATGATACACACAAATAGCATTACACATTACATTAAGAGAACATAGCTCAGTTGCACTCGGTGATTAGAAACAATCACCGAGGGTAAGCAACGACGGCGCGGTCAGTACCTGGATGGGTGGCCGCTGGTGGCATGTTACCATGAGTGTCTCCGTGATTCGGAGGTCAGGTTAAGCAGTTGGTCCCGGTTGTTATCATAGGATAACAGTCTTGAAGCTTAGTTTGATGCCTTTGGGCGGCTTAAAAACATCCAACGGCAAGATTACGTAGCCACAATGTAGGCTTGCCAGTCCCCAACCCGCACTTGGCCAGCGTGGGGACTTATAGCCTTAACTCTCTCCTGAGAGGAGACCCGAGCCCAGCAGTGGGACATTATGGGTTGTTGATGATTACATTATTGTCAAATAAGCAAAACAGTATGAGTCCCCAAACGCTCTTTTCATTGGTTAACAAAATTCCTTATTTAAAGACTGCCTATGCCAACATGTAATCGGCAAAATCTTTAACGTAACATTTAGAACATTTTACTGACTTTAAACAGTTTCATTAGCACTGAAAAAGTACTTATCTTGATCCTTTACTGTAACATTACGTATCATATGGAACATTAATAAATATCTGATCGCGTATGTTTGAGATTTTTCTACGATTGTGATTATAAATAAACATGGTTTTATACTATAGTAGTATTATGCATTCGCTTATCGACAAGATCGACGTATTCTTGATCGAGAAGGGTCGCCTCTTAAGTTTTAACATTACAGGTTTAAGACAACGAATGTCTGTTGCTTTTAATCAGGTACTCTAAGATTCAGAAGAGAAATTCTAAGAAGATCGTTTTTTTTGTTTCTTCGAAAGACGGTCCCCATTTCATCTCATCCACTTTTTTAATATTTTATATCATCATGACGAAGACTCTAACGACTGAAAGTTTGAAGACTTTAAACGCTTGACATTGGCATAAATTGCTGATTAACTTGTTGCCATTTCAAAATTCTATTTCTAGAGGTTATTGAAATGAAAACTGGGTTAGAAGAGGGATGATAGTAGCAGAAATGAATACTGGCTGAACCGAAGGATTTGGTTATATGATGTTCTCCTAGCCAATTACGATCTCCTAGCCACGGCGGCCACTCTCAACGGAGACCAGCTAACTACGCAAGAGATATTATAGTGCACAAGTGTGTACATGCAAACACAGGTGCACTCTCTGTTCCGACTCAGTCTCATAATCCGATGGGACGGTTAACCGACACGACCAGGGAGAAGAGATCAGGCGCAGAACCGACAGTTTTACGTGCTCCCCGTAGCACGGGGTTCAGACCCCAATTTACAAACTCCAAGCTGTTATGAAGTATTTATATAATCAGGAAAACTCAATAACACTTTTAGCCTGAGCCGCGATTTGAACCCGAGACCTCTTGATTGGCAGTCGCGTACTACAATCGCTAGACCAACGGAACGGAACAACGGAATTTCTCACACACACCTCTGATTTGCTTGAGTCAGTCATAAAACGCAAAAGTTTAAAAGTTAGTAGATTGCGTTATAGGTTCGAAATATTTTTTTATTTATTTTATAATAATAAAGGATAATTTAAACAGTTCCTTGTAGCAACATTATTAAGAACAATATCATAATCAATACAAAATAAGAATTTAATAAGAATAACCATCTATAAGTTCATAAATTATTAAATAAATTCTCTTTTATACAAGAAACGACAAGAGTTGGTAAAATCACATTTAAATAATGAGAGCCAAAGATATCTAAAATGGTTAAATTAAATGATTTATTAATTAAATTTAGAGATAACAAAACTGTAATGATTTCAATGTTCGACCTACGTGACGACGATCGGTATGACGTGATCAGAATTATCTATTTATGTCCAATAAAATGCCATCATTATACCTATTAGTTCTGAAATATTAATACAGATATGTCATATTTTTTTAGTTATATATCCTTACTACATAAGCCTACTAGAGCTGTTGTTGTTGTACCGCTGGCAACACCCTGCGGTATTATAATAACCGCCTTAACGCCTAAAAAAATCCTATTTAAAAACCTATGTCCATCTCCTGCTTCTAAGCTACCTCCTCGCCATTTTTCAGCCAAATCGGTTTAGCCATTCTTGAGTTATAAATAGTNCCTCATTTATTAAGTAGATTTCTACAGAGGGTCATTTTATAATCATTTCTTTAGGTTTAAAGGCTGGGCACATATAAACGTTATATAAACGTATATAGGCACGCTCGGCTCTAAGACAAGACGAGAGGACAAATAAATTGGTTGTCATTCATATTGAAGAGAGTTTGGCACCTGTTGCTAACAAGTTACGCTAATAATTTACTTATTGAATGTAGACATTATACACAACTGGATAACTCCACGGTATCTTTTTTTACGTATGGAAACCCCCTCGGGCCTTTACCCCGCGGGGGTTTGCGGCGCGGGACGGTGTGTCGGAATAGGACGCACACGATGTGCCACTACGCCATCCGGAACCCTCCCAGTGCTACTCCACGGTATCCTTTTTTTTTTTTTTTTGACGTGGTGGAATGCCTTTACGCGCTTCGCTCCCCCCTGCGGGTACAGGGGGTTCGCTTCGTGTGGGACTCCTGGCTGACAACAGCCAGACTACCCACTAAACCACCACGGTGTGCCACTCTGCGCCTGAGACGGGAGGGGTCCGGGAACCGCTTTCTTACGCCATCCGGACCCCTCCCAGAACTCCACGGTATCCTAGAACAACCTTCTACAGGATATTTCCAATAAAATCAGCTTAAATGTTTCTAATAGAGTGTTATGTTATCTATTAATATATTTTTGTACGATTACTTAAGCTAGGGAAGTAAGTTTGTGTCTAGGGTAATGTTTTTATCGTACTACAACAGTAATTTGAAAGGACAATAAGTGAGATGCGTACTGATGACAAATACGTGTTGCCAAACTCGCAAGTGGCATCACGTTTGTAAAATAAAAAATCAATAGTCTTCAGAAAATACAACACAAAAATAAAATTATGAATATTAAATTTATATTTTTTCATCCGACCACGGCAAAGCTAAGAGGAAGGGAAGTTTTGACAGTCTATTATGTTTGTTTATTTCACCGAACGAATGAGGTGTCAATAGATTCGTAAAAACGATCCCTGCGTTTGTTTGAAACTTTTGATAAAATTTAAAATCGCCCATATTTCTAAATTTACCAAAAGTTTTTTCGTAATTAGGATGTAGTTTTTAAACTTTTCAATCTACATAAAAATAGAACTAAAACTGAAATGTAACTAGGCTAATATATACAGAATTCAACAACTGGAAACCGAAAACTAAAAGGACTGCACCAACTGGCAGATTGGCGGTTTAGTAGCTCCGTCTGTCTCTACAGTCTAGCCGCATGAGTTAAACAGAAATTCTAGTTCAAACTTTCTGAGCTCAAGTGCAATTACGTGTAATACTTAGTTTATTCAATTAGTAGCTTTTAATCACGGTTCCACCCGCGTGTATATCGTTTATGGCGGGAAAGAGAATCCTATATCTTTTCTCAAGAACCAAATTATATTTATTTACAAATAGGTCTGCCAAAGTGACTCCACTCTGCCTGGTGGAAAGCATATGCAGAATCCAAGAGTGGTGGTCAAAATACTAATTGCAAATGCGAACATTGCAATAAAGCAGCGTTGTGATGCACACCATGGCAGCCTAGTGATACATCTGCATCATTAGTCCTCCGGTCTCGCACTCATCAACGAAACACGAAAGCATGAATACAGTCATTTTAGGTTAATCTTCTGTGCAAGAGTAGTACCGCCACGGTTAAGCCGTCCAATGGAAATCAACGTGGCTCTACTACCTTATAAATTTTTATGTTTCATTGAAATCCGTGAAGTATTTAAGCCATGAAAGCGTAACAGACAAACAAAGATACTTTTGACATTGTAATATTAATATATTCTAATTATTTTAATGTTCTTTCTACGCAAAACCAGTTTGAGTTTTTGTTTAAACCAAAGTGATATGAATCTAAGCAGAATTAGTCAAGGATTAAAAATTCGTTTACTTCAAAGCTTTAAGCTTAGTATAGGCAAAGTAACAAAGTAATATCTGGATCCATATTGACTTTGACATGTAAGAACGAGCTGTTTCCAATATATATATTTAGAATTCATTAACCCCAAATATAGTTTCTTTTTCCTTATAATTAACATAAACCTTTAAGCATATAACAAGAAAAGTTTTTCAATTCATACATACATTTCAAACACAAATTTCATTTTATATTTATACAAGTAAATTCAATGGCACTGTGGAGGAACGGGCCACATGTTCCTCCAACACAAAGGGAGGATCCTCCAAACAGGCGAGGTGATCATGCCTGGCGGGCCTCTGCCCCACGGTTGATGTTGGGAAGTTGTATATATTTTAATCGGTGCGAAAACTTCTATTGCGCGATTTAGGATTGGTAGCTTCTTCGTGCACTACGTTACTCCGTAGTTCAGTGAATCTTCGCTGGATGGCGTTGTCATATATTTAAGTTGACGCTGTATGTGGAAGTCGCCACAGCACCATTCGTAGGTATATAAACACTACACACACAATGAAAATCAATCTCAAATATCTAAAAAAATAATGTTTAAATTGAAAACTAAAACACACAAAACTATTTCAAAAATCATTTTAGCCGGATAATCTAATCACTTTTACAGCTACCAAAATCACTTTACGAAATTTATTTATATACGTAGATTAAGTTAAGCCAAAGGCATATTCCGAGAAGCGCAAAATATCTTATTTATGACAGGGACCTTTGATACGAACAAACCTTTTGATGTCTGTTTTCGGGATTATGTTAAATTTTAATTAGACTCCTTTGACCTTTTGACATCAATATCTAATTACATCTAGTTAATAAACATGAGAAAAGATAATAAGATATTAACAGATTACATTTATTTCATGTTTCATTATCACACCAAGTCACAGCTAATTGTTTGTATTCGCAAAGGAAAATACGGTTTTTATATAACATCTCTTTTATACAATAAATTAATATAAATTTTAGGTTAAGTATGTTAGATTCCATCCTTTAAATTTCGAATCTTTGATGAATTTATTTAGTTGTTAATTTGACTGTGGCACAAGATGTTTCAAGTAATCATTATGTATATAATTTGATTAAACTCAAAAGACGCTTGCAAAATTCGGTTACAAATATACAAATAAATTTAATAAAAGCTTATCAAAAATGGAACCTAGCTATAGAAATTAGCTAAGAAACATTGATCATTTTAAGTTTACCAAAGTGTTATGGCAGTGATAGCGCAATGGCATCATTTTAATTTTGCCGTGGCTATTATTTTTTATAACTAGTAGAATTAAAAAGAATACTAAAATAGTATAGTATGTTCTTTTATTTTTTTATATGTTTTGTGTATTGCCTGTATGTAAACTACCCTAAATTTTAAAATTTTTGATACACACATCCGTGTTATGGTTGTCTGGAAGAAATAGTCGAGAGCGACAAGACCGCCAATTGTTATACATATTGTGTGATTGTTCCTGTTGTACCATTTCGTACTATGTATATACAATAAAGATAAATAAATAAATAAAAAATATGTTCCCACGTTCACAGTATTTTCTTTTTACCGGAATAGATTGTGTTTAAAATATTACTACAAGAAGTATGAGGTCGCATACCTGTAATCCCCCTCCTCGGATCGTTATCCTCATTACCGAGGGTCTTGATTCCCTAGGTATGGGATGATCTTCTTTAGTTTGACAGTTGCTGGCCACTTGTTTCTCTCCTTGGCCAAATGAAGAACAACGTGTAGATTGGCGTCCAAGGCTATGCGGATCTGGTCAGTCCACCTCATTAGACTACGTCCTTTCGGTCTTATACCGTCAACTTTTTCAGTGCCATGAGTTGCTGGAAGAAATTAAGAACCTTTCGCAAGCATGTAAATGAGAGTCGGGTCTTTATCTTTAATTCGTGTAAAATTGACGCATTTGTGCGGAAGGCTGTCCATGAGATCTGAAGTATCCGCCTCCAACACCACATCTCAAAAGCATCGATGCGATCGCGGTTAGCTCTCCTTAATGTGTTACAATTAACTGCCTATTTCCGAGAATTTTTACATTATTTTAAATTAGTATTCGATTGTAGAAAGAGCTGTCAATGAAATATTAATCTCGAAAAAAATTGGTATGCAGGGGATTTCGAGGGGGATAAATCGATTTGGCTAGGATTCATTTTTACAAAATTTACTATAATTAACACCGAGCAAGGTCAGCAATCAGTCATCCAGGTACTAGATGTTATCAAATAAGGAAAAATGAATAAATACTTGTCAAATGTCAACATTGAAATAATTTTATTTTTAGTATCTCCCAGTAATAATGTACCGAAACCGAATAACACAGACAGAAGCTATAAATAAATATAATTCGACTTCATAAACAACAGTATCCGTATCCAATTTGTTGTTGAACATCGATAAACAATGATGTGACGTCATGTTTATTCCCAGTTAAGGGCTGTACACACTGATGACTTATTTATGTTCACCGCGGGACGAGTCAACACTTGCCACATTGTTAATGTTTTTTTTTATTTTAATGTAATTTTATTCTTACATATGTGCTACGATGATATCTGAACATACGTTGTACCTATATCTAATATATAAAATTCTTGTGTCGCGGTGTTTGTAGTTAAACTCCTCCGAAACAGCTTGACCGATTCTCGTGAAATTTCGTCAGCATATCGGGTTGGTTTGAGAATCGGAGAACAACTATTTTTCGTCCCCCTAAATGTTAAGGGTAGCCCACTACTTATTTTTTTATTGTTTAAATAAAAAAAATATTTATTTTTTTGATATACATTGAACCCTAAATTTTCAACCCTCTACGATCAACCCCTAAATATTTTTTTATTTTCATGGCAAAACAACGTTTCCCAGGTCAGCTGCTAGTACATCTATAGAAATTAATAAAACTGGAGTGTATGTTTTTAATATTAAAACTAGCGCTTTATATTAAATGCATATGTATGTATACACACTGGAACGGCTGGGCCGATTTTAATAGGACTTTCACTGGCAGATAGCTGATGTAATAAGGAGTAACTTAGGCTAGTTTTTTAACACTAGCTTCAACTCGCGGTTTTACCAACTTATGTCCGCGTAGGTCCTACCTGCAGTAAATGTACAAAATTTACTGCAGGTAGGACCGCGGGACTCAGCTGGTCCTAATTAATATTGTCAATTTGAATATAAGTTTTGGTGTTACAATTTTACGCTTAAACCACTAAGTCTATTTTAAAAGTTCATTCACCGTTTAAAAAAACTACACTATCAGGGGGTAACATAGGCTAATTTTAACCGCGATACTTTTTTCATATTCGTATGCGGAACCATATGCAAAAACTAGTATAACACACTAGTTATATGGAAAAACTCATTATAACTCATATGGAAAAAAAATATCTATAACAAAATCCTTTCTGGTTCTATTCCTTGTGTCTATCCTTTTGTTCCTCCCACTATCCAAAGTAATCAATCATGTCCAGCTGACGGAGACCAAATGTTATATGTGTGGAATGTAGGCATATGTGACCTCACGCGTGTGTCCTCGAAGGTAGGCATAACCATAATAAACAATCACATTTCGAAATAATAGTTAAGTTTCCGTCTTTTTGTCAAAACAACTCCCTCACTATGACTATATCCTGTCACACAAAGAACACCCAGATTCAGAACCACAATTTATGGATCACAGAAAGTGTTGTCCATGTGGGATTTGAACCCACGACTCTTGGCGAAGTAGGAAGCGGCCAGGCGACCACATAAACCACCAGGTTGCAGTTGCAGTCGCGTTCAGTTATTAGCTGATAGTGACCTAACATCAGCAACGGCACCTACCCAGTTCAATTTTATTTTCAAACCATCCAGGAACCCATTGAAACATATATAATATCACCCTAATTGCCACAGCCGTTTAGGAGTAGTTAGGTGACAAACACACGTACAGAAGAATTATACATATTAAGATGTTTTAGTTTAGAGTACTTTTATCGAAATAATAATAAAATATCAAAACAACATTTGCTTGGGCAGCAGTTAACTGCGAGAAACGTCCCCATTCTTTGTTTCCAGTTGCTATTTTGGTTTCCAGGTCAATTTTAATGATCTTGTAATACGAGATCGTAGATTTAGTTGTAGTCAAGATCAAGCAGAGAGATCTTCTGTTACTTATACGTTTCTATTGCTTTATGAAATCAAACACAACTTATTATGATTTTAATACAAGGACGATCTAAGAATTTGAACGCACTAAACTTGAAATCCATATTTAATGCTTGCTTCTTGCGATCATCAATATATCGGGTATAAGAATTTATTATACGGATTTTTCAATTAATTCAACTGCTTCGGTGGCGCAGTGGTAGCGTACGCGACTGCTGTCCATGAGGTCTCGGGTTCGAATCCTGGGTCGGACCATACGTTTATATAATCTACAAATATTTGTTTCGGAGTTTGGATGTTTTCTATGTATAATATGTATGTATTTACAAAAAAAAAGTATTTATGTATTCATATCAGTTGTCTAGCACCCATAATACAAGCTCCTCTTAGTTTGGGACTAGATGGTGTTGTGTGTTAGATGTCCAAAATATTTATTATTATTAATTAATAGAATTTATTATTGCCTGCAGTTCCACCCACATTCATGTCGGATGTCAGTCAGTGCGGTAAAGAGTACTCAACGTCTTTCCTCATGAATCAAAGTATCACCATGCCAAATCTAGTTGAAACCGGTGAAGTTGTTTATGCGCGAAAGCATGACAGACAGACAAAGAGAGAAGACAAAATAAATAACTTTCGAAATTATAAGACTAGTATGGATACTATTTAGCTGCTTTTAGCATAGCCTTCTTTTAATTTTATATATAAAAATAAGTTTTGTTATTATAAAGCTCTAGCTCGTCGCTGTAGCTAGGATATCGTAAAGATACCATAAAGTATACCAGTTAAACTATTAACAAAAGATATTTAAAACACTTGTTTATTATATATAAGAAAATATTAATGTATGTCTGAATACAATTTCTATGCTTTCAAAATTACCCCGCGGCCTGTTTGTAGGCAAACACAAGCTTTGCTTTTCATCTTAAATCTTGTTATAAGTTTTAATGTAAATGACATTGAATGAGAAATCTTCGCCTTCTATATTGTTTAAAATTTAGTTATGAATCGTATATAATATGATACTATTAAAATCGTAACGATAGTGTTAATAAATCTCTTTATTTCTTAAATAAGATATAAATCTGCCTGTCCAGATACCAACCTCTTAATTGATAAATTATAGATATATATATATATAATATATATATATAATACTAATAATTGGAGTGTCTGTTTGTAATATTAAAATTAGCCGCTTTTTACTAAACGTATGAAAGTGCAAAAGGTAAATATACCAAAAAAAAATTTGCTAAGCAATTTGTGGTTGGTGAAGCATCTTTCAGATAACTCGAAGTTTCTCATTTCTTTATTAGTTTTCACCCGTGACTTAGCTCGCATATAAAAAAGTGTCCTATGTTACTTCTTATACCACCAAGAACATGTGTACAAAGTTTCATGATGATCGGTTAAGTAGTTTTCACGTGAAAGCGTAACAAGCAAACTCACATTTACATTTATAGTAATAGATTAGAATTTCTTATTGTATTCCACAATGGAAAATAAGTATCGCAAAAATCACAGACTTCAAAACGCCTTTATGAAAACACAACATATAAGTTGTAAGATTACTATTACTATACATTTGTAGAAAAAAAAACAAGAATCTTTATAAAACACGATATCAGAAATCGACACTGGCACAATAGAGCTATTAGTAGAGTATTTAGCCACTCTGGCTATAAGCTCGTGAGTTGAATTCCCATCTAGTACAAAGCAATGATGATGATATTTAGACGGTACGAATGGGCTGGCTCGACCGGAATGATACCACGGCCTCACAGAAAACCGGTGTGAAAGAACGCTTGCGCTGTGTTACATCGAGTTAGTGACAATACCGGAGGCCAACTATTTCCCCATCCCATTTCCCATCCCCAAAAGGCCGGCAACGTACTTGTAACGCCTCTGGTGTTGCGGTAATCGCTTACCATCAGTCGCTACGTATGCTCGTAAGCCATCTATACCAAAAAAAAGAAAAAAAAGTATTACAACATTACTTAAAAAAATACACCTCTGCCTACCCTTCTGGAGATAAAGGCGTGTGTGTATATACATGATATATATGTGTGTGATGATGATACTGAAACTCGTAGTTACGGTATGTAAACTATATTCGTCGGCCCTCATTAACGATACATCTATTTCTGATCGTAGCCGCGTTCGTGAATAATAAAGTTCTAGATATTTGAAGCAGTATCTTCATTTTAGTAAATTGTTAAAAGTAATGATATTTAGTTTTGTTTGCAAAAAGTCTTAGATCAGTTTAAATTTGCTTAATAGGTTTATTTTCCTTCACAAAGAATATTTCTTTTGTCACGGGGGACTTTACAAGCATACATGAAAAAGGCACAAAGAACACCCAAAGTCATTACAACATTTTTTTATACAGAGTGTTGTCTCATGTGCTATCAGTACGAAGCGACGAGGCCTTCACCACGTGAACATACGTGTACTCCTATAATGACACCCCATTATACTAACAACAAGAAAAATTAAAACCATAGAATCAGCCCTTATTTAATAAGGGCTGATTCTATGGGAGAGCCACGCTTTGGCACGAATGGCCCGGCAAGACCGGTGTGATACCACGACCTGCCTCACAGAAAACCGGTACAAAGCAGCGCCTGCGCTGTGTTTCACGAGTGATCGAGGTGACCGGAAGCCCATACCTAAATCCCTCCCCTCCTCATTCCCATCCCCCAGGGGCCGGCAACGCACTTGTGACACCTTTGGTGTTGCGGGTATCTATGAGTGGTAGTAATCGCTTACCATCAGGCGATACGCCTGCTCGTTTGCAACCAATACCATAGCAAAAAACTATTTCCAATAAATATGGAAGTGCCTATTTTTAACACAAGATGTTCACGATGAAGAGTTCC
Source organism: Hyphantria cunea (assembly GCA_003709505.1). Classification (NCBI taxonomy): domain Eukaryota; kingdom Metazoa; phylum Arthropoda; class Insecta; order Lepidoptera; family Erebidae; genus Hyphantria; species Hyphantria cunea. The sequence goes on along the minus strand of PKRV01001907.1, from coordinate 1,287,293 downwards.
CCAGCATCAACTTCGTTGTTTTATCTCGTTCGTGACTTATCTCCTGTTAAAAAATCAAACCGCCTTTAAGATTTACATGACTAATGTACAAAAAAACTGGAGCTCCACTTTTCCTTCATTTTAAGATTTATAATTTGCTTTTAGACCGATGAGTGAGAAGTTAATTAACCCTTTTAGATAATGGCATCGAACAACTTTCCCATTTATAAATTTTCAAGTATACTCAAAGCCCTAACGATCAAAACCACTTACTTCAGTTACTAAAGACAAGAAATTCCTTTATTATTTTTATATTTTCTCTTACAGAACCATTTATTGAACAAGTGTATATTTAAAATTTGGTGTATTTTCTACACGCTAAAGTACTAGCACTCTAATAAAGAAGAATTTGGTAGGATCTCGCGGGAAATTGGCCATAGCTTATATTCATCTGTATCCCCATACTACGAGGTAATTGCATATCACAGATCGTAAAGAAGAATGCCTATTTATTTGCAGTAATGTCATACGTTGATATACCCGCACTTGGCCAGCGTGGGGACGTATGGCCTTAACCTTCTCCTGAGAGGAGACCTGAGCCCAGCAGTGGGACATTATGGGTTGTTGATTGATTGATTGATATACCCATATTTTTTTAGTTACCAATGAATGCCAAAAATCAAATGACAGTCTTAGATCAGAAAAATATTCAAATTATTATATATATTTTTAACTAATATAATTATAAGTTTTCTAAACATTATAATAAATCATTGTATCATCAAATGAAACGTAAGATTTCTTTAGATAAATGTGCACAAGGAAATATTATTTCTTATATTTCAGCATTTCTCATGTGAAGTTTTAAACAAAAAATATATGAAATCGTGACCAAAACTCGTAGCACGTTTGTAATGGCCGTGCTGAGAACACGTAAATTCTATACAGCAGGCAATATTTGTATTATCTAGATTTAAAATGTTAATGTTTTGTTCAAAATGTTTATTTATCATTCTTGTTGGATATTCAAAACGAAGCTGTCCGAGATCCCGCTGATAGGGATACGCATATTGATAAAGCATTTTTTTACTATTGTTATTCTTGGGTATTATATAAACGAACTATTTTAAACTAGAGGATGAGGGAGCAAAAGGTGTTGAAAGTGAATACTTTTGAAATGAATTCGCGTCTTGATTGCTGCGCGCCGCGCGCTTATATAACTTTGAATACTTGACTGATCGAGCTTAATTTTATTTTACGGAAAATTTCTATCTAATATCGATACAAATAAATAAAATTTGAGTGTCTGTTTATATTATTTCACTGTGTACTTGTGTATACACGGAACATATATACCAAAATAACATTTTTCTTTTCAATTTGTACCTGCCTGTCTGTTTGTTCCGGTAAAATTCTGGAACGGCTGGACCGATTTTGACGGGATTTACACTGTCATGTTACTGACGATGTAAAGAGTAATTTAAGCTACTAATTTTAGACTAGCTTCGACCCGTGGCGTTACTCACGAGTACAAAATTTCAGACTATGTCTACGTGTTGCGTTGATAGTTTTTAATATTTTAAGGCTATTTAGCTGATCGATTTTTTATGACCTTGCAACATGATTTAAAAGAGAATACACACACTCACGCCTTTATCTCCAAAGGGGTAGGCAGAGGTATTGTTTTTTTTATGTAATAGGGTAATAGATTTTTTTTCTTAGATAGATTTAAAAAAGGAACTTAACAATTGCAATTTATGTCACAAGATATTGATTGCATTGAGATTTAATAAAAAGAAGAGACCTAAGAGGCACGGTGGTGCTGTCGTAGCGTATGCGACTGCTGTTCTTAAGGTCTTGGGTTCGAGTCCCGGGTCGGACCAAATAGAAAAAACAATTTTAGGTCAAAATAATGCTCGGATCATTAAATCCGTTGAGAGTCTATTACACAGCTTCAATTTTCGAAATGTTGGTTCCGAAATAGTTTTAGGAACTCGGTTCAACGTGCTATTTTTGTACTACGGCTATTTTCACTGCAGTGGGAATGAACGGAACACGATGAACACTAGTAATAGTTGTTCGTAAATACCAAGAGTTGCCTGGTATTTAATGTGAACAACACAATTGCACTGGGGGTAACTAAGTCGAGTGAATGAAACTACAACTTGTCACTTGTTCTAAAATATTGTATTGTTTCCCTGAGCTGGTTCCTTAAGAAAAGATTACATTGGCTTCTTATAACACTTGGCTGACGATAATAATATCGCGATTCAGAAAGAATGCCCAACGCCCTCTATCGAAATTTAAAGAAAACTATTATTTATTCATTTTGCGGTTCAACATGCATAGTAAGTATTTTGTTCTACCAACATTATAAAGATTACATTAAAGTTTTATAGAAATCGTAATAAAGTAATATAAAAATATTATGTCCAATGAAATAAGTGCAAACAACAGCAGATTGATAAAAATTATAAGTAAATATTTAGTTTGACTTATTAATTACAGGTCTGTAGATAGACTTGAAGAAATGCTTCATTTTGAATAGCTATAAAATATCCGTTTCGGCAACTTACTATAGAAATGCAAAAAGTTTTACAGTTTTATAGTAACTTGCATAATTTTATATTTAATATTGCTGTACTTATGACTGCCTCGTTGGTCTAGCGGTTGAGTATGCGATTGCATATCAAGAGGTCTCGGGTTCAAATCCTGAGTCGGGTCAAAAGTGTTATTAAGTTTTTGATTATATAAATACTTAATAACAACTCGGAGCTTGGAAGTTGGGGTCTGAACCCCCGTGCCTCGGAGAGTACATAAAACTGTTGGTCCTGCGCCTGATCTCTCCCTGATCGCGTCGGTTAACCGTCCCATAGGATTATGAGAGAGAGGGAACAGAGAGTGCACCTGTGTTTGCGCACACACCTGTGCACTATAAATCTCTTGCGTAGTTAGCGGTCTCCGTTGAGACTGGCCGCCGTGGCCGTAATCGGCTAGGAGAACATCAGTGCTATACTTATTTATATTTATCGCGATAATCTTAGGTTTTTCATTAACATCTATATCTTGATAACCAAATAAGTACGTAGGGATACAGCTACTGTAAATATTATTATTCTGTTCTGTATGTGACCGACTCCGTGCGAGATCAACTCAAATTGCAAAAAGCTTCCTTCGTTTATGATCTCTCGTTATATACATTATATTTAAGTCAGGGTTTTTTTATATACTATCCTTTTAAGGGTTCTGTGGTTCACGTCTCGGAACCCGAATTATTTCGTCATGTCCATCCGTCCTAGTCCGTCAATCCGACCGTCGTCGGCTCACCTTTCAACTTGCAACCGCTTAGTACTAGAAGTATAAAACTTTGCATGGATATGTTAATTAACTAGGTCGATAAAGTGCTACAATAAAATCACAAAAATAATTGGTTACACCTAAAGTGGGGATGCTTTTTTTGCATCTACTCCATAGTGTGGGGTATCATTAGATAGGTCTTTTAAAAACAATAAGAGGTTACTCAGAAGATTTTTTATTAAAGTATCTATTTTCACGAGCTTTAACTTCAAAGTGCACTTTTTTGTTAAAACAGGGCGTCTCCCCTCTCTAAAAGCTAAACGGAATGGTGAAAAATCTGAAAAAGTTACGTAAGTAAACGCATGGACTTCGTACAAAAAATAACGAAATAATAATTAAGCCTGTAAAAAAATTAAAAGAAACAAATCACAACAAATTGGTAACTACGGAACCCTATTCTATCCATGACCGGTTACATTTGCATATGCAATTAACCGGTTTTTTATTCCATAATATTTTAACCATTAGGGGTTTTTTCGAAGTGTTTAGTTTTGCTTTTTATTATTTAAACCCGTTATTATAGAAAACCTGTTGAAATATAGTTGGTACTAAAATTTATCGTCGTCGAAAGTTCTACCAACTTTTTTTACAATTACCACAGAATCATGATTGTGTCACATCACATACATTGTAAATTGCGAGCTTTAAAAATAAACTCTTACAGTAAATATTTTTCATAATTTTAAATGTCACTTTTGTAAACCAAAGCAAAATGTGCCGGGTATTTTTCAACGAGAATCAAGCAAATCTACAATGATTTATTATTTCTGTTTATACACATACGAAGGGTTATGTTACATGTTCTTTTGTTAATTTAGGCGTCACGACAAATGTCATGTCGTTTGTTTTCTTTTCATTTTGAGATAACAAAAAGAGTTTTTTTTTTTCATCTTTTCATTATTTCACATTTCATCTCATCCACATTTTTTTTATATTTTTTATCATTATTTTCAGCACAACGAAGACTTCAAAGTCTTGAAACACTTGACATTAGCAGAAATAGCTGATTAGCTGGTGCCATTTTACCAAAAGAAGTAAAAGAACAGATAAAAATATTTACTCGGCGATGATACGAAGATACCTTATAGCAATACTGGCTAACCGCAAACGCTGCTTTGCTATTAAAATGGAAAAAAAATAGGGTTGGACTACCCTTAACATAAAGGGTTATGTAAAACCGATGTTGGCCAATTCTCAGATCTACCGGATATGCACACAAAATTTTATAAGCATCGGTCCAGCCGTTTCGGAGGGGTTTGGTAACGAACACCGCAACACGAGAATTTTATATATAAGGTTTAAACATTTAAAAAGCTGACGGTCAATATCTATAATAGTTTAATTTACGCTATTTCGAACAAGGTTTAGTTTTAAATTTGTCCTAGACCCTTTTTTAGCTGACTACGTCGAAGCCGAAAGGAAGGGTGATAGTTTTGGTAGTCCACGTATGTTTGTATATTCCATCTTAGTAATAAAACTACTGAACCGGTTTCAATAAATAAGGTGTTAATAAATTCGCACTACTGGCCTTTTATCAAAAAAAAATATGCAGTCGAGTTGTAGTTTTTTAAATTATTTCTTGTTCTTTAATAAACCATATGTTTTACCAGACGCAGGTTTACCATATTATCTTGCTAGCTTTTACCTGCTCCTCCTGCGGTGAAGGGTAGTCTATGTCCTTCCTCCAGAATAAAAGTATTGCCATGCCAAATTTAATTTAAATAATTGCAGCGGTTTAACCGAACTAGTGTAATAGATAGACGGACGGAGTTACTTTCGAATTTATGATATCAGTATGGTTATTAACCGATATTGCTATTTTTTTTTATTCAATAGGGCACAAACGAGCACTCGTATCGAATTATGGTAAGCGATTACCGCGCCTATGGACACCTGCTACACCAGAAGCATCACAAGTGCGTTGCCGGCTTTTGGGGCATGGGGAAGGGTATGGGGCAGGGGTAGGACCTCCGGTATCCTCACTCACTCGGTGAAACTCAGCGCAAGCTCTGTTTCACACTGCTGGAGCAGGCCCATTTATGCCGAAGCGTGGCTCAACCACGAATAAAATAACTTATAAAATTATTGTTTGTCAATGAACATGATAAACAAATAATGTTTAAGACTTCAAAGCTTGAAACTTACTGGCTTATTCTCAACGCTCCCAATGAATTTGCTACAAAGGCATATAATGAAAACGAAAAGGGATAATATAAACATGGCGTGGTGAAAGATTGATGTGGGTATTATACAGCTCCGGATATGAACCGGCAATCATACGTACAATTTTCGTTGTGCTTAATCAACTCCAAATATGTTTTTCCTTATATTACGTTGTATACTTGTATGTGAAGATTGCTGAATTGTTATTGAATTGTTTCTCATTTACTGTTTCATACTGTTATAATATAAACTGTTCGTATTAAAATAATCAAATTTAGGAGAAATTTATTGTACAGCAGATTTTACGCACTCTTTACTTTCATAACAATATTTGAAAGATCATTTCAAATAAAAAGACCGGTGAAATTTTTTAGATACAAGCGTCAAAAAATTCCTCCGTATCATCGTCTACTGGTAGCGTTCTTAAAAGACTGGTATCATTGCCACGTTGAATGGCAATGCTCTTATTTTCTGTTCGAGAAAAATGCCCGCCATCTAGTCAGGATAAGCATCGATGGTCCGGATGGCGTAAGAAAGCGGTTCCCGGATCTCTCCCGTCTCAGGCGCAGAGTGGCAAACCGTGTGGTTTTAGTCGGTTCGATTCCGACACACCGCCCCGCTGCAAACTCCGGTGGGGTGAAGGCCCGAGGGGGTTTCCACACGTAAAAAAAAAGGATAAGCATCGATCAGTTGCTTAGATATTTCTTTAAACATAGCACGGACCCTTGGACCCCATGAGCCTAGCATCTTGACCCAAAAAAAAGTAAGAAAAAAATATAAAAAGAAAGTTGAGATATGTTTAGATCATTATAAATTAATATTTATTAAACGTTTATGTTTACTAAATATTTAATTGTTTGAGAATTGGAAACGAAGAAACAGACTATACCAATTGTTGTATGACACATAAATATAGAAAAATACCTATATACTGTAGTAAATTATGTTATCTTATCCAAAAGGAAAGTCATGCCTCATTCATAGTATTAATTAATTCAATTAATTATACTGAAAGTCACGTTTGCCCTTAATAATTTGTTGTTCGTCAGCTTACAGTAATTATATATTAATTCCATGACTCAAATAAACGCGGGATTGCTGTCTGATGCAGAATATTTCATGAACTAAGTATTATAGGCTGTCTTTGTTTCTCTATTTTCTGAATAAGATGAATATAAATGATATATTCGAGTTATTAAATCAACGAACGTGCTAATGAATTCTGTATCTCATAAATAGTAAGTTCTATTGAATTATTCTGATATCTTTTATGCCAACGACATGGGTAGGTAAACTCCATTTAAAGTCAATTTCGTCTCATCTCTCTATTATTATTTTTATCGAAACTTTAATAATAGCTGTACACTAAAGAACACCAAGCCTTGGGACAGTTATTTGTTGATTATATTAAAGTTGAATAACATATTGCAACTTGTCATATACATCATCATTATCTTCGAAGAGTGGTGATCACTCAACGCAACAATGCATCATGGGGACCCACACTATAGTGGCTTGTTGAGAGGCTTCTGCATCCTTGATCTCCGGTCTCGCACTCACCAAGAAAACACGACAGCACGAATGCTGTCATTTTAAGTTGGTCTTCGGTGAGAGAGTAGTACCACCACAGTCGAACTGGCACATACCTTTACACAAATTATTTTACCTTTCATTAAAAGTTACCTTAAACTGTAAACTTTTCGGGTTAAATATCTACAATACTAATTTTTTCACAAGCTTTTGAAAGCATTTTTCTCTGCCATATATAAGTAAGAAGTGACATCTATTATAATAGAAAAGAACTATAATGATGTATCAAACGTGCACGAGCTCCGCGCTTTTTCAAGCTAGAGGAGTTCATTGTAGAAAAGTTCCGAAAGATGGCGTTAAAATGCAAAACCTAAACTCACGGCGTAAGTTCCAAAAATGAAATATGTATTTAGCTTATCGCTACGTCTTACAGATGTCTCTGTATGGTAGTTTTAAGTATTTACCGTATTCTACTTTTAGTTAGCAGTTTCATCAAAAAAGGTTTTGGACACAGTCTTGTATGAAGATAACAAGCATTTAAACGAGTCTGCCCCTTTTATAGTAATAATATCGCTTTGTTTGTTTTCTTTTTCTGAAACGGTGAGCAGATGGGTAGTCTGAAGTAAAGTGCCGGCAATTTTGGACACCTCTCCTCTTTTTCCCAGAATTAGAAAGAAGAAATCGCGGAGTAAATACAAAGATAAAAAAACAGAAAAAAAAATCCTACCCTCCCCCTCTGCTGAGAACTTCATTTATGATTGACAGAACGGAAAAGCGTTACTGTAATGATTTCTGTGGTGATGAGGAACGTGTAAATTGTTTCGGTGATCTTTTAACGTATAAAGTTGGCCATTCAATGCGCCGTTGGTAATTGCAAAACAACGGCAACTTTTCAATGCAACTAGCCATGTCAGTGCACGTTAGTATTGTAGTTCAATGAAGTTTCACAAACTCACTAATTTCTTATAAACTAGTATGTGTAAAGTGTTCCCAGTGGTATGGCTTTCATGAGCGATATCTGTTGAAAAGAAAATAAAAAGGATTTTCCCTAATTTGTAAAACATTATAATCTCAATAATATATTTATTTACTCATCTGAATGAAGTCAATTCTTTATGTATTTTTGAACACCAAAGCTACCCCTGAATTTGTCTTGCTATATTCTATTTGTCCATCCAAAGATTGCCTGTCAGAAATTGCTTTTTAGCCGTAAGGCCGCCATTTGTACATTGTTGTTGAATTGATATACTATTAAATGTTAAGAGTATTAATTGGTGTAAAATAATACAATCCTGGAAAAAATACCTGCTTTTACCTAACTAGCAACCACTCACCTCTATTAATATACTTGTAATAATAGAGATCAGTGCTAGCCACTAATAAGTAATTAATATTTTTCATAATCGAATTACTTTATTGCACTTATGGTGTAAAGGCGGAGTTAATAGCACGAAGCATTCTTTTATTTTTTTATTTTATATTTTTTATATTTAAGCTGCCAAAATGACTCTGCCCTGCCTGATGGAAAGCATGAGCAGAATCCAAGAGTGGTGGTCACCATCCTCAATGCGAAAAAGAACAATGCAGCATGGTGACCCACACTATGGCGGCCTGGGGGGAAGGGGGATGGTG
>PKRV01001907.1:1234673-1277220 GCA_003709505.1 Hyphantria cunea | reverse complement strand
TCAAAAAGCAAGTTGGAACAGTTTTAAAGCAGTAGTTTCTGGATTTTTAGGAAATAATAAAGCTGAAAACTACGAAAAGTTGGTTGAGGATATGCTTACAAATTTTAAGGCCATGGGCTGCAGGATGTCATTAAAAGTACATATGCTGCATGCTCATTTGGATAAATTTAAAAACAATATGGGAGCCTATTCCGAAGAGCAAGGAGAATGTTTCCATCAGGACATCATGAATTTTGAACAACGCTATCAAGGCCAATACAATGAAAAAATGATGGGCGACTATATTTGGGGTTTATTGAGAGAAAGTAGCTATGAACATAAAAGAAAAAGTAAAAGTGTGCACTTTTAAGTTATTTTTCACTTTTCTGTAAGCTAATTTGATAGTAAAACTTTATAAAAATAATAAACATTTTTATTTCAATAGTTTTATTTTCAATCAAAAATTAAAATCCGAGATTTTTAAAAATTTCGTTCAATCAGTCTTCTAAGCACAAAAGCAAAGTTTTTCATGCCATATATTTTTTTTCCGTCTTATTACGACCTAAACTACCGAAATTTAATGCTTTGCAATCAAAGTCAAATTCCATGTTGACCCGTGTTATTGTAATACTATTTTTAAAACATAGGTATGACATTTTCATACCCTCGACTTCAGCCTACTCTTATTGATATCGAAACGTTGATCTTTAAATAAATACTTGCGATGGCGAGGGATCACTTAAATATATACGTGTAGGGTGTGTTTAAATTTAAATCACTCGTAAACTTGAAAAGGATAATAATTTACTTAACTGGATATGATATAAAAATCTTAATTTAAAGTTTTATGTGCAAATATCGTTCCGATGATTAGAAAAGCCGAAACTCAGACTTGTTCTATGAAGTTCACCAGAAAAAGTTAAAAAAAACTTTAACTCGACTACGTTAAAACTTTCAACAAAATGTTTATATCCCATTGATGACATATCATCCGGCTCATTACTACGAATCAATTGAAACCTTATTCATTAAAATCGGTTCAGTAGTTTAGGCGCTACGGTATAACATTGAGACATGCATAGACTAACAAGAACTTTCCGCTAGGCTTCGCCGTAGAAGGGTGAAGACATAATCACCTAATTCTATAGATTAGATTGAGCCACAATGTTTTCAATTTATTTGCAACGTCAAAGTACCAATTTTTGCTCGTTGTCGAACCAAAACTCTGTCCCCATTTGGAATTATATATTACACAGATCTTTCAACTACTCTCTCCTTTTTATATATAAAAAAGGATCATAAAACTATTTTCCATAGACTTAAAAAAAACCATTATACTATGGAATATTACATGTCTAACTTTGGAATATTTACGAAAAACAGAAAACAGTTAGAGCCTAGAAGTCCATAATAGTATACACGTATATGGACATTAAAAACTACTTAAAAATAAACACAACAATTATTTCTCATACGTACGTGGATACGTGTTTCAGGCATATATCTAAGAATAAAAAACAACGAAACATATTTTTAAAAAAAACAAAACCTATTTCTGAAGAAATAATGTAAATAGATTGATACATAATATATTCGATGAGCGGCGATCAAACTCGCATAGTAAAAACAAATTTATATTGTAGTACTGAGCAAAATATATCTGCAGAGATGCAATCAAGGTATATGACGTTTGAGGAATGATTTTTGTTTCGTTTCATTTTTATACCGAAGCAAAACTAGTTAATAACGTTGCCTGGCTATTGGACGAGAGCGAGCGAGAGCGAGTGGGGGTTTAATTAGATTGGCCTCCTGTCTTAAATAGCGCTGGAGTATACCGATTTCACCTTAATATAACCTTTTTTTACATTAAAAAATATTGTCATGAGAGACTTCCAAACATGTGAACATTAAAGGAAGTAAATAAACAAATATTAAAGAAATATTTCGGACATCTTACTCACAATGTCATCTAGTCCCAAGCTAAGCAGAGCTTGTGTTATGGGTACTAGACATCTGATATGAAAATATATATACTTTTTTATAAATATATACATATTATACATAAAAAACATTCAAACTCCGAAACAAATATTTTTAGATCAAACAAACATTTCACCATCAACCCGGGAATCGACCCGAGACCTCAAACACAGCAATCGCATAGGCTACCACTACACCACAGTGGCAGTCAAAAAGTGAAAAGTCAAAGAGTAAAAGTGTTAAATAAAGATTATGAATTGTGCTATGTGAGAAAAATATGATCAATACAGCATCCGTACATATTTTTATTATTTCTAAACATAAATAAATAGCTTTCGCTCGTCACTCCGTCCACGTGTTATCGCGGTATTAAGTAGCCTGTAAATGTCCTTCCTCATGAATCAAAGTAATCTTTGCCAAATTACATTGAAATCAGTGTAATGGTTTTGCCGTATATGCTCAACAGACAAACAGAGTAACTTTAGTAGTTAAGAAAGTATAAACTAGTATGTATAGTGCAGTGCTGCAGTGGTCACGTGATAATATTCTGTTAAACATCATATAATATATAGTATAACCATGTTTTCTTGAAATAATAAAATACTAAGAAGGATATAACAAAAATTGTGCCTATATTGTACATGTATAATATTTTTAGAAAATAAAATTTAAAAATCCCTTACGCAAGCCTTAATCAAATACGCCAAACATCGCAAGGAAACTGGCTTGCAAATGAAAATAACCAACCGCATCGAAATCAATCCCTCCGTTAGAGAGCTACGATGCTACAGACAGTCACAAACACACACACACACACAGAGAGAGAGAGAGAGAGAGAGAGAGGTTGAGAGACAGGCAGACAGGACATCGACGTCAAACTTGTAACACCCCTGTTTTTGCGTCGGGGGTTAAAAATACTTTGATATTTGAATTCTAATCAAATCCTTGTCGGCTCAAATCCTTGTCATAACCAAGAACACTTAATTTCCTCAACATTTATTTAAACATAAAGGTTAATCTTCAAACACACGTATGTATATTCGGAACACATGTTGACATATATCGGTATGTAGTGACGTCATCAATCGTATCGATGATCTTAGGAGTAGAATTACTTATTGAAGAGCTTTAATAAAACAAAAGTTGTAGGCGGGCTTGTATGACAGGCTTAATGACATTTGAAAGGTCACATGACCTTTGTTAGATAAGAAGCAGGCCGCAGTCTTGCTGTTTTTAGGGTTCCGTAGGAAAAAAAACAGAGCCCTTATAGGATCAGTTTTTTATCCGTCAGTCTAGACCCTTTTTCTCAGGTACGCGTGGAGTTATCAAGCTGAAACTCAGGTTTTCTGTCCATTATAGCTGTGAAAAAAGCTTACAAGCTAAGCCAACGCAAACAAAAGATGCAGCCATTTATGCTGCGAATTTTCGAAACTCCCAACGGAATCAAAACCTACAGATTACTTCCCGAGAAATAAGAATCTTTAAATTTGTACGAAGCAACAGCTTATAGCACAAATAAAGGCAAAATTGCGGAAAGCATATTTTTTTAGTTACATTATATAATATACCTACAGATGTTAACGGATCCCTATTGCAAGAAGGACGACTCGCACTTGGTCGACTTTTAATGGTATAGGGCGCAAACGAGCAGACGAATCGCTTGATGGTAAGCAATTACCGCCGCCTATTACACCCACAACCCCACACAAGTCACAAGTGCGTTGCCGGCCTTCTAAAATTGATTACGATTTTCTCTTGAAAGATTAGAGGTCGTATTGGCCCGAGAATACCAGTTCATTCCACAGTGTTACTGCATTTTTTTGTATGTGTGGAAACCAATCAGGGCCGTCACCCCACTGGAGTTTTCTATAGAGCGATGTATCGGAATGGAACTGACTAAAACCAGATAATGCTTCTAAAATAGAAGGAACGAAGAACATTCGCTGTCTACTTGTTAAATAAAAAATGCGTAAGTATATGTATTTGTGTAACAGTACTGCTCAATAATGAAAGTCTACATACCTGGTTGACAAAGTCAAACTAGTGTAAAAACTTCAATAAAATATAATTAATCCTACAAAGAGTTCTTCCTTCCTAATATATTAGTTTTTCCTTGTATGTATCTAAGCACTATAGTTCCTAAAAACATCTTTAATTTGTTTTTCCTAACCTTTGTAATATTTTAATACCATAATTAGTGGGTAATGACATTTTGGAGTCGAAATTATAGGTTCATGGGTTCTGAATGCTCGTGCTATGTTTAACCAACTTGCTAAGCAACTGATCGACGCTACGACTATATAATCGGCCTTTTCCTAGTACAGAGAATTAGCATTTACATTGAACATGGCAATGTTACCAGACTTTAGGAAACCTCACCAGTATACGAGGAATTTTTTGACGCTTTAAAAATAATAATAATTATTATTTTTTTTATTTCTCTCAGTATTATTAGTAACAGACAACACTCGTATTAATGCTGTGTCGCGATGAACTAACATACCCGAAACAAACACAAAGAACACCCAGGCTCAAAACAACATTTAGTGGATCTCAAAAAGTGGGGTTTGAACCCAAATTACTCAGCGCAGTAGAGAGTGGCGTGGCGACTGCTTAAACCACAATGCAATCCTTATAACCATTGTGATTTACGCTTGAATATATCTTGGTGATCACTACTTGGAATAAAAAATTCCTTAACCAAATTTAGACTTTCATCTTTTCCAATTAGTTTCTTTTTTCTTTCTTTTTATGTATCGCCCTGCCACATTGACTCTACTCTACCTGATGGAAAGCAGCAGCATAAGCAGAATAGAAGAGTGGTGGTCACCGTCCCCATTGCAAATGCAGACAATAGTAACAAGGCGGCATAGTGATGCTTCTGCATCATTGGTCAGTTTTAGTTAGATTTTGCTAATTGATTATAATAGTATTATTTACGATGAACAAAATGCTAGAATTTAGTGGAAATAGCTCTTGAATTTGCAGATGCATTAAAATTTGTAATATATGTCATCAATCATCAAGAACCCATAATGTCCCACTGCTGGGCTCGGGTCTCCTCTCAGGAGAGGGTTAAGGCCATACGTCCCCACACTGGCCAAGTGCGGGTTGGGGACTATCTATGGGCTATATAAGGGAGGAATATAAGGGGTAATATATATGCTTAAAGTTAAATTAGAACCTATTTTCTCTCAATCTTCAGTTGTCTCCTACGTGTATTATATATCGTTAAAACATAAATCCATGTGTTTACCTTATTCATACACTTAAATCAACCAGCAATCAATACATTAATACCATACAATAACTACAGAAAGCAGGTAATAGAACTATAGATATTACCACCATTAAATAGTGTATTACAAAAACTTAACTTTTATATACAGATTGATCTATATCAGAAATGAGGCACAAAGAGATTACGCGATTTAAAATCTTAATTTATTAATAAGTAAATCAGTTATCTATTATATTGAAAATTGACCATAATTAGTAGCACCTAAATTCGTGATTGAGATGGTGGTGCCGCACCCTTCGGCCTTGCCTCACACCATTGCAACCAAACCTGTTTCAGAATGAAACTGACCTAATTCCATCGCTGCAGTCCCCCTCCGCACCGACTGACGTCATACCATACCTTCAAACACAACAAGCGTATATTGCAATTTATTATACAAGCAATAGTAATAGTAAAACTTTTGATAACAGGAATGGGAATCGCGTAGCAATGTAATGTGTTCTTACGTCGTTTTGCTTATGCGTTTTTATGGCATAGAGTCAAAACTGGGTCATCCCGGGTTGCAAGCCTCTATTCATGAATCGAAGTACGCAGGGTGACGCGCACTCGTTCATTCTTGCCGGGACCTGTTAATCGAACATGGTTCCACCTGCGCCCGACTGACGCATGAATGATCTATATCAAACTATAAACAGGTATTTTTTTCTGAATAAATTTCTTTGGAGGTTATTATGTAAACGAATGTTGGTTCCTAAGCAATAAATCAGAGCTGATTACAGATAACGTAATTCAAAAAACCTAGCTTATTCGTCGCTGGCATGTGTTGCTTAAAAAAACTAATTATTGCGAGGAATTTTATTATAATCTCAACAAAAACAACAACAGCAAACAATGATAAGCAACAATGAAGTCGCTCGGACGGTCTACAATAAAGGATTGAATATGAATTATTTTTATATACCATAGGATGCAGTATGAAGTGGTAACATATTGTAATACGTTTGATTTGATCGTGTTTTTCTAAATATACTTCATATAATATTGTTACAACATTACAACTTGGGTAACATTAGGCCAAGGTATAAAAAGGCTACAAAAATTGATCTGCAATATTTTTTGTAGGAAATTTCATAGATTGTCCAATATTTATAAATAATAATTAAAGCTCTTTGCCTTACTAAACTTTCCTACTGAAACTGCCAAAGATGCACTATGCAGCAACTGGAGAGTTGTGGGAGAGCCACGCTTCGGCACGAATGGGCCGCCTCGACCGTAGTGATACCACCTCATAGAAAACCGGTGTGAAACAGCGCTTGCGTTGTGTTTCGTCGAGTGAGTGAGGATACCGGAGACCCATACCCAACCCTTCCTTTTCCTCATCCCACCCCTAAACGCCGGCAACTTACTTGTGACGCCACTGGTGTTGCGAGTGTCCATGGGCGGCGGTAATCGCTTACCATCGGCGATACATCTGCTCTTTTGCAATAAATGGCCCAAAAAACTGCTAAATCCAGGTATATTAAGAAAGTTTATTTAACAGTTTCTATAACTAATTAATGCAGCTATATTGCAATCGAACTTAAAGTATTCATTATTGAAGTTGTACGCCAATCCAAATTTCTAAAAGAGTCGAAATCGATCAATTCCAATGGGATTAATTGGAGAATAAGGAGCCCTAAAAATTAATAAAATAGTAGTATACTTATGTTTATATATATTTATTTGCCACATACTTTCAATAGAGATAGATTCAGTTTTTTCAATAAAGTATTAGGAAAATTCATGATAAGAATTTTACAATAGTATGAACACCCCTTATAGTAAAAGCATCATTGTTCTCACTGTTATTTTTAGAAACAAAGACATGTAACGATAACATAATGAAACGTACTGGTTAATTTAACGAGATTCTTGAACAACTCTCATTGATTGCTTTAAAAGCTTTCTAGCGGAGAACTTCTCAATCATTCGCGCTTTCCTTGCAATCGCTTAACAGAAAAGCCTAAATATATCAAACAAGACAATCTATGACATCACGTTATATTTTCAAACTACGTTTGCTCTCAACAAACAAATCTGTTACCTACCTCGTGCTATTTCAAGTAAAATGAGAATAGCTAACACCATTATGGCCAAAATTCAGGTCGTTCAAATAGTATGGCTCATGGCTGTAAGGCAAGGGAAGGCCGTGTCCTTGTGGCCTGTGACGCACACGACTGCCTTGGCGCTCAATGGACTCACTCTGGACTAACATAAAGCCATATATATAAATATATATTGTATTATGTTGGGGTGAGAAGTGGGACATCGTAGTCTGTCAATGGTTATAATATCACTGTTTTCATTCATAATTTAAATTTTAGCCCTCAATTTGTACATTAATATCTCAAAAGGAGACGTAATGCTTTGATGGTTGTTTAGAAATACATATTATAGAGTAAGACTGTTTCTTAAAAATATTGACTGCCTCGGTGGCGCAGTGGTATCGTATGCGACTGCCGTATGTGGGGTCTCGCGTTCGATTCTCGGGTCAGACCAAATGTTTGTATAATCTGCAGGTTTTTGTTTTGGAGTTTGGGTGTTTTTTATACATAAAATACATTTACATTTATATTACTTAATTAGTACCCATAGTACGAGCTCTGCTTAGATTGAGACTAGATGGCGTTATTGAGTAAGGTATGTATGTTGTGTGTATATGTTTAGGATGCTAGTGAACGGTTGTATACCTTTTATACAATCATAAACTTATTAAATATTCAGAAAACGTGTGTACATGCATAAAGAAAACAATACTTATTCCAATGTCATCTAAAATCATCACAACAATCATCTGAAAAATCCAGAAAATCCAATAAGAATTGGTATTGCGTTCTTGGAACATCTTTTACAAGTAGAGTCAACGTAAGAAATCATTAAAACTGCATAGTTTTTTGGCAAAAGTTGTTAATTACATGTGCACCATTGAATATGACGACTAATTTCCTTCATTTTTTTTTGTCTGCTCGTGGCTGATGAGAAACTCTTTCGAATAAAATGTTGCCACGTAATAGCTACGTTAGTGTACAAGTCAATAGAAACAGTCTGCAAAAATATTTTACACACATACTTTTAGAAGACACAGGCTTTCAGGCGCTTATGACAAACAGACAACAGATTCGTAATCATTGAATCACTCTCGAAGCTTCCCTCAAATCACACAGCATTTTCTTCTAAGAAAAACATAGTAATGATAAAATAATTTACCTAGTATTCTTGTTAGATTCATTTTATCACAGGACATTTACTTACTACGAAAAAGTCAACGTAGTATTTGTTAAGACTTGAGAGTTTTCTACTAAATCCATTTATTCTAAGCCATATTTTTTATGCATTTAAGTAGACAAATACTCGCAAAATGCAGCTGACTTGCCGTATTTTCAAAGTATTAGTCAAATCTCCTACTTGATTTTAAGGAAGAACAAACTGGTTGTGGATAAAAGCTGAATTACAAAACTACGCTCAGGGACAAAGGTATATGAGGCTTCTCTGAAAGGTTTCATTTGGATAAGAAACTTACTGTACTATTCTGCTGCAATCAGGTTACAGGAACACTTTTGCAATTTTTTCCAAGCAGATGAGTTCGGCTTTTCCTAACTGGACTAGCCCTGAGAAGAAATGATGAAATAAACTCAGAAATCGTCGCCTCTTTTAAAGTAAAGACAATCTTCTTAAAATGTGAATGACATTCTATCACCAATTAAAAAAATAAAAAATAGCGATAATTGTAATTTGAGTCACAACTATCTAATTAAAAATTTCAACATCATCTATATTTTAATGAAAGGTAAATAAATAAAATAAAAATTAAATAAATTTGTATCAACTTATAAATTATCGTCATATCAAAACAGAAAAAAAAAACAGAAAATAAGCAGCATATGCAGTATGGACAGCTCAGTCTCAAGTGGAGTCATGAAGATATTCTGCTATAGTGTGATACCCCTTTGCAAACTTTTATTAGCACTCTTGGATAACAAAGAAATATTAAAATCCCCTGCATTTTCATCACCTAGATATAAATAAAATCCACGAATTTATAATTTACTTTAATCGGATACTTCTGGAATAAAGGCACCAGTGCCTTGATCTCATTCTCCATGTACAGGCTGATTTATTTCTGGCTACCATCCGGCCAACAGGCACTGGAGTTTCCTCTTAAATGTCAAACGGGTAGAGTCGATACACTTCCACTTGTTGCACCGTGACCGGGTCAGTGCGGGGCGGCGGAACGGGTGCGGGCGGTGCGGTAGACCAGCCTCCAACATCGGTCAACGACCGTATGGACGCACCCTGGCGCATCCAACCTATTTTAAGAACAACCTGTATAGGCAAAGTTCGAAGGTCAAATCGCACTATGTTAGAATAAATTGTCATTTTTATTTAATAATTTATTGGATTATATGTACATTGATAGATTCATCTCAACGATTTATCAGAAGCAAGCGTTATTATGAAAAAATATTCTTAGTAGTATATTTTTTTTTACTTAAAGACACCGATGAACTAAACTTAAACCTTCAGTAACTAGAACATATTTACATACGCATAAAAAAAATATGCATATAAGGTTTAATTATTAATTTTCTTTGTTACATTGCCACAAGTATCAAAATTATTTAACAGTGTACGATCGTGATAGTAAAGCTCACTATTTATTTAATTTTAGCCGAAATCTTTGTTTTGAACATTTCAACACATTTAATTACTAAGTTCTTGACGTATGCACAGCGAGTCATCTTTAGGGAAGGAATGTGAAAATTATTTTTAAAATAAAAAATATTCGTCGCTCGAAATTCAAAATAAATAAACACTAAGTTTGAAGTATTCTCCTTCAAGCTCGTAACGATATTCAATAAACACCACAAATCTCCTTAAGCCAAGAAATCAAATGTTAAAACAGGTTTCTAAGTAAGTATGTCAGTAAACCGAAATTTATTAATAACATTCCCTTCTATTTCAGATGTGGAGTTGCATAATGGAGGCTGGCATTCGGTGACGTCAGATGGTGGAGAGGCGCGCCGCGGGCGCGGCAGCGAGCGCCCATTCATAGCTCCCTGCTCACCCACACACACACAGTACTACCACACTTCTGCGAGGCTACATCATTCTGATTTTCGTTATGACGTCACACTCTCCTAGCCAATCACAGCGCAGATCCATTCAAGCCTAACTCCTGAAGGGAAATTCGTCGCGCGGGATGAAACAGCAGTCGACGAACGAACGCCGCGTTAGCAGTAGTGGTCTCCGTCTCAGACCTCCGCTGCTCTACGAAACTCAAAATTTATATGTTCAAAAAAGTTTATTCAAGTTCTCATAGTTCAGAATTAAATTATTTAAAAAAAAAGAACTTTTGAATATTGAAATATTGAACAATTGGCATGATTTTGGGTGATAGAAAGTCTTCACTCAGTACTTCGTAATGGGTAAGTTGTAAAAATAAAAAAAATATTGGAGAAGTAGGGTAACAGTTTTAAATCACGAACACGTGTAGTTCTACGAGCGTCTACAATAGTGTGCTACGCCGCCTACACGCTGTCTGGGTCGTAGCTTTGTAGACTCGCCCACGCCTTGGTACTCCCTAGTATCAAAACGTTGCCTAAACATACGTTGACATACTACTCTTGAAAATTTGTGTTATTTGATCATTTCTCAATATTTTACCAATTTTAAATTTCTCATTACAATATAACTAACTTTTATAAGACAGAGCTTGATATAGATCAACTTTCTTATCGTTACTAAATCGTCATAAAGATCTATACTGACTCAAACTTTAAATGATAGAGAATGAGGTACCTATTGCTATCATCATTTATTATATAAGGATTGTTTTCTTCAACTTTAAAACCTTCGTGATGTATTTATTAACTGATTAGTCAAATTTAAAAACCGATAGATTTTGACCAAAACACCACTTAAGATGAGATGAGTACATTAAAGATTTCGTATTATAAGTTAAATCTCCAACACAAGAAAATAGTCAGTTCGATACCCGGGGCGAACCAATAGTCATTAGATATTCGAAGGTTAGGAAATGTTAGAAACACCATATTATTAAGTGTGTAGGTTACCTTCTGCAAAGTGTATAATATACAATATATTGATTTGCGTGAATATGTTACAAGGTTCATCAAACATACATCAGGAATCACAGCATATTCAGCCACAAGTGGCGTACAAATCTTAAAATAAAGAAACAATGGATTGCACTCCGGGAGTGCCATCGGCAGTGAAAACTTTGAATATTAACAGTTGTGCATTTTTGATATTTTGGAATGGTTAGGGAATAATTTTGCATGAATTGCTTTAATTATCAGTATAAAAGTACTATCGTTTATGTGGTAAAACACAATATTCATTATTGCGCTATTATACACAAACACGACAATTTATGGTCTACTCTCCCTCCGTCTTACGAATTTTCGATCTGGTCACGTGTCCTGACGCGAGTTTCACATTTTTTACCCATCACAAAAAGTACACAACGCCGCTAAAGAAGTTTTCACTTCAATAAAAAAATCAAAAGAGGCTGTATCTGTACTATTTGAGGAATCAAGATTTTATAATTTCCTTAGCAAAAAATTATAAACTAAGCTGGTAATTATATTGTTGTCGCACTAAACTAATATTTCTCTTCTAAAATTTAACGATTCCTAATACACTAAATTTTGTATGTACCTTTTTGAAATAACTTTTACATGTAGTATGATATATTTAATTTTAGCCAATCTTTGGCATTTAGAACATCGTTAGACAGATGTTTTGATGTTTAGATTAGTTTAGAGACTTTTCGAACAATAAAATTAGCACGTGCAGTTTCGTAAAGCTTAGATCCTCCTAAACAGATGCAAAATATATACACTAAGCACCGAAATACTTACTTTAAATTAGGTGAATAAAGTAAAGCTTATTGTTAAATGAACCGCAAGAGATGAAATCTTTAAGCCTAGAGTATAAGTAGGACTGAGCAGCAGAAAATAGAAGAAAAGGGGGTATTACTTAGACAGGTGGATTGTGCTTTTAAAGAATGGCTTGAGGTGATCAAATTAAGTAGCTAAAGCTCACACTTGAACTGACTATTGTCGAGAGCATTAACCTTCCGAAGGTCGAAACACAAAGATTTTTCTAAAAGTTGTTCCTACGAAGTTTTTCATTCAACTGTATAAAGTTGTCCAGTTGTAAATGTTGTAATATTGATCAATACACATTCGAAATGTATGATTAAAAAAATTTGGTAAAAGTTCAAAGAACAAAGGCACTCGTACGCCATAGGCGTACTTAATGCAGCATCATCTAATGGTAGTTAAAGTTAGCAAAATTATAGTATTACGTATGTTCATACATTATCTATATATTATATTAAAACATAAACACAAAGTTTTGTATCCTTTATTACGAAAATTATGAATTTTGGCAAAGTTTATATGAAGGGTAGAAAGCCCTTCATATAAACTTTATAGCTAAAAAAATTAAATGCACTAACATCATAAAGATCTTTGGTCTTGCAAATGGGCCGTGCCGAGTATTGAAGCTTTGATTCCCGAATGAGGTGAAAATTCATCTAATATATAAAAGTCCCGTATCGCGGTGTTTCTTACCAACTCCTCCGCAACGCCAGCACCGATTTTTATGAAATTTTGATGCATTTCGGATAGCTCTAAGAATTGGCCAACACCCATTTTTCATACCCATAAATGATAAGGGTAACCCACTCCTAAATGTTTTTCATCAGTTAGTGTTGTCTATAAATATATATTCATCTCGAGACTCTTTGTTCTTTATTCATTGTTTCAGTGTTCGCATTTGTTTTTCGTTCTCTGTTACTATAAAAAACTACGGGAAATTACTGAAAATATTTGTAAAATGATTTGATAAAGCTCTTAAAATTTAAATCACTTTAAAAATAAATTGATCAGAAAAGTTATATTATACATCTTGTAAATAATAGATATTCTTATCACAGCTGCATGTGTTGCTATAGGTCAGTACGCTGATAGGCAATATTTGTGAATGTAGAATGCTACCAAATCAACGTTTAACGTTAATATTCTCGTATAGGGTGCAAAAGTAGCCAGCACTTTGACCTTTGGTACTATAGGTCTATAGGCTTAGTTATATTGAAATCCGACATCCTTGTATATCTACCTATGTACCAAAAAGACAGATGCCTCGAACTTTATTGATTTATAGATTAAATTATCTTGAGATATAATTTACTAGTTTTCAAAAGAACCAAACAAACAAAGAAACATACAAAAATAAACAAAAGTAGTAAGTTTTTAAATACTGATGTAAGAAATTGTCAACAGACCACTCTGTGGCTGAAAAACTTAATTTCTTTGTCTAATTTTCTGAGATCTCAATGCAATGTTTTACATTGACTAAGACTTATCAACTGTGTAGAACGTCGTAGGTTCGCTGAAAACTTCATTAAAATTTTCGTTTATATTATTTATCTTTGTTCATCTATCTATGAGGTCTTTTATACTAATGAGACGATTTATCTAGTGCAGAGAAGTCTTCTAGAACTAGGCAACATTAGTAAAAGATATCTTAATTTATTTATTATCTGGATACTTATGCAGAATATTATTTTAATAAAATGTATCATAGGTAATGCTCGTGATGGTAGGTAATGAACTCCGAAACTATCTAATTAATATTCACATTTTTTTCCAGCGTGCCTAAGATAGGATAGATAACATCCCGCCTGAACCAATAGGAGTCGGGTATATTTGACGATACGAAATTACGTGGGGTAGATTGTAAAACTGTATAAATTACTTCTACTAAGGATATTGAAATGTTTCAGAAAATAATGATAATGATTTTTCATATTCCACTTACAAATAAATGCATTTCGTAACTTATATTAAGATTGTATATAACGTCTTACCTACGATGTTTGGAAAGTATTGACAATACTAATTCTGCCTCCCATACTCTCTCTCAATACTAGCTCTAAGTAGGAAGTACTTCCGCAGTTCCCTAGGCAACTCGGTGTCAAGGTCACTTAAGTTCTATCATTATTCTTCCAAAACTATAATTTAAATTTAAATGATACATATACAAAATTTTAACATAATCATAACCATTGTTTTCGAAAAGACTAAACTGGTCTATTCTACATGTCAATGTTCTTCTTTGTTCTCTTTAGAAAAAGCCATTCAATTGTTTGTTAATTCTGAATAAAAAAATAAGTATGGCCAGCCTATAATTGTATTTATTTTTTGATACAGATTAGACATTGCCGCATAGGCCCCATAGAAACAATACCCCATAAAACTGTACAAGCAATTTATGTTTGGGGGGCGTAAGGCTGTTTCAGCCGCGGGAGGCGGGGAGAGGGGCTCGGTTTGACGTCAGAGCTGCCTCATGACGTCATAGGTCTCTGCCACACCCGCATTTGACGTCACTACCAACGTTTTATCTCGTTTTGAGCAAAATTCTGCATACAGAACAAAATAAGCATTAATTTTGTCAAGAAACGGTAATAAATTGTTACTTACATAATGAATCATAGCGTATTATATATTTGATAGTAATTATAAAAAAAAATGTATGAAAAATGTATTAAATAAATGTTTTAAAACCTTTTCTATACTAAAAATCAAACGAAAAAGTATCGAATACAAAATAATGAACATCGACTTTCCAATGCACCACTTTAAATTAAGAAAATATCAAAAATAATGCATCGGAGCTGAACGTCTCGGTCGCCTGTAAATTTCAATGAACGAGCATGTCAACGTCACAGGCGCTGCAGGTTATATCTTCGTCCTTGTCGCACGCGGGGCTTAGCGACTGTGGAAAGGAGATAGGTGTTCCAGTGACCCAATTTCCCCGACCTCGGTCGGGAGGGATCGGCGTCTATTTTTAATCTGAAGGTCGATTATTTATAGAGTTGGTTTGTGGCAGGTGGCTGTAGGGGTGTCGACCGCATACCACGCAACTGCGGAAGTATAATCTTGTTTTGTTTCACCTTGCTACATTTTCTTGGTACAGGTTTTGTTTTAGTCGATTAGGAAACAGCTTAGATATTATTATGTTGTAAAATATTTTGAGTTTCTTAAATATATAAAACTGACTTCGTAATTTTTGGTATTTGAAACCCTTAAAATATTATTGTTAAATGTTAATGATACTTTTTACATTAAACAGATAACGTCTACTATGCCTATTACTATTATCATTTTTATTGTCTGATCTTAAATTTCAATAAATGGTGAACAAAGAACCGAAATCTCTTTAAACATTGTTGACAAATGTTTCATGTTAAACTAGATTTTAAAATTACATATTTCACTATACAATCTGATGATATATTTGTAACGATGTATATATAAAAGATTTGTTGATCATCTATCTATCTTAACAAAAATAAATCACTGAAATATATGTGCGCGCATAACTTCCGATCGCCTGCACCAAATTGGATATTTTTTTTATATGTTTGATATTATCATGACAAAGTTCGCATTAAAAAAAATTATGAGGGAACTGAAAGTGTAATTTTGTCCACGATTGTATTACCCGTAGCAGGCATAAACAGTAACAAGTTATGAGTTATTTAAATAAAACAAGTAACGAATTATTATTAAAAAAAACCCGACTGCGTCAATTTCTGCTATCTTTATTAAATTCATTGAAGAACTGAAAAGAAAAGTTTTTAAATATTTTTTTATTTTGTTTTTTTTATGTACCCAGTCTCAATCTCAGCTTTAAAAAAATATATAAACCCTTTATAAATATGAATAATATAAGTATTAATATTTGTTCAGTTCTGTTTCCTTATACGAAAAGCGTACATTTATGGTGGAAAAACGATTGGCTAAATAATAGCTATTTAATTGTAACGAAAATAATCACTGTTTAGTAAGTTGAATATATACAATTTGTAAATTAAAACGATTGAAATATCACATCACTATATTTAAAATAAAAAACATAGAATGTAACTGTTTTACAACATCTTGCAGAACTAAAGAATAAAGCTATCGTTTGGATAATTTTTTTGTTATTTTGAAAGACGGTTCCCTTTTCATCTCTATCACATTTTTTATAGTTTTTATTATAATTTTCATCACGACAAAGACTTGAAGACTCGAAGGCTTAAGATTGAAGACTTTGAACACTTGACATTGGCAGAAATAGCTGGTTAACTGGTTGTCATTTCATCAAAAGAAGAACGCGATTGTTTAGTTTATATAAAAAGAATAATTAAAAATGACATACGGCTCATAACATAATTCAACTCAGCAGTATACATAACTTTGTATATAAAATTGTTTAACTTAAAATAAAATAGTTTCATGATGCGTTGAAATAGTGTTAGGTTATAATAACTTTTAAGCTTCCGCGTTTCATGACATAGTAATTATTTTCACAGGAATTAACGAGATCATTTATTTAAAGGTGACTGACTGAAGAACCTTCTACTTCGCGGATTTAACGACGGAAGGCGTGCGCTGAGCCAGTCAGCCTGTGATCACGGCCAATGCAACCTGGTCGAAACGTCAGGCAAATCAGAAGTATGTAATACCTTTAAATAAGAATTCGCGCTAATTCCCGTAAAAATAATTATAGTGTTAGGTTGCTCTCTCTGGTCACAGAACGTTAGTTCAAAACCACATTCTTATATTAATCAAACTATAATCGTTAAAGCAAGTATTCGATGTGTATCCCACTTATAAACTTAAAATGGAGGATAGGATACAATAACATGGAGTTGGCAACCTATTAAATTAAATAATTACATAAATTCTTTGCAAATCTTTGTTTTGGAGAAAAAAAGAACTAAGATGAGTTGCCCTTAAGTTGCCCTAGCCCTTTTTGATAACCATAGCTTCCTCTAATCATTCATTGGTTTACTGTATCTAATACTTTTAATTTAATTACAAATATCCTCTAGACGCAGAAGGTGTTCATAATCATTTATATCATATCGTGATCAGTCTTGTTCTGTCACCTTATTTGTTACTGTTCTTCACCAGGTTTACTCAAAACAAGCATTCTTCTTGAGAATTATAGTTCCCCTAGCTAAGTTGATAATAAAAACGTTAACTTTATATAAAAATAACCAATACATGGGAATAACGTCTTCTCAACGCTGAGTCACATGGTCAAAACAAAATATTATCTAGCCATACAAGAGAATAGCGGTGAAAGTGAATTTTTGAAGATAACCGACATGAGACACTCGCACCTTGTTGACGGGGCCAGGTTTGCTTAAAACGAGAACGCTAACGTTTTTCTGGAGAACTTTAATTTAATTATTATTTGGTGATATTGTCAAGGTTCTTTCGGAGAGCATGGCTCAACCAGTTCTACTTACAAGACCTGATCTGTTGGTCTGTGGAGGAACGAATCACATGTTCCTCCAACACAAAGGGCGGATCCTCCGGCCAGGCCAGGTGATCATGCCTGGCGGGCTACTGCCCAACGGTTGATTTTGGGAAGTTGTATATATATTATAATAGGCGCGAGAAATTCTATTTTGCGCGATGCAGGATACGTAGCTTCTTCGTATACCACGTTACTCCAGGCTTCAGTATTTCTTCGGTAGATGGCATTGTCATATGCTTTTGTTGCCGCTGTATGTAGAAGTCGCCAGATCAGTCCCTTCCAAGACCGGAGGTTGATATATTGATGTGTCAGCAGTCTGGGCTCTGTTGCGGAACTTGCCAGTGCCAGTAGTGAGTATTTCCAGTGAGTCAGAACTGAGTGCCGCAAGTTCCAGTGAATCGGAACTGAAAGCCGCCAGTCCCAGTAAGTCGGGGCTTAAGTCCGCTGATCCCAATGAGTCGGGATTGCATGCGGTGCGCGGTGCTATTGAAAAGTCCCCAGTGAGCCGGGGCGATTGCTGCGAAGTGGCTGGCCTCTGCGTGGACGGGAGAGAGATGCTCTGCTTGCATGGACCGTAGTTGCAATGCGCTGTGTCTAGACGCTGATAAGGCCGTAGGGGTAACCAGGGTGGAGCGGTCACTTCCTGCTTATGGTGTATTCCCTGTTGAGACAGAAGCTACTGGCTGGCTTGAGACTTGCTGTGGAAGTGAATATGATGGTGGCGCTGATCTACTTCCTTGAAGGTTACTTCCCTTTCACGTGAGGATCACCTTTGTGGAAGAACGGGTGACATGTGCCTCCAACACATACGGAGGATCTTCCGGCCAGGTGAGGAGATCATGCCTGGCGGGCCACTCCCCAATGGTTGATGTTGGGAAGTGGTATATATGTTAATCGGCGCGAGAACTTCTATTGCGCTATGCAGTATGGGTAGCTTCTTCGTATTAGTATTCGAATACTAGTTAATAACTAGGTTACTCCGTGGTTCAGTGTAATTTCCGTAGATGGCGTTGTCATATGCTTTTGTTGCAGCTGTATGTGGAAGTCGCCACAGTTCGATAGAGCCACAGTTCCTATAGCTGTTTGTATACTTCCTCAGATCAATATATTATAGCAATAAGACTAGTGGCTGTGAGATGACTTTAGTTTTCTTTCTAGTTTGATAATCATAAAGCATGTGAGTGTAAATACAGTATTTAAGTGACACTTATTCTATATATAACCTTCGGTTTTTTAAGTACCGTGAAAGCCTTTAAAGTATAATACGTAGTAAGTTCATTAGTTCTAAATGTATCCATTGTAAACACGCCCTACTATCTACAATGTCAGCACTATTTATAGCTTTGAGGTCATTTCGATACCTAATATTAGTAATCACAATCTTAAACACGTAACTTTTGGTACTTTATATCGATTTGACATGTTTTATACTCAATTCCATACATGTATAGTTTTAAATCAGATGCTTTTAAGAGCCTCTTAAGGACAGTAGATTCTTCATAAACATAAATATCTTTATGAATTGGGATAGTATATTAAAAAACAAATCTTAAGCCAGCCAAGCAATCTTCTAGAGATTAACGAGTTTAACAGGCTACAAGTAACTATCTCTTACAACGATTATTAATAATTTTTATCAAATATATATCAATCTAGCTAACCCAAGCAACTTCATGCTCAGCTTCTATTGGTCTGAGCGTGATATTGACTATCTTATATTTGGCATGCCAGAAAAACACATTAAAAAAAACGAGACAATTGCTTAAATAGCTTTGGAGTAGGTACATCACGAGTAACAATGTGAGACGAAAATTACACTCAGTAAATAAAATGTTTAAAAATGCATTAAGTGTCATGTACTGAAAATGTCAGAAGTTAAATATTAAAATAGTATTATTTTTATTGTAATGTAAAGAGCGTTTGTAACAGAGACAGAAATAATAACCTTCAAAAATATTGGAAGAGACGGTTTTATTATAGGATTGAGCGAACATGTAACAGGATAATTACCAGGGCCAGTTCAAACTAGTCGAAACGTCAACCAAATTCTCAAAAACGACCATTAAAATTTTTAAACTAAAAACAATACATTCAGCGCCATCTACCTCAAAGCACAGGAACTACAATTTCTATGCATATATCTAGGTAGGTATATTGACTATTTTTATAATATCAAAAATTAGTCTTCACTTTTCTATTTATTGACAATTGTATACGTAGGTATTGTGTGAACGTTGATGACACAAAAAGGCGCCATCTAGTGGAATTCTTTTGTAACTCTTACTACCACTAGTTAGTATCCGCGTAGACCAGAAATCGGATAAAGCGGTAGTAAATGTAAACCAATACGCCATTCTTGAAATATTGTCAAAATTAGATAACTACTATTAAAGAACAAAACATTATCATTGACCATCACCTATAAAATCTCTTAAATTAATTGGTATTCTTGTTTTACGTATAAGCTGCCAAAATAACCCTGCCCTACCTGATGGATAGCGTGAGCAGAATCCAAGAGTGATGGTCACCATCTTCAATGCGAATAAGGACAATGCAGCATAGTGACCTACACTCTGGCGGTCTGGTGAAATGCTTTTTTGTGAAAGAAACTAGTGCGATATAAAATAATTATAATTAGGTGCAAAAGTAACTTGTGTGGTGTGTTAAAGTTACCATTATATTTTTAATATACAACAAAATCGATGAAAAACATTTTAAAATATAATAACTTAAGATAAATTATAACTGAAAATAAAATAAATATCAACTTGTTTTTTTCTAGAACATTTTACAACAACAACAATTTTTATTCACTAAACTCTAACAAAGAAGCCCAAGTTCTGCACACGGATCGTCGATTTTAAAGCATTTAGTCTAAGGGTCAGTTTTGCCAGTTCCTGAAAAAGTTTTAGATAGCTATCTGACAGATACTTAACACTATTTGATGGTTAAAAATTGCTGATATGTTTAATGTTATCTGACAGTTTGCCTATCCAAGACTAGTTAGACCGTAATATGTCATTCTCTCGCATATGGATTCATAATATTCAATCAGGGACTTTATCGGCAAGTAGTGACGCTAAGCCAGTCTTTTGTTTTTAAAAAGACCTGTCTCATGATTCCCACATTTTTTTATCCTTTTTAATTTACAAAAAATGTTTGCTCAGTATATTTTTAACCACTTTAAGGGTGTGATTTGCATATATATATTAAATACATACTAATGGTTTGAGGACGCACGGATATGACAAAACTACATGTTTGTAGAATAATTCCTTGTTATGGTCATCTAACCTTTCGCATCCATATTATCTAAAATTATATATTCGAAAGTGTGTTTGTTCCTTTTGTCGGTTAGTCTGTCTATTACGCTTTCACAGCTGCACCGATTTCAATGAAATATTACATAGTTATATTTTGATTCTTTAGGAAGAACATAGGCCGCTCTTTGCCACTATAACCGACATACACGCTCTTTTACACAAAAGAAATTTAAATAAGTACATGAAGCCCAGCTTCATATTCCTCCTGATTTTTGGGCCCAAAGAGCGACAACGCGATTGTGACTCATTGAGTTGCGGGCAACCATTAGTGGCGGTGGTTCTATACCATGGTGGGCGTGTGCTCGTATGTCAACTATATCAAAAAAATAAACATTCAATTCCATCGGAATATTATCCAGAACTCCGGGCACACCGCTAGGAGCGGCTCCAACAAGCTGATGTCAGTTCGATCGACTTTACCGATAGATATACCATCACGCGTGGCCGAGTGGTGTCGGGTGACAGGAAATAACTTCCGCAATGCGGGGCTTCGGGCTCTGGTGTCTAATACGAAACACGGGACTTTTATAAAACCGATTGGAAACCAAACATTACCTATTTAGAAATAATTATTGAAATTTAAACGTAAGGCGTTAAATTTCAATGACTTATTACGATTTGAAAGTAAAATTTTAGAGTTGTTTGAGATGTTTTTTAATAGTTAAATGTTAAAATACTTGTAAGACATTCACAGTTATCGTTATTTTTGGTGTACACTAAATCAATAGTATCCATGACATAAACAACTTTTTCCAACGGCAACCACTAAAACTGCCAGCACTGGTGGGCGTTGTAACAAACTTCTAGATCTGTTCCCAACCGCCATCCAGAGGTGACCTTTAGACTTTTGGAGTTGGAACACAGAGCAAGCACCGGGACCTCGCTTACGCAGGAGCCTCTCGCACTCGCGCATTAACCTACGATTTTCAAGTCTAAAAAATTAAGTTCCTCTAGTCACGATTTTCGCTGAGTTGTTACGCGAGCACGTGAAACTCGTGCTAGCACCATTGATGGCAGTTATGGTGGTGCCCATTCGAAAAAACCCATATCAACGTATAATCATAACAGCGAACTACAACCAGACACTTTTGACCACTACCACATACAGCGCAACATACATATACTACAGTGCCATCTACCACTGATACGCTGAACTACGTGGTAATGTACAACACGAAGAAATTACCAATCCCGCATCGCGCAACAGAAATTCCCGCGTCGATTAACATAATATACAACATTCCAACATCAACCGTTGGGTAGCGGCCAGTCTGCATGACCACCTCACCTGTTCGGGAGATCCTCCCTTTGCGTTAACGGAATATCACACACGTTCCTCCACACACTCAATGCTAGCTGCTCGAGTATGAGCTGCAAGTATGTAATCAGTGCATAAATTCGCTCTGTATCTACCTGCAAAAAGACGCCGCTTCTTATCGCTTCATATTTCTAGATCGACTGGAGGGGATTGCCTCTCACTGGCATTAACCGTGGGAGAGCTACGCTTCGGCATGCATGGGCCGGCTCGACCGGAGTGATACCACGACCTCACAGAAAACCGGTGTGAAACAGCGCCTGCGCTGTGTTTCACCGAGTGAGTAGGGATACCGGAGGCCCATAATCCAACCCTTCCCCTCATCCCCCTCCCCATCCCCCAAGGCCGGCAACGCACTTGTGACGCCTCAGGTTTTACGAGTGTCCTTGGGCGGCGGTAATCGCTTACCATCAGGCGATACGTCTGATCGTTTGACCCCAATTCCAAAAAAAAAAAGTGCGTGCGTACAAAGTACACATGTCAGAAGTGAAACTTCTTAGCTCTCTCCCACCTCTCGCTCCATGGCACTGTGCGTGATACGACAATCGCTCTATCTCACTTTTTCTCTCGATTTTTCTCACTTGCTTGCTCCCTACTCTCACTCCATCGCTAGTTGCTTCATGCTAGGATTGCCCTGTCTAACTCTCTCTCAATCGGTCTCGATCGCTCTCTCTCTCTTTTTCGACACTTCCGTTGCATACTTGCGTGACGTACATCTGTAAAAATTTTACCCTCATGCGCCTAAAGAAGTTTCACTTCAAAAAATCGCCTTGGTAGAACTCGTGCTATAAGTTTTAAAAACAAAATTATGAATAATAATCACTTCTTTAAGGGCATTCTGTATACTTTTATTACCAACCTACCGGAATTAGCGTAACCGAGGACTACTTACCATGTATATTGAGAAGGTATTTATAATCTTTCATCGAAAGAGGCATGTATCGAGTATCTGTAGGTCTGATGTCAATAAAAACGTAAAAAAACTTTATTATCAATGACGTCAGTAGCTCAAAGTCTTGTCATTATTCGCTTGCGTTGTTATGCTCAATGTTACAGTATAGGCACATTCTACAGAATTTCTTTTTGTGTTTAAACGTAAAGATATATACCTAATATTAAATTTTCATATTCATATAGTCACTCCTAATCTGCGTCTTTTTGTAGTGTTATTTGTTGTCGTTTTATCGTTTTGTACAGTGTCAAAGTCGTGTCAAATCAATGAATTTTTAAGACTTATGTTTTCAAAATTCCTCAATAAAGTCTAAAGATCTAAGAATAAACTATAATGTAGTCAGTCGTACACTTTAGTTCTCCATGTCTTTAAGTCTACGTTACACACACAAAACATCTGTCAAAGAATGGAAGGCCGAACAGAGTGGCTTCATTTATCTGATGGTACAGTAATGCCCCATATTGTGGTTCCGATGCCAGAAGATGGCTCCTGTTTATTTCATGCTTTGACGTACTTAATGACTGACCTGACAGACACTGTGACTGCGTATCAAATCAGATCTTCGATTGTTTCCTACGTTGTGTCTAACTGGGATCACTTGGAGGTATACACCTGTGACGAAAACGGAGCTACTTATCCCAACGCTGAAGTGTATTCATGTGCCATGTTGAACGTTAATACGTACGGTTCTGTGTCTGAACTAATGGCAGCTGGTGCTATATTTCCATTTATTTTTGAGGTGTACGAGTGTAATACACTACGTGGATCGTTTGGTGACAGTGGTGATATAAAACGTATGCGTTTTCGGGGCAGTTTTTTGAATGGGCATTTCGATGTTCTGCTTCGTCTAGATGGTCTTCATTTTGTAGATGATAGTGAGTGATAAGTCGTTTAATAGAATCTTGTTGTGGTAGGATTTTTAGTAAGTAAATAAATTGTGGTAAGAAGTACACTTACGCCTATCCACTAAAAATAAATCATAGTTTTTCGTTTATTAGTAACTGATTATGAAAATTTCAACACATAACTTTAATCTCTAAGTGCTGTTCTTAAATGTGATGCATGAATATATTGATTCACGTACTCTGCATAAATTGTATGTTTTGTTGTTTATATATGTACACGTCCCATGCCTTTTTACAACTACACCTACAACAGGTAAGGTGACCTTCACTGTGCCTCCTGCAACCTCTTATTTAAGACCAAATTTGGTTTAGCGAGCCACGTGCGGACACATGAACTCAGGAATGTCTGTTAAAAATTGCCGGGGTGTCGCCGTCCAAGGATACGTCTGAAAGAACATCATCACCATCATATATATATATATAAGCTTGCCACAGTGACTATACTCTGTCTGATGGAAAACATGAGCAGAATCTAAAAGGTAGTGGTCAACATCCACGAATGTATATAACGCAACAATGCAGACTGGTGACCCACACTGTGACGGTCTATTGGGATGCTTCTGCATCATTGGGCACGAATGCTGTCATTTTATGTTGTTCTTAATTGAGAGAGTAATACCGCCCGGTCGAAATCAACGTGGCTTACATGCCTTGAAAATTTTCTAGCAATTACGCGTTTATGAAACCTCTTGGGCGAAAAGCTTTTAAAAAAATATTTTTAGTTAACAATTCAGTGATCATTATGTGGTCTAGACCACTGTATAAGACACAGGACACCAGTGTCTCTCAAAATGTGGTGTTTGAATTGAATGCATTGGACTCAAATATATTTGTGAGAATCAGTTTTTTTTTCCTTCTTTTTTTATTATTATTAACTTTTTGGCTAATGCTGTAGTTATGAAAGATAAATCGGTATCTGATTTATTTCCCGTATAGAAGTCTGAAGGTTAAAAGACGGCGTCGCCAACATAGTGGCTGGGAACTACAAAAAATTGGAAGGCAACTTCTCCGGAAAAATCACTTCAAGATATGCTCAGATCTGATATTGTAGATTTAGTTTTGTCTCTTTCTGTTAGAATACCATTAAAATATATATACTGTAGACTCCTTCTTTCTGCCCTTGGCTAACTTTTGAGTTTACCGTGGAAAAACCACGCTTCTGCATGCATGGGCCGGCTCGACCGGAGTGATACCAAGGCCTCACAGAAAACTGGTGTTGCGCCGCGGTGTTGGCTTGCGCCGAGTTCATCGAGTAAGTGAGGATACCGGAGGCCCATACGCCAAACCAACCACCATCCCACTCCCCCAACCCCCAAAGGCTGGAAATCCCCCATCCCCCACCAACGCTGACGCTGCTGATGTAACGGGTGTCCATAGGCGGCGGTAATCGCTTATAATCAGGCGATACGTCTGCTAGTTTGACCGCTATTCCATAAAAAGAACACGTGGAAGTCGACACATACCTAATTGTTTACACGAGCAACGTTGTGGAACATGGAATGTTAATTTTATTATTTTGTGACTATCAGTTATCTGGAATAGACATAGAGCAACACGAGCCACCGAACTGAGGGCAGTAGCGTAACATCAGTTCCTGGTACAAAACAGTATCATTTTTTGCGGGGGATATCTTCATATATACAGATTTTAAAATCACATACAAAAACAATCGAACGAACTCTCAAACAACAATTTTAACATTCAAAATTTCTCGCAAATATAAATACGTTATACTTTGATAGAGAACGTCTTCGTTTGATACTGCCTACCGTGTTTGGGAGTAGAGATATACAAATTTGTAAATATTTCTCAAAATAGTTATTAATTTTATGTCATATTGCGTTTTCTTCGGAGTTGCAAGATATTGGTGTATGACTGACATAAATGCAGCAGACTATGGCAATCAGATTACTGATTAACATGCGTATAGATTATGTTGGATACCACTCAAACAATTCACAATTTAATTTACTAGCTTCACCTCGCCGTTATACCCGTGGTTTTCGTTGATGTTTCATTCATTTTAATTTTGTTTTCGTGAAACCCTATTTTTTATGTAATAGAAGTAGCCAAGTTACATATTATAACAGTAGCTATTTGCCAATGCAAATCCCATCAAAATCGGTCCAGCTGTTTCAGGGATTAGCCGGAACAAACAGACAAAATATCAATATTTTAACTTCAAATTTAATTATTTAAAAATATTTTTTATACAAATAATATAATTGTATGGATAAAGTTAAGCCTTCCGTTACTGAAACCCGACGTAGCTTAACTTATCAGGAATCAAACCGACATAATTTTGGAGAAACTTGAAAGCTATAAGGAGACATGGCATCATACCTTTCTGTTTCCAAACTTTTACTTGTAATTATTACTTTTAATAGCACAATTTAACGAAATCTTTTGTAATATTTAACTTCTTGAAGACCGTTACATAATTTATTAAAATGTCAGGAAATAGGCTCCTGGTTTAAATCTTTGTGGCGGTTAGTTCATAATCCTGTAATGAGGTAGGCGCCGACCTCCTTTGAGGGGCTTCTGACCGGCCTCGTCGAAGCATTCCGACTTGTTAGTACTAAGTATAATGTCACATAACAAAACATATATTTCTAATAAGTATATACCACTGTAGGTAATTGTGATACGTCAATATTGTTAGCCATATTAACTGCCCACATAGTAAAAGTATTTCTGTATACGCTAATGATAATTTAATTTTTATGGAATGTATTTGACTTGTCTTATAATAGACAACTATCTAATATTTCCGGAAACAAAAATATACCTATTTTAAACATTATTACTCTTCTGTAGATTTTAAGTATTGGCGGTTTTTTTAAGTTTTAAAAACACACCGCAGAAATCTTCCCAATAACTGCATTTTATCATTTTTTTGCTCTTCTTTCAATGAAATATGAATTCGGTGCAACAAAAAAATTTGCTATTATTTATTTTTATTAAAACTTGTAGCACTTATTGAACAAAATGCGGATTTTAGTTGATGTAGAAATAAGATGCGGTGGGTGCAGAGTCAAAGTTCTCCATAGTAAATAATTATTTTTTTAATAATACATATCCTACATCAAATGCAACAAATTAACTTATATTTACTTAGTTACTTATATTTAGGTACTAGTTAGGTACTAAACCAGGCTGCCTGTAAGAGACTACTTTTGGCAATAAACCCGTCTATTGTACTCTAAATATCAGTCATTTTGTGTATTCTTATTAACTCTGTAATATGGTGCGCACATAAAGAGCTTTCTACTTCTTTTGATGAAATGGCAACCAGCTGGATCAGCTATTTGTACCAATGTCAAGTATTTAAGGTCATCAATTTTAAGTCTTCGAGTCTTCAAGTCTTCGTCGTGATGGAATTAATGATAAAAAATATAAAAAATTTGGATTTTTTATATTTTTCGCAAAAACAAAAAACGCTCTCCTAAAAAGCTTTCTATCTAAACCGTTTGCAATGTCATTAACATCAGACCTGTCACTTTTTGTGAACTAATTTGTATACAGGTGATCAAGAATCACTATTAATTAAAATTATCACAAAGTTACCATTAATTAAAATATACAATGTAGTAAGATTTACAAAAAATATCAACAACTTCACGTTCAAAATTCACGGTAGTTAACTTTATTCTGTATCTTTTAATTCTCTTCTTTTAATGCTTTTCTTAAACGTAGTTTTGGTACATCTTT
This sequence comes from Hyphantria cunea, assembly GCA_003709505.1. Classification (NCBI taxonomy): domain Eukaryota; kingdom Metazoa; phylum Arthropoda; class Insecta; order Lepidoptera; family Erebidae; genus Hyphantria; species Hyphantria cunea. The sequence continues at coordinate 1,249,427 of PKRV01001907.1, read as the reverse complement.
CTACGTGCGTAACAAAGTATTGCTTGTTCTGCAGCACCATAAAGTATTAAAGTTTGATTAATTTGAAGAAACATATGAAGTCACTTCTTTATTTTATTATAGTTTATTTAACGACACGTTAGTCATTCGAATTTTATTATCCTTGAATGTTTTGTTCTTGTAAATTAATATTAAAATAAAAACAAAGTAATTTATAATTGTATTAAAATATTTAAAATAAAGTCTTTTTTGTACGAAAACATATACCAATTTTTTAGTTATTTACACAAGATACATACCTAATACAAACTACCAGTATATGCCGTCGGTGACCTCAACACTATTTATACTTTTAAACCGAGCATAGTTTTTATAGTACTAGTTCACCTAAGTCTTCCCACCTACGCGTTAAGCACATAATACTCAACCTATTCTGCCATGCGCCAAGCCGACTAGGGGTGGAGAAACAGGACATATAGCTGCGTGCTATACTCGTTTTGTAGTCTCCTGTCGTGCTCACTTGCACCCTGGACTACCCCGTGAACACACGTACGATAAATAACGGCCTCACTTTTTAATTTTAATTTTAAAAAAGACAATGCTAATGACATTGTGACCGTTGTGTGACCATTGAGTTCCATATTCATTTGGTTTATATTTTTTAGTGTTTTAGTTGCAAGTTATTGTGTGAGTATTTATTTTTTATTTTTAAAACAATACTTATATTTTTATTTAACATAATTTTGTTTTATTTCGATAATTAATTTAAAGATATTCAAATATTATTAATTAATAACAAAAGTGTTAGTATGTATATATCAGTTTATTGAAGTTCTCATAGATTTTTCGTAAAAGAGTGCCGATATATTAACATACCGTTTTTTTTAAATATTTTTATAATACCAAATTCTAATACCGAAGCCGTAATAGTTACCGAAATTAATTGATTTATACATATATCAAAAATTTTAAAATATATTTTTTACTTAATTTTTTCGACCGAAACTAAAGAAAAACTTTTATTTCTTTAAAAATATATCGAATTTAAACTGTTCGTCGCCTGATTATCGCATTAGTATCAAATGTTAAATGCACGCATAAAGTTAAGCCGGTAGTATGGTTTCCTTGCTCGGTCGCGGGGCTTCCTTCGGCCATACGATACCTTCAGTTTTTTGCGACCAGTTCCACCAACCTGACGTACGAAATACCATTTTTTACTCATAAAATGTAATATTATATTTTGAGAAACAATACTAACGGTTATTTTACTTTTTTGTATTATGTTTAAATTTTTATTTTGTTTGTTTAATTTTCAGATATTTTTATTGTTTATTATATTCTTCATTTTGTTTTGTGGTTGTATTTTGACGTTTAGTTCGAAACAAAAGTGTTGGATTTTATTACTTTTTATAATTTTTTTTTAGTTAGTTCTTGCACTTTACTACCGACTTGAAGATATCAACTATAGAGCAAGCCTTCTTCATGTATTGTTATAATGAAGCCCAAAGCAGCTGCTGGCCACTGCGCAAGATTAGTTAAACCTATACTCTTGTGCGTGTGACAGCGGCTATTGCGGGCGTTTCATTTCCGACGAGAGTAGAAGAATATACTGTCTACTGAAGAATTATGTACCAGCATCTCAACGATAAATAGGATCTTTTTTATAGGCAGAGTTACTGCTTATCTTTTAACTTTAGATTGTAAGCAAATATTCGAATTACGTAAACCGTTTATGGCATTGTACTTTTTTCTTTTTAATAATCTTTTATTTCTGTCATATTTGATGTTTTACGAATAACATGTTGAGTGGAAAATGTGCTAAAGATAGACTTGTGTCTAAAGATATAAATCGTTAGATTACACCACTGTGCCATACATAGATAGTGATCTGATTCGTAAAATTTAACTTAAAAGCAACAATTGAATTTGAAATCATTTTTGTTTTAATCATTTTCACTGTTAAATTTCTCACTAATCTTAGATGATTATACTAATGACATTTTAAAAAAGATTTAGGCTTACATTAAGAAATAAGTTAACAGGAATTCAAACGCGAGGCGCACACGCATCTAACGTTTTAAATCTTTGTGTTGCCTATGACTATCATGAAAATGTTTCATGTTTATATGAAGAGCAAAAAATAAGAAATTATTGTAGTCGTAATTATTAGTGAGGAGAAAATTGTGCATGCAAAAACGTTGTGCAATTTTTTTAAAAATGCTCTTGCTGGTGACTCTCAGTACGTAGGTATTCATATTATGTTTTTTTAAATTTAGTTTTGCGATGTAGCTGGTACTCTGTGGTATTCTGAAGGTAACACAGCTTTCTTCTCAATTAAGGACATTGCCTACAAAAAATAGGTACTATTTCTAGAAATAGAAATGTATGTAGTATGTAGCATTGACCTAAGTAGCAAAAAAGCCTTTATTTTTAACTATACTTTTTTTGTTTCTCGGGTAATTCTGTATACAAGTTACCATTTTTTTTTTCAATTGACTTTACCGTCATAACATATTACAGGATATACCAAAGAGTGTTCCTACGGTTTTCAAAATTAATGAAAGAATTATTACTCATGCATGTATTAGTTTAGTTAGTTGATTATTAGTGCTCTTGAACAGATTTGGATACAAGATGTGAAACCTTAGCCGAGTGGTAGTAGAAGCTAATAAACTGTATCTATATTAAAAAAAAACTGGCGTGTGGCACTTTTTTAATTTCATCACTTTGATGTACTTATTGTTATGTTATATTTTGAACTTGTGGAAGAACCTATATTTTTAGTTGCACTGCATGTTACTGTTGTTCTATTGTGATTTTTCTTTAGGTTAAAGGATGACTGGCTGGTAACTGATCTTTTTATCTATTCTTGAAGATCAATTCACATAACACTGGCCATCAATTTCCATCTATTAAGTTGTATAGCGTCATATTTGGTCTTTTGTACAATTCATTTTATTCTCATTCTTGTAGAAGTTTTTTTAGCAAATCTGTCACAATTATGACAAAGGTAATGTTTTACAACATTATAACAAGCATTATTTAAAAGCATGTACTTGATACTGACTTCTCTCTAATATTTTGAAGAAATTAACTTGCATTTGAGAGGTCTGTTTCCAGCAGTACATCGCGATAGACTGGTGATGATGTTTGATGACTTTGATACTTCAGTGTAGATTATAGTAAATTTTTATACGCCATTATATTATTTCTGGCAAATTAGGACATTTACTGAAATCAGCGGTATAGCGTTTGTATCAAACAGTTAAAAAATACTTTATGAAAATATGTAATGTTCAGCTCTTAAGTACAGTATGTCATTGATTTATATTCAACGTCAACGAACTACTTGTGATGATGTACCTAGCTTTTCGAGAGATTTAAAGTCCACAAGTTTGGTTCAACAAACCATCCAAATGAAACTTTATTATACTAAAATGTACGATAAAAATATTTGTAGCGAATAAATGTATAGTAACCTTATTCGTCCTTTGATTCATGCATGCCTTTATGCGTTGGTCAAGACAGAGTGAATGCAGCGCAAGATATGCCGACTAAAGTTAGAACTATTGTATTCAGGTAGGGGTGTCTTTAGCTATGGTGCAGGGTGTGCATGATTGCACACGGGCGTAGCAGTGTTAGGGTCGTCGCTCGCGTCATTTTTCATCTGCTTGCGCTTTATGAAGGGCGTTACGCTTACTAAAGGGCGCTCTAGTAATTATTGTACACGGGCGCTTCACGGGCCAAAGACGCCTCTGTATGTATATTCAGGTGAGTAACTACCAACTCTTTTAGTTAGATGTAATTCTTTTGTATTAGTTATTTTTTTGGTTCGTACTCATTTAGAACAGTTATATTAATATCATATGTGTTAAATCCAGGTACAAAGTAATTCAGGGTAATGAGCTACTATATATACCTATGTGTTTCATCAGATTCTGCCCAGTACATTAGATATAATTGATTCCCTTGTAAGTGGTATCTGCTAATTAAATAAATGCCAACAAAAAAAACCCTCCTTATAAATTTTAATCATGAAAAAACCTAATAAAAATGATGGCTCAATCGCATATAACGTATATAATGAAATCTTGATCAACAGTAGATATAGGCAGTTAGAATGGGGTACTAAATAATATGTGTATGCTTAACATGTTTGTACAAATGCTTTTAAGTCTAAGATTGATACCTACTAACTGTAAAAAGCTATTTATACCTATGTACGTACCTATGTACTAATATTATTATGTGTATGTCGTAATTGCTAATAAATATTAATATATTCCTGTTGTCTAGTGTGATCGCAAGTACCTATGCAAGTCAATTAGGTTCTTTCTTAAGATAAATTCTTAAAACACTATGTTATTGACTGCATAGGTGCTTACGAGACGTTAGCCCGTAATGTGTTCATTTCGAACGAAAATCTAGGATAACATAAAAAACTTCAACCCCTAATATACCTTATTAGATAGTGAGCAGAACCCACTCACAATGAAAGTAAAGATTCTGAAAGCAGTCGGTTTCGCTAAATTTTTTTAATTCATTGTATTCATTTTCCTGCATAGTTCAGGACAATACATAAATATGTTCCTGGATCCTTTTAGGCTTGCCAGTGGAGGCAAGTGCTGGACCCTACTCTAAAAGATTTAGGAAATATTCCTATAAGCATCAGCCTAAATCCGCATTGATTTCCACGGTACTTCGAGAACTATGTCCAGAAATTTATGTAGACTGAGCTTTCTAAACGATACTATTTATGAAATGCACCTTAGCTATATTTAACAGAATGTGAATGTTAAAAAAACAATATATACTCAGTCGTGTAAAGAAATTACATCCATTACTGTGAAAAGTAATTATACTCTGCCAGATACAATCACAAGATTGAAACTGCGATAGAAATGAACACATTGACTAACATCCTTTTTCAGCTCAAGTTTTTCAAGAAAGAAAAGACATGTTTGAAGTCCAAAACAACTATTGGGCACTGCACAGGACTAGTGACACGATAATACTCTTGTGCGTGTTCTAATAGTTGTTGTCGGAGCTTCACTATCGACGGTCACCACTGCAGATCAACATCACTATGGACCATTCTATAATATAACGTAAGTTAAGAGGTCTAAGGTCGGAACTCTCTTACGCATTAAAGGCTAGTTGATGTTAAAACTTTGACTTTAATAGCTGAGAGAAGTTTTAGATTATGCTCAATATCTACATATAAACTTGTTACGATGCTCAGAATATATTTATGAATATTACAATATTCAAGGATATACACTGAATGTAACGATACTGTTAAATGAAATGTACGTAACTAAAATATTCTGCAATGGTCTTATAAAGTATCTATCTTTTTTGCTGCAAAAATAATGACTGATGGAAGGCATGAATACAATCCAAGATAGGCAGTCATCTTCCTCATTGCGAATGTGGACAAGGCAGCATGGTGACCCACGCCTAGTAAAACTTTGCAAAATGTTGTTTTTCCCACATGTTTTTATATCTTAGTTAAAATTTTCCAATTAGAAGCATTTTCTAATTCTGTACCTTATTGACATTGTAAAAACCGATACAAAGAACACAAAACAGGTGACGCATTAGTGAGGAGACTACAGCACAGACGCTAAAGAGTTTTTTGTTTGTTTGAATGCGTTGATATCAGGAACTACAATACTTAAAAAATCGATGTTATATAGTCCAGATAACGGAGAAGCTTATATGCTACATATCATTAACCTACGACTGAAAGGCTACAATCAATGAAAAATATTGAAGAAAGAGCATGTCGAAATGAGGTCCTAAAAAAAATTAAATTATTACAAACATATGACAAAATCGAACGGTTCCATGAATCAGGTGAGGTGGGGACAATACCTATATAAAGCGGCGTGATCGTAAACAGGGACCAGTTTCTTTTCAAGTTTCGCGACGACCACACTTCTTAACTGCGACATGGGCCACTCTTGAGTCATAATAGTTTTCTATTATTTATGATTTATTGTTTATATTTATATCGTACGCGTATATCGCTCTTTGAGTGAACAATTATTATTTGATCAATTTGTGTTGAAATCAATGCATGTCCGTTTAGTTTTTTTTTACAGTAATATTTAATTAATTAATGGCCTTAATCCAAATTAACTAATTTGTGATTCATATTTTCGCTTATAGGTAAATAGCCTAACTTAATCCCATATATTAAAAGTGTTTGGCCGCCATAGTCTGGTCAAAATAAAACTCATTAATGCGAATAGAAAAACAGTAAGTTTATTGGAAACGATAACATTTCAGTCTTAAACAAAATGAACAACAATTGATTTAGTATTACTAGATCAAAACGGACCTTCATTAGCCGTGGATTATCTTCCTCGTAATTGATGCAAACGTTTAACCGTGATTGTGTGGTACTTGTGACATTTGGCAGCTGTCCGTGTTCTGACTGACACATTATAAAAGAACATAGAAGATTAACAAATTTTGTACCGCAACATATTTAAATATAATCCTGATATTCTAGAATCAAATTCACTTGTACTTATTCCACTTAAATTCACGTGGAATAAGTACAAGTGAATTTATATTCTAGAATGGATTACAACAAGTTCCATCAAATTTGAGAGTATAAATTACAAAATCATGATACTTTTTAAACCTTATTCTATTTGTATTATAATGTATTCTTATCATATGATAGCTCCAGAATGCTGAACTACTTTCTATAAAAATGTCTTTTTAAAAGGTTGATTACATTCAAGTGATTATAGGTACGGTATCTATGGAAAGTCTACATACAGTTATTATATTGAATGCTTAATATACAACGACTTCAAATTTGAACTCGCTACAAAAAGGTATATTGCATTTTTTTTATATTGTGTAAACATGAATATTATTATAGTATTATATAGCTATGTATTTCAGAATTAACTCGATTATTGAGTATTATTTATTGTTAGCACTGGCTTCGAAGAACACGTTAAGATATCGGTCCCAGTTGTCAGATGAACAATTATTTACAATACCACTACGGTTGATTAGAGCCCTAACCAACAACAGCCTGTCTACGGGACTTTGATAGCCCCTAGTACTCAGGTTTTAGAGGTAGTAATAGATTGAAAACCGACCCAAAGACCCTAGTCTAAGAAGGGCTGAAGGGTATGAAAATGTCTGACTAGCTACACAAAACCTTTAGTCGAGTTAATATCGGACTTGATCACTTTATATCACGGATCACGATAGTTAAACAGTTTTAATTTTAAAAAAATAACTTAAGTTCCATTAAATAATAATTACTTTGTTTAAACATCGAGATTTGTCTGTTGATAAGAATTCGGAGAAGCATAAAAATATGTGAATTCAACTGGTATTAAATCAGCAGAGTTATGTATTATAGACGAATAACTATAATCACCTTGTTCTAGCCGTTTACATCAAAACGAAGAAAATTTGTGAATATGTTAGTTTCGACTAGTGATATAATAAAAGGAACGGTTTCAATAAAACCTACATACGCATAAATGCGGCAACAAGGGAATGATTCAACATTTGTTCTCATAGGCGGAAACAAACTTAATAAAAAAAATGTCTTCAAAGAACTTATATCTTAAACCTTTTATGTCAAATATAGCAACAAAATCAGAAAAACCTTAGAAATAAGAAAAAAAACCTCTATAGACGATAGATCTTTGAATCGAAATTTAAAATGATAAGCAATTCGACACCTATTAACAAAATCTGATTTGTCGTGACAAACTACTCTTATTTAACTTAAAATTAAATAATTCTGTCAATTTTAATTTGACAATCAAGCATAAATAAAAAAAAACAAAAATTTAAGTCAGTTATATCGATAATAAACTAACACTTTCATTGTGATAAACATTCTTAGCGGGTATTTCGAAATTTGAACTTTTAAATTCTCAGAATCGTTTTTCTAAGATTTCATAGTGATACCAGAACACTTAATAAGTGTTTAATGTAAAAAACGTATGCACTAAGAAAAATAATCGAAGCAATTGTTCTTATTTTAATTATAATTGTTGCAGAAACTGGTAACATTTATTATCCATCAAGAATTATTTTAAATGTAAACATTAGATTCGATTACAATGGAGACACTTATATTACTATGTACGATAATAAAAGAGTTGTAATCTTGATCTTTCGCTTACAATTATAATAAAAATGCATGTACTTGATTCACACTGAAATTAAATCTCGGAATAAGAATATTTGTAGATATATTATTGGCAAGTGTGGCTGGTTAAAAAAATCGTTATTGTACTTTGTGCAAATAAATTAATCACTCATCTATTCCATAACATTCATTTGTCAGATAAATAAATTAACAATTTGGTAGCTAATCGTTAGCTAATACGGCAAAGCAAGATTAAAATGTTTGAAGTTGTATTTTTTAGTTATCAACAGTTTGTTTTTTATGTGTGGAACTTCAAAAATGACTATACTCAGCCTGATGGAAAGCGTAAGCAAAATCCAAGAGTGGTGGTCAACATACTCATTGCGAATGTAGACAATGCAACAATGTAGTATAGTGACCCATACTATGGCGGCCTAGTGATGCTTTTGCATCATTGGTCCTTCGGTCTCGGACTCACCAACGAGACACAACAGCACGAATGCTATCATTTTAGGTTGATCTTCTGTGCGGGGGTAGTACCGCCCCAGTCGGACCGGCCCGTTCATGCTGAAATCAGCGAGGCTCTACTACCTAATACCCTTGTGAACATTTTTCGGACTTTTCTCTTAAAAAAACCTGGAGAACTCTGAGAAAGTTTTTATAGCTCTTTAAAAGTCTTTTTCTGAAAAAAGTCCGAAAATTTTCCACAAGGGTATCTAGTACAATTGCAATACGTCTGTAATTTATTATATAGAAACTTGAAAACTCTATCAACACGTTCCACGACGACCACGAAGACGATCTACATTTTTACCGTCAGTCAATTTGAAAGATTTTTCAGTAAATTATAGTTTGGATGTACAAATCTTGCCTTATTTTCCCTCTAACATCTGTTGTGTTGTCGTTGACGGCACATAAAGGACTCTCTTATATTATATTAAACGTATGACGTATACGGACAGCCTGCAACCCCCCCCCCCTCCTTACGCGCCTCCCTCCAAATTGATTGTTGGAACTTTATGTATAGTAAGAGACTAAACTAAATAAATTCTATAAAGACTTGACAAGACAAGATGGACAGCTTATGAGGATTTTCAAAAAAGCAAAAAAATTATGATGTAACTAATTCAGTTTTGTTTAGGCTTTGTTTTAGCGGCATCACCGAACAGCATCAGACACATGGTGGCGTGGAGGCAGGCTTTGGCGGGAAGGAACTTGTCGTCGAACGTCAGCGCATAACGGTACATCCACACGGCCGGTTCGTATTCTGCCTAAAAATTAATATTTCATTTAGCAAATACCAAAATAACTAACTGTGATATTGGAGAACAATTATTTTTGTTTTATTGTACAAAAATTATTCCAAAACTATAGTCACCGGGAACTTTAATTTGCTATAGAAATAGTATCCTAATTACATTGAATAAAGTTTAAAATGAGTGTCGCGCCATCGTGGTTCTGGCAACAGAGGATTTAAACACTATAGGTTTTTTAAATCAATCAAATATTTGTCAGAGTAATACAAACTTACCAGGTAGGTATGTGATACACCGACCAGAAATGCTTCTATTTTACTCTTCGGTTGGGAATAAAAAGATAAATAGGAAATTTCCTTAGCATCTCGTGGTTTGGATTGTCTGCAAAAAAAAAATACATGTACAGTGGGCTGGCCACATTTGCCGAAGAACCGATAACCGTTGGGGTAAACGAGTTCTTGAGTGGAGACCGCGTCTCGGCAAACGTAGTGTAGGACGTCCACAGGCCAGGTGGAGCGATGATTTGCGCAAGACGGCTGGCTGAAGCTGGATGCGAGAAGCCATAGATCGAACTAAGTGGCGTGAAATTGGAGAGGCCTATGTCCAGCAGTGGACTGCGATAGGCTGATGATGATGATGATGATGTACAATGAGCCCAAAAAAAGGTTTATCAAGTGTTTTTATAATCTAACCTCGTTTTTTAATGTTATTACTAAAGGGAAATTACTTTTATTTGTCCGAGTCTGTCATAACTTTTGATTACTGTCTCTCGGTATGATTAAAGAAAATGCAAGGGAAGAAAAATATAAATTTACAGAAACGTAATAACATAACGTGTCACGGTCGACGATACTAACTTAAATACTTCGTAACTAATCTTTTGTACTGTGTTATTTTGTGTATAGAACAGAGATTAATAAATATATAAGCGATGTTTTACGTGAAGAGACGTACATGTGCAGCAAGGCGGCGAGAGCTCGGGCGGCGTGCGCGGCCAGTGCGGGGCGGGCGAGCGGCGCATGCGCATGCGCCGCGGCCAGGCAGCGACGTGCGCACGCGCCGCGCCCCCCCGCGCCGCACCACCAGCCCGCAGCCGCCGCGCCCGCCCAGCACGACGGCCGCTACACACACCAACACTTATTACACACACGCAAAATCATTGCATATTTTACAAAGTCCTCCGCCACCTCAAAGCTACTGTACAGGTTTTTATGAGGTTTTTACCAATCCCGAGAAAGGTTTTACTATATAATTAGTTAAATTTTTAAGTTTATTGGCTAGAATATCACGATGTTTGTTGAAAACGTCAGAAAAAATTAATCCGCACATCTTCTTGAAAATCTTAGACTATTATGTTTACCGTAAAAAGCACATGCAAATCCGGGATGGCTAACTTAAAAAAAATAGTCAAGGAAATATCACTTGTCTTAAATCTACTTCCTCTCATAAAAATTAGTAAAAATTTGATCCTTAACCAATAACGATATATGTCACAGGAAACGAACACAAAAATCACAGTGACGCAGAATAACAATTTGTAGATCATATAAAATCTTGTCCCAAATGAAGTTCGAACCCACAATACATAGCGCAGTCGAAAGCGGCGTGTGAACGGTTTAAACCACTACGTCATCCATGCGGTCAAATACTCATCAAAACACTATAAAAGATGCTATATAAAATTTTACTGTAAACCATCACCACCATTTCTTACAATAAATTTTTAAAAAAAACAAAATGTGTTTTACTTCCTACTTACAGTTTCTACATATTTTGCGATTTTAGCACCGAGTATGACGTAATCGTAAAAATTAAACATCTCAGCAAACTGATGCATCAGGCTAAGAACTGGTTCCCATCCTTCCGTGTCGATTTTATTGAACCGTTCGGTAAAGAAATCTTCCGAAGGATCGAGGTCCAAACGACATTCCGGTACCTTTTTGTTCGATGGCGTCATTGATAATATGTCTGACAGTAGTCTGAAAATAAATATAGGTGATCATTAAGGGGCGAGAGAATCGCGGCGATATTATACTCGCACTACTAATTTCTATACACACTCAGGGATACCGCAATAATGGATCCGGATCAGAAAGGAATAATCGCTAGTACACAGAGATTATTGTAGTGTGTGACTATAGAAACGCAGATTCGCTCGATACCCTCGTTCATGGAAACGAAAGATGAATCTATTTGTCGATGGACAGAGTAGAGAATGTCACATCCCTATTCATCCCGTGGGTGTCGTAAATACGGCTAAGAGAGCAACTATGTAAAACAACACCACTGCAAAGCGAAGAAAAACTTAACACAAACTCTTTACTAACCCGTCTGGCTATATAGTCCATTCGCTTAGAAACGGTCGCCTTTGTATACACCGAAATCAAAGAAGTCGCCTGCAGAGTACACCCACAACTATAAGTATAATTTGTCAGTTTACGCTTAATCTGTGTAGTGAATTGTTGTGTAAAGAGATTTTTTAATTATGTATCCTCACTTAAGTCAGAATTAAATGGGTTTGGAAATTCTTTGATTTTTTTTTACTATACATTAATCTACATTACGTAAATTCTATGTGCAGCAGTGGACTACTAAAGGTTGATGATTATGATTTGAAGTATTTGTGTAGTTTATTCATGATTAAGTTTAGCGATAAGTATTTTACCTTGGATCCGCATCAGCGAGCAGCTGTCTAAAACTGATAATATGCAACCAGTAACCTAATTCTAAATGTTGGTAAGTACAATCCTCTTCTTTTAACGCCAAGTCTTCTGGTTGGATACCTAAAACACAATACAATGGTGGTTAATCACAGATACATATAGTTCTAAGCAGAATAATATAATGTTCAGACATTTTAACACACGACGCCATCTAGTTCCAAACTAAGCAGAGCTTGTACTATGGGTACTAGATAACTGATATTAATACTTATATACTTTTTTTGGTAAATACATACATATTATACATAGAAAACACCTAAACTCCGAAACAAATATTTGCAGATCATACAAACATTTGGTCCGACTCAGGAATCGAACCCGAGACCTCATGCACAGCAGTCGCATTCGCTACCACTGCGCCACAGAGGCAGTCATATACGGTACGATATAGGCAGAATATACGGTGTTACATGTTTAAGGAAAGAATTATATAAGACTGCCAAACCCGCAGCGTACCGTGAACGTGGACCGGAATGGGCACGGATTTGAAAAGTTACATACATTTTGTATTAAGCAGTTTATATTTCATATAATCGGCGTCCCGTCCGGGCCCGACACCGACCTCGGCCCGGTCCGATAATACGATGGACGCTTGCAATGAGCTCAGGGCGAAGTGATTATTCAAACAATTAAACTTTTGTTTTTATCAGACTTGACAAGATAGTCGATTTTCAAAAAGGCACTTTTCAGATCGATAGAAAAAATAAAATGAACAGATAGCAACAAAAGCAAAATGATAAGAATTGAATAGATAGAATTTTCCAACAAGTTCCAAGCATTACAATTTTTCAAGAAGAAACTAAAAAAATAAATGTTCCAGTGCCTTACCACTAGTTGAAATTAGTTTGATTTTTAGTACCAATGTATAAGTTTTTACAGTATTATTATTATTATTTCTTAAACAGTATATTTCACGAGTTAAATAATTCTTCTTTTATCTCGTTGAGATAAGGTAAACAAACTAGACACGTGTCAACGCTATTTACTGAAAGACAAAAATTTCCGTGTCTAAAAGACAAACGTACTAAATACAAATTTTCTTAATTTTAATATCAATTATACTTCTTTTTGATTTTACTCAACAATGCGGATTTTTCCATATATTTATTCCGATTTCGGCTGCATATTTATACTAAGATACATTAAAAACCAAGGCAATTACAAATAAATTATCTGAAAAATTAATTAGCATGATTATCTTTTAGATTATCGATCTATTAATGATTTGAAATGATTATGACACGTGTCTGATTTATTAATTTGTGGTATGTATACTTATGACACTAATTACTTTTAGGACTTTAAGAAGTTATTAATACTTTAGCCATATCTAATGCACATTGTTTACTATGTGTATTGAAAATAGTACTTTTAAAAAGGGTTTTAGGACTTACATAGGAAAATAATGTTAAGCCCTCGAGGGGCTAGGCGAAAAGGGCTGGGTGTGTTTCGCACGCCGTCGCGGGTTTGCTTCGCGACGTCGCGTATTTGGGTTTTTAACAGAGTTCAAGTGTCGAACGGCAACCTGCGCGATCTCCTGCAGTAGCTCGCTGCTCATTACGTTGCTGGATTCTATAATTTCGATTCTTAGTTATAACTTCTTCTTTGTTTGGCCCACTCCTCCGATTTTTTAAATTACCCAAGTGTTAGTCTTTTTATCTCCTTTTTATTAAAGTTAAAAGTAATGAAATCCGATTACTGGGTATGGTAAATGTGAATGTAGAAAAAGTCAGTTGTTGTATTAGTGAGGTCCAAGAGTCGGCAATCAATCAGTAAGATGGCAGACAGTCTGACATTAAGAATTATGAAAGGGGTTTTGGTCAGAAACAGAAATTACTTACGTCTCAGAACAAAACGTGGTTCAGTCATTAAGTGTCGCCTAGAATAGATGAGAAATCCTCTTTAATATAAGACGAAGAATCTAAAGATGTCACAAGATGAGATGAGGGTGCAATAATTGAACGCCATTGGAAACGCCAATGATTTGACCTTGAACCAACTAACTACACATCGGGTCCGGGTGTTGCATCATCATGCGTGAGTTCTTAGGTGATAACTACCCTCTACCATAGAAAGGAACTGTAACTGGATACGACTAATGTCTTCCACACGCCCTCCACTGTATCTCCTCCTGAGATCAACAACAGTGACCCACGAACACATCGAGTTATTACATTATATATATTACACTCGGGCTTCTCGGGAAGTCCCATGAAAAATTAACATCCATGGAACTCGTAATTTAATTAATCGGAATAAAATTTAAGGGGTTGGAAATATAATAAATCCAGTTGTGTCTGGATGGTTCCTATGAATCCCGATATACCCTGGCCGCTTGTTAATAAAAACCGCCAATTCAATTCAAGACGCGTCAACTATCTAAATTTGCCAATTAAAGCTAAGTCAGTCACCTTATGTACACATATGAGTTATTCAAGCACTCTTAAACCGGGTATCCCGCGACACTGTTTTGCGTTTACTAACACCAACATCAAACATCTAACAAAAAAATGGGCGTGGCCTAACGGTTATGTAGGCTCAAACCAGCAAACATGTTATTCGAAGTGGACGGAATGCATCTCCGCGTTCGCCTGCGGGGGAGGGTCATTTTCATTTCATAGTTACTTGCGAACATTGAGGTTTTTTTTTTTTTTTT
>PKRV01001907.1:1033566-1234571 GCA_003709505.1 Hyphantria cunea | reverse complement strand
CAGCATGGTGACCCACACTATGGCGGCCTGGGGGGAAGGGGGATGGTGAGGGAGACAGGGAGCGTTGGATCGGGGTATGGGCCTCCGGTATCCTCACTCACTCGATGAAACACAGCGTAAGCGCTGTTTCACACCGGTTTTCTGTGAGGCCGTGGTATCACTCCGGTCGAGCCGGCCCATTCATGCCGAAGCGTGGCTCTCCCACGGTAAGAAGGAGGTTGTGCATTTCGTATTTCCTAATTTGCACATTGCGCGCAGTGGAAAAAAAAATCAGTCAGTAGATAGGGTCGAACGCGAAATCGGTTACTTTTTCTTGTTGTATGCAAAATAACTTCTAAAATATCGAGTACATGTTCTTCATCCGAACTCATTTTGTTGAGTAGATGTTTGATGTTCGAGTTTAAAAATCGCAGGAGACTGCAATGTTTTGCTAACAGGTTTTGTTTTTTCAAGAGCAGGGGACACGCCTTTAGAGTACGGTTTCTTCATGTGTTCAAGTTCAATGACTCATTTTTAACATACACCAATTAAATATAAAGCAACGGCAACGCGACAGATTAAAAGCTATGCATATATTTTTAAGTCGTTTGTTAGTAAACATTGTACAATACATTTGGCTTAAGTAGTTACCCCGATGATAGTATAAGTTGAGATAGATGGGTTGTTTTATTATGAGTACCCATTAAGGGCTTTAGGTTTCGGTATTAATGTTAAATGAGACTATTTTCCCATTTATCTCAACACTATAAAATAGATACAGGTAAACCTTATAACATAAAAGCGAAGGTACATTGTTGGCAGTAACAAACCCACTATTTCCAGGTTGAACTTATGGCGTAGCATGTTAGTAAACAACTTACAAAACACTTAAAGCGATTTTAATTTAACCAATTATCATCACATAAATATAATGATAATATTAAGATACAAAAATAGCTAAACTTGTTACCATGAACCATAAAGCAAACCAGAGGGGAGTAACCGAGTTTTTCCGATACAAAGCAGTATATAATTTTTTGCGCGGGAAAACCTTCACACATGCACTATTTTCACTCATATACAAAAACTATCGCCTGTAACTACGAACTCGATCATACCAATTAAAATAAAACATCCTGGGTCATAAAATGTAACTCGTAGGCCCATTTGGGCTTATACTTTGACAGAGTGGAACGCCTGCATATGGCAACTCCCTAACGTGTTGCTCTATGTCACTAACAAAGAAGAACAATAATAATAATAAACAAGCCCTAGAAACAAATATACGTAAACCAGGTTTAGACCAGCGTTACTTTAATTGAAAGAACGCTGTGGTAAATCATAATAATTATAACAGATTATATTTTTTCAGCAAACACATACTGTTTTATCAAATCAAGAACAAAGCTTCGAGCGATCCGGACCACTTAAAATAAATTGTTTAATAATCCCATATAATCTATGAAGGTAGGAAAGAAAATCTTGCACTGTCAAAAGGTGTAAAAGACAGTTTATAAAACAAGCTACTTATGTTTACAAATGTATTATTCCTATACCGTAATTCAGAATACTGCAACTTTCAAAAGCGCGATGTAGAATTTAACTATCAACGTCATAATTTAAAAATCGAACATTCACCATCATTTATTGATTTGCGGTTATGGTTAGTCGCGATCAGTGTTTGGTAACTATAAAACGCAAATTACTTGAGCATCCTCTGTTTCCGCAGCCTTTAAGTGTTTTGTCGACAGTCTTCATCATAGCTTCGAAGTTAGCTTGGTGGCCCAGCTTGTCGGAACGCTCAGTGTCCATGTTGATCACCAAGTGATCGAACACGTGTTCGTGCACGTCGTCAACGTTCGCGCCCTGGATGTTATCGTCTTTTAGTTCCAGCATTCTGACTAGAGTACTGCTTTCTATAACAAGAATTGATTCAAATTATTTTCGTTGTTATATTTTATTTATTTATTTCAAAAGGAATTAGAAGAAATTCTTCGAATTCCCCTTTCGTTATACGAGCGTTCTTTTGTTCGTTCCTTTGTTTGGTATAAGTCAGTAATTCACTGTAAAAACTGATATTCAGGTAAAACCAGTTGAACTAGTAGTTGACCCCAAATCTTGAGAATAATAAAGACTAGAAAGATGATAATTCATATATTCATAAAAAATTTAATGTAAAAATTCAGCGATAATGCTATACGTATTTTTTCTGAGCTATAAGTGAAATTTAATTGTAAATGAAATTTCATTGTATCTTATTCCAAATTTATATAAACACGATAAGATCTCGTTCGAAAACAAGAGTACCGGACTTATAGCCATATTTCCAGGTCACCGGAACAATTCTTACTTTCTTTCTTAATGTGTTATGCAAAATCTTTACTTTAATACCTTTAATCGAGCAATTCTCGTATACATTATATATATCTATTAGAATCTCGGTAACGGCTTCTATAGTTTTCATGAAATTAAGTATGATCTAGCAAGGATTTATTTCTAGAAAATTTACTTAAAAAGAAATACGGAACAAGCTAGATCATGGAGATTTTATTAAATAAATCAACTTACCACGTTCATGTGAACTGAAGCATTGTATATTGGTCAAATGACAATTGCTACCATCTTTTTCGCAAACCATGCTCATTCCGGGTTCCACCTGTGTGCAAATGTCGCTCTCACCGAATTCTGAAAAAATAACAACGTGGATTTAAACTTGTGATTGTTTTTAATACATACCTATATAAATAAAAATAAATACATAAATTTAATACACACAAAAAATATTTTACTTTAACAAAACGATACCTCCAAAGATTTTGTTATACTGTAGCAATATCGCCGCAAATTGTTCAACATCATACAAGTGAAAATCAACTTTTAGAATTCATAGTAAAAAGTTATTATACGCTTCGGCATATAGGGGCGGGTCGACCTCGACGAATAATACCACGGCCTCACAGAAAAAATGGTGTGAAACAGCGCCTGCGCTGTGTTTCACCGAGTGAGTGAGTATAACGGAGGGCTATAATCCAACCCTTCTCCCATCCCATTTCTCTAGTGCTGGCAATGCACTTGTGACGTCCAGGGGCGGGGGTAATAGCTGACCATGCGTCTGCTCGTTTCCACTTTAGTTAATGTGAAAGTAATGTTTACTTATGACTTTTAGGATCTACAAACACAGCACCTTGTACAAAATTTAATCATGGACTCTTCAAATTACATTATTTAGCAATATTTACACTCAGACAACATGACTATTTAAGTACAGAGGATTAGAGATGTGTAAGATTTTTTTTTAAAGTTGTGTAAAAACAAATGAAATTGAAAATTGAATTAAATGATACGCGTCGGTAACTACAACATTGTTTTTTATGGAAATTGCCTAGCCAGAATTTTATAGTCACCCACTAAGATCAGTTGAACAGATTATAAAAAAATGATTAAATAAAACAGGTTTTATTAGCCGTGTTCATGGATACTTATAAAATTTCAAAAGAATACAAAATCGATCTGGACATTACGATTCCTCTTCACCTTTAATGACAAAATTAAATGAAAATAACTACATGTATACCTAGTTCTTGTAACACATTAACTTGTTTGAACACACAAGCCCACCCGTGGAGCAGTCTGCGAGCGAGTCCATCCATGAAGTTCCCTTCCACTCTTATCACTTGCTTGAGGTGAAACATATGCGTGTTGCGGTGTTTCTTTATCATGTTCAACTCTGATAGTATGAAGTTTGTGGCTGGCTGGAGGCAAAAATGTAATAATAATAATAATATTTACATGGGGTCAAAAGATCAAAACGTTTCCCAGGGTGACCATATAATAAGCATACGGATAAATTCAATAGGAAAAAATCAGGAAAAATTGGTATATTGAAAGCGCTAAGGGAGTATCTACAACTCCAAGCTAGTTTACGAGACAGGGCGAAAAGAGAGTTCAAATCAAACATTTTTAGACTTTAATAATGATCAATCGGTATATCTTAATGTATTTTAACATATACAAATAAATTAAATTGGAGCGTCTGTTTATTTTAATAACGTTTTTTTACTAACATTTGTAGCTGTAAGTTTTCCGAGAACAAATAAATTCGTAATATTAAAATCACTGCTATTTACTAAATGCATATGTCGCATATGGTAATGTATATATGTAATACACGGTACATAAGCCAAAATCTAATTTATTTCAATTTTTTTCATTTGTCAGTACAAAGTTAACACGCTATATAAAGGGATAAACAATGTGTACGATATGTGTGTGTTTTTTATCTAGATAAACACATTGTTGAAAAAAAAAAACTACACGAGTGATTCAAACAGACTTATTTAAATGAATAACTTTCTTACCTCATAAAGACTCAATTTGAAGGCTTCCTCAGCAGCCGTCAAAGCCTCGTCGAAGTATCCCATCTCCAGGTACGTAGAGGCCAGCGACACCAGTACGATGTCTTTGTACTTAGGCTCTACGGTTCGGCTGGCCGTCACGATGCAATGCAAGGCATTCACGTTGTTGCCGCGCACACGCCAGTACAGAGACGATAACGTGAAGAGTAACCATTTTGGGGCGAGTTTCTGAAATAAACACAATATTTCTTATTAACAAAGATTTCCATATTTATTTTACCGGGTCCGATGTCATCATCAACATCAACAACCCATAACGTCCCACTGCTGGGCTCGGGTCTCCTCTCAGGAGAGGGTTAAGGCCATACGTCCCCACGCTGGCCAAGTGCGGGTTGGGGACTGGCAAGACAACGTTGTGGCTACGTAATCTTACCGCCGGATGTTTTCAAGCCGCCCAAAGGCCTCCAACTAAGCTTCACGACTGTTATCCTATGATAACAACCGGGACCGACTGCTTAACGTGACCTCCGAATCACGGAGACGCTCATGATAACATGCCACTAGTGGTCACCCATCCAGGTACTGACCGCGCCGTCGTTGCTTACCCTCGGTGATTGTTTCTAAACACCGAGTGCAACTGGGCTATGAGCGCCTCGAGCTATGAGACGATAACGTGAAGAGTAGCCATTTTGGGGCGAGTTTCTGAAATAAACACAATATTTCTTATTAACAAAGATTTCCATATTTATTTTACCGGGTCAGATGTATATGTGGCGAAACTAATCCAGACATAGTACATTCTGTTAATAAATTGTAATAGGCATTCGGTTCCACTACTAGTGACGTCATAACAGTAATCATAATTACGAATTCCAATCTCTTAGAACAAAATAATAAGGTATGAAGGTACCATTTGCATCGCTGCATATATTCTTTGTCCGATCTCAGCATCTTGCATGTGTTTCACGGAGCTGGCATCGCCATCGCCCACGTACTCCAGTAACTTTTGTCGAAGATGGTCCGTTACAATTACTTCGCTTACAAACTGCGGTCTGAAACATCACATAGAATAACAATCATGACCGGCGCCATTTTGTTTAAGTTTACAAAGTAAGATGTCCGTTTTCTCTTATACTAATAACATACTGGAATCACGATCCCCCACAGTTACAACAAATTTTGTTGTTTTGCAGTCTTTATCTAATGCCTCAACTGCATAACAATGAAATATACATTACAAGCTGAGTTCCAAGGTGTCACCCGCGGTACAAAAATATTGTGTGAATTGTATCTTTATAAATTGTAGCCTATGTGTTATTCTGATAAGCTATGTTATTGTAAAGTTTTATTAAAATCCATTCAGTAGTGTTTACGTGAAAAAGTAACAAACATCCATCCATACATACATTTTTACCGTGGGAGAGCCACGCTTCGGCATGAATGGGTCGGCTCGACCGGAGTGATACCACGGCCTCACAGAAAACCGGTGTGAAACAGCGCTTACGCTGTGTTTCATCGAGTGAGTGAGGATACCGGAGGCCCATACCCCGATCCAACGCTCCCTATCTCCCTCACCATCCCCCTTCCCCCCAGGGCGCCATAGTGTGGGTCACCATGCTGCATTGTTCTTTTTCGCATTGAGGATGGTGACCACCACTCTTGGATTCTGCTCATGCTTTCCATCAGGCAGGGCAGAGTCATTTTGGCAGCTTAAATATAAAAAAAAAAAAAAAAAAAATACAAACTTTCGCGTTTATAATATTAGTAGGATAGTGACAGAAACATTCACCATATTTATCAAAATTATAACACAATAGGCTGTTGTAAAAAATAATATTAACAAATTTACAACACTCCAAAAGGTATAATGTAAGTGTGTCAATGGGTTTCAAAAGTATATTTTAGTATAAGTCTTAAATAAAACGATATACTTCTGTGGTTTCTTCTGTGTGAAAGCCGTGGCGTCCTTATCGTTGGGACACGTAGGCGGGTGCCACGGCAACTCGTGTTCCGAGCTGGCTGGGACACCTATCTTGTCGGTCAACAGCGACCTCAGTCTGAAACACGTTCAAAATTTACACACGTTAAATATTAAAAACATATTTGCCATTATGAAACATGCAAAACAAATTTTTTCGCGTTTTTTTGAACTTGTGTTGTATTCAAGGTAAAAAAACTGAAGTTTTTTTTTCTTTCTTTGGCGGAACGCGATCTCAGGAAGTACTTGTCCGATTTGAAAAATTCTTTCTGTGTTAGATAGCCCAGTTATCGATATAAGTTATACTCTAGACATACAGGTGCGACGCAAGGAGAGAATTAGATATCATAGAGAAAATGATGCAAAAATAGAACAAAATTATTCCTTTTGAGAGCTCCAACTGTGTTCGCTGCATAAACGGTTATTTTCGCAAAAAATAATGTATGAAATAATAGTTATATTGCTATACAAATTACTATAATCACAAATAAACATTTTTATTATAAACTTGCATTTTTATTGAACTCTCTAAACTGTGATGTTCTATAGACTAACTTTCAACTTTCGCGTTTCATGACATAATAATTATTTTCACGTGAATTAACGTGATAACATTTTTTTTTATGGAATAGGTGGCAAACGAGCAGACGTATCGCCTGATGGTAAGCGATTACCGCCGTCCATGGACACCCGTAACACCAGAGGCGTCAAAACTGCGTTGCCGGCCTGGGGTATGGGGAGAGGGATGAGGGGAAGGGTTGGATTATGGGACTCCGGTATCCTCACTCACCCGGTGAAACACAGCGCAAGCGCTGTTTCACACCGGTTTTCTGTGAGGCCGTGGTATCACTCCGGTCGAGCCGGCTCATGCATGTCGAAGCGTGGCTCTCCCACGGGTAAAAGGTCACTTATTCAAAGGTATTACATACCTCTGATTTACCTGACGTTTCGACCAGGTTGCACTGGCCGTGGTTCCAGGATGAATAAGTGGTCGAGTTAATTCCCGTGAAAATAATTATTATGTTATATATACTTTTTGATAAATATCCTCACAAATTTCGTATTTAGTTGTTTTTCTTTACTCTGAGTATACTTGTTCTGTGGTAATAATTATAAAATAGTATTGTACATTTGAAACAGTAGATAACATGCACATATTATTAACTAAGTAATTACCTTATTCCCTTATTCTCGAAAGGTAAAAATATTTGATATATAGCCTCTAAATTGTCTGGAAAAGTAGGCGCAGTCTCCTTACACAGTCTATTGGAAGGCCATTCAGCCTCCTTGTCGAAGTCTTCTGAAGTCCTGCTTATTTTTAATGTTGACGGGTATCTAGGAAATAATGGGTGTTTATTAAAATGTACACAATTTTAACTGAAAGCTTTAAAACATCGCACTCTCAAAAATTTGATTCGGAATTTGGGTGTTTTCTATGTATAATATGTAAGTATTTACAAAAAAAGTATTTATGTATTCATATCTAGTACCCATAATACAAGCTCTTCTTAGTTTGGGGCTAGATGGCGTTGTGTTAAATGTCCGAAAATATTTATTTAAAACTAGTTTATGCCCGCAGCTCCGCCCGTGTATATTGCGGTTATCGCGGCAAATAGTAGCCTATGTGTTATTCTGATGTATGAGCTGTATTACTGTAAACTTTCATCTAAATCCGTTCAGTAGTTTTTGCGTGAAAGAGTAACAAACATCTTCACAAACTTTCACATTTATAATATTAGTAGGATACTCACAATATAATCCCTGTATCATATTCAGATATATCTTGTTCCTGGTCAACTGGTGTTTGTGGTGGTGCTGATGGTGGTGGCGGGGGTGGTTTTTTATCACTACGTTTTTCTTCAGCCTTTTCTTCTTTAGGCGCAATAATTGATATACCTAAAAGTCAACATTAAATCTTATTGTAACAGCGTAAAATTCGTTTTTGAAAATCAATTAGATAACAATGACGCATCATATTAACAATGTAAGCATAGTGCTCTTATTTAGTATAATTATTGTGTACATAGTATAAATGTGTCTACATAATCAGTATGTGAGACTGAGATAAGACAAAATTGTATGCTACTTCATACAAGATTGTGGTATAATTTTACACATTGAGATTGACCTGTTAGCTGAGTTCAAACAGTACTTCAATACCTTATTTTAAATTATAATATTATTTTTTTTCTTCTACATTGTGATACACAACCAAAATTGAGACAAGCCCTTTTATCGTCTGTATCTTTTGTTCCCGTAATTCATGCGAACTAATTAAAGTGTAACGAGTTAGATATTTTTGCTGGTACTTTGACTTCAATTCAAACTATTCAAACCAAACTAAGAGAGACGATAGAATGGTATTATAATTTTATATAATTTAATTTTTACATACGCCTTTTAAGTACCAAATACTTTTTTAGCTATAGTTTTAAATGCATGTTGGATTCCAATTTAGTAACACAATATTGTGATATTTATCTTCATGTATGTAAGAGAGATTGTACAAGAAGTAACATCAATGAATGATAAATTTATACTTAATTTTATATAATTAAACATATTTATTCCAAAAGCGTAGTTATTAAAAAAAAAAATTTTAATGAATTTGTATGAGCCTACTTTGTATGTTTAGCTTATATGTACAATGGACATACTTTAGGAATACTTAATTGGGTTATCGTCCGTATGATAACGTACTGTATTACAATAACTCAAACTGTATTAATTTCAGTAATGAGTTCGCGTTATGTATAGTTTTTAAAAAGCATAAGAACTCTTTGTAGTTTAAATGAGGACATGGTAGTTACTCAAATCTAGATCTTAAGTGGGACATTATGGCATAAAGAATATCGACCGAAAATCACAAATTTAAGTACAGAATACAAATTAAATACGAAAATAAAATTGAAGTGTCTGTTTGTGATTTCAAATTAAGTTTTTCAGAAAATTCATATGAAAGGGGACTAACATGATTTTTTTTTATCTTAATGCTTGTTTTTCTTAGTTTAGCTAGTTTTTCCATCTTATCTCTGGAAAAACTGGACCGGTTTTAACGAGACTTTTACTGACAAATAATATAAGGAGTGGTTTTGTAAAGCCCCGTGGCGTTATTCGCGTCTATATTGTAAAAAAGCAACAACAACTGCGAGTAACATTGCGAGGCAAGCTAGTAAAATAAAAAAGCTTTAACAAACCTTTAACAACATCTGGAAACAAGTCTGAAAATGTAGGTGTCGGACCTATCTCTTTTAATATTTTGTCATCATCCAATTTCAAGTAATCCCCTCGTACTACAAAATCAGTAATCAAGCTAGGGTCTCGCCCAATATGCCTGACCAAAGTCTGCAAACCTGTGAGAGACTCTAAGATCAGGACACCATTTTCTTTCATAACATTATCGGTGTAAGTTGGTCCGTCCAAAAAGTATTGCATCAAAGAATATTTGTCACCCTCTTTTTTTAAATCCTTTATATTCAAACCAGTAAGCTCTGTCATTTTTTCAAAATTTTTTAATACATCCATGTATTCTGAAATCAAACAATTATTTCATTCGTGAGAGTTTCTAAGGTGAAATTAATTAGATATTATTATTTTGGTAAATTATTACTAAGTACCCACTAGCATAGTCTTGGAAAAGCCTTGTTTGATGTCTAGTTTTACCAGTAAGTAAAATTTACGGAAGAATAAAGTAATAACTTTCAGTTTTAGTATTTGAAAACTAGCCAAGTCAAATTTTAGGCTTCTATATATTATCCTAAGTTATAAGAAGAAATTATAATTAAGTTGTTATTTAATATTTTATGTTCTTCTTCTTTTGATGATATGGCAATCAGCCGGATCAGCTATTTCTGCCAATGTCAAGTATTTCGAGTCTTCAATTCTAAGTCTTCGTCGTGATGGAGTTAGTGATAAAAAATATAAAAAATGTGGATGACATGAAATGGGGACCGTCTTTCGAAAAAACAAAAAACGATCTCCATTTTATGTTCTTGTAAATAAATATCAGGACTGACCATTGCACTTGGCACCCATTTTGATCTCACTACTTTTGTCGTTGAAGTGAATAACCTAGGCATACATCATATTGATGGGATATCATTACTTTTTGTACAGAAATTATTAGTAAGCATAAGTGTTTACTAATAATTTAAATCTATATCTATATAATCTCGTAATAAAATTAATACTATGTATTCGTATTAATCCTTATTTCAATATTATAACAATTATAATCTAGATCCCTGTTAATAACGTAATAAATACGAAAATCGACTTTAATCGCAGTTATAAGTACATATTTTACTTCTAAGTACTCATAAATTAACTAAAACTACTAACTATAAATTAACTATAAATAACTATAAATAACTATAAATTAAGTAAAACTAAAACCACTAACTATAAATGAACTAAAACTACTAACTATAAATAACTATAAATTAACTAAAACTAAAACCACTAACTATAAATGAACTAAAACTACTAACTATAAATAACTATAAATTAACTAAAACTAAAACTCATAAATTAACGGCGGTATTCTACTCGTTATATATTCACGTGAAAACCTTATAATCCACAAAAAGACAGAGTGTGATTAATTTTAACTGCTGATTATTACATTACAGGTTTTATCAAGGGTACTATAAGTGTTCCTAATAAAATGAATGAAATGCAAATTTACTAGTTTCCGATTTATTTCTATGTATACATCCAACTAGCTATCTCACAACCAGTTAGCGTGGCACAGTAGGCCAAAACCTCCTTTTTAAGCCGAGGCTTATTCATCTAGCACTGGATTATGATAAGCATTCTCCGTGTAATGCCGGATTAATAATACGAAGTGTCAATACTCCTTACTCATCCCATCTGTGTAGGTAAATATTGGAGCCACTATACAGGACAATAGGACTGAAAAGAGAGGGAAAACTTCTTTTTATGGGATGGGCAAACGAGCCGCCGCCCATGGACATCTGCAACACCAGAGACGTAACAATCGCCTTTTTTTAAAAGGCACATGTTACATACGAGTTTTCTTGGAAGTATCAAGGTCGTATTTGTCCGGGAATACAGCAGGCGACAATTCATTTCACAGTTTTGCTGTGCAAGGCAGACAGTTTGACACAAACCCTATACTGACCCATCTGGCTAGTGTGGTATAGGCCAAATCCTCCTTTTTATGACGAGCTCTGTGGACTGTTAAAGGCTGATGACATCACATCTGTAAACTAAAATAAAAAAAAATCGTAGAACTCACCATACTCCTCATCATGTTTCATGGTACGTAAAAATACAGCCTGCGATTTTAGCCAATGTGCTTCTCTTTGAGTGTACTGTTTGAGCTCTTCGCGAAGTTTCTGTAACGTACTGAAATAATACAATATAGTTATACCAACATAACAAAATGACCCCAATTGCCTCAAAACGATGCAAAACTTATAAAATGTTTGATAACTTTATTTGTTTTAGATTAATAAACAAATTCAATAGACTTTCATGTTTTGATTACTTAAATATAAATGGGAATTTATTACAAAAAAAAATGTAATTGAGTTATTTTTTCTTTGAAAAGACAACTCCCGCATTAGAAATATACTCCCTGTGTCGCGTGGGTCTTTACAAACAAACCTCAAACCCGAAACGGACACAAAGAACGCCCAGACTCAGAACAACAATTTGTGGATAACGCAAAGTATTGTTACGTTTGGGATTTGAACCCACAACACTTGGCATAGTAAAAAAAGCAGCGTGGCGAGCGCTTAAGCCACTAGGCCAACCGCGAAGTATTGGTCCGTTTGGGATTAGAACCCACAACACTTGGCATAGTAAAAAGAAAGCAGCGTGGCGAGCGCCTAAGCCACTGGGCCAACCGCGCAGTCTCCTTAAACATAATAAAAATTGTAAATGTACTACAAAATGAGCGAAAGAACACATTTATTAGCAAATCATACCGATTGACTTTAACAATCTGATTTTAGCCTTGGTATTTGGGTCTACATATCCCGTCCAAAGGAAACCTTGGTTTGCTTCACTTTCAATCATAAAACAAAACATTGTGAATTGAAACTATTAAACCACAGTTATCAGATAATCCTTATTAATATTATAAATTTAATGCGAATGTCAGATTGTTCTGGTTTTACGCATGTTTCTCTTTCAATTCCAAAAATTATTTCTCTAATAATAAGCTACATTATCGACGAATAACATAGTCGTGTAACCAGTGATATGCGCGTGGGCAGAGCCACGGGCAAAAGTTAGTAAATAATAAGGCAAGAGTCTACTTACTGTCGAATAGTCTGCAAATTTTGCAACAAGAAACTATGACATAAAGTGGCAAACTTGTGTTTGTATGCCAATTCAAAAGTTGGCTCTATCTTGAGACACATATCAAAATGTTTTACGGAATTGTTGAAATCACCGAGCACTGCAAGCATGTTGCCCATCACAAAATGATTCAAGGAACATTGAGGGTCATGGTCGGTTGCAGCTCCTAACACTACCGCAGCATCTTCGGTTAATTTACTGCGGTGTAGTATCAGTCCCATGCTCAATAGAGCAATGTGTTTATACTTCCTGAAATTCAAACAATCCCATGTTATATTTTGTACAGAGTGTCACCACCCATATTCATCCCATGACTCTGCAAGACAACCCCACTTCTGATCTGGCAGGTGTGGTAGACCAAAACATTTTTTTCAAGGTGAGACCGTGTCCAGCAGTTAATTATGGTATTGTATGTTGAGGATGATAACGAAATATCATATTTTAGTGACATCAATATTGTTTGATCAAGTTAAAATCCCCAAGAACTATGCAATGTCGATTTTTCCCTAGTTACTATTTAACCTGATCGGCCAACATTAGCTCGCGGTTGAGCGAATTTAACGACGAGGTTAAGGAGACTGAAATGTTTTCACAGCAGTGAAAGTCATAACCATATGCAGTTTTGTACAGTTAATTGCCATTAATGCAAGCGCACTATAATGTTCTGTGCTTATGTGTGTGTGATGTTTTAATGCGTTATACACGTACATTATATTTTACGGCTAACGTATCTTGACAAGTCCGAAGTTTGCGCAGAAGGTTGCGCAATAACTTTTTTATCTCCCTCCCAGGTACGCGTATTGACCATCCCTTTTAGGTTACTTCGTGCTTATTGATTACTTCGATTATAGGTGTGCTAAAGTTCGCAGAGCTATGTTCAGACTCGTCTAGATATGTCAGCCGTAAAAGGTAATACAGACCTATGATGTTGGTTGATTTGATGCCTGTGTGCAGAATTTTATATAAAGTAAAGCTACTTATATATTATGTTTCCTTCTTTTTGAATTCTATACGTTAATTTTACCGTGGGAGAGCCACGCTTCGGCATGAATGGGCCGGCTCGACCGGAGTGATACCACGGCCTCACAGAAAACCGTTGTGAAACAGCGCTTACGCTCTGTTTCATCGAGTGAGTGAGGATACCGGAGGCCCATATCCCAATCCAACGCCCTCTATCCTCCTCACCATCCCCCTTCCCCCCAGGCCGCCATAGGGTGGGTCACAGGATGGTGACCACCACTCTTGGATTCTGCTCATGCTTTCCATCAGGCAGGGCAGAGTCATTTTGGCAGCTTAAATATAAAAAAAATAATAATAATAGAAGGTCGTAAGTCCCACATGTTAGTAACGCTTTATCTTCGTAAAATTGAGACATAACCGCTATCGTCGTTTTGTAGGACTGAGCAGGCACTTATCATCAGACGGGGGGACATCGGAGACAATTAATTTGTTATGTACAATTAACAACTGTACATAATAAATTAATTTCTGATCAATATGCGTTTTATGAGTATACTTAGATGTCTTTTATGGGTGTTTCATGTTTGTTCTTGTATTCTGTTCTTCTTATTTAAATCTATATAAATAAAAATGAATTACAAAAATGTATGCACGCGCATAACTTTCGATCGATTGCACCAAATTGGGTAATTCTTTTTTATCTATTTATTATTCAGTCAGTTCAAGGTTAGTATAGAAAAAAAAGGAAACCTGAGGAGTTATATTTTCTTAGTTAGTCCGCTTAGTTCGTATACACCGCGACCCTCAGGGAAGTTAATACGGGATTACTAAAATAAGTTTTCCGGTAATTCTGAATAAACAAACAAACAAACAACAACCCATAATGTCCCACTGCTGGGCTCGGGTCTCCTCTCAGGAGAGGGTTAAGGCCATACGTCCCCACGCTGGCCAAGTGCGGGTTGTGAATATTTTCACGAAAATGAATATGGTGGTACGAGATTCACAAGGTCAGTTAGTAAATAATGTTAAAAATGTTATTACATTTAAATGACAGTAAGTAGACAATAGTCCTCATCTCACAAGCAAAAGAAATATTATATGTCCTCATATCAAATGTAGAAAAGTGTCTCACTGTAGAAAAAAATAAAGAAAACATTTTAAATTTTACCAGTGGTCGCCTAGAGGTCGAAATTCGACCATAATTCTTTTAAATCTTTAGTAAGACCTATTTAGAATATCTTTTGTCAAAGGCTATTTACACCTCTTTAATCCAAGATTTCATAATGGCTACTTTTTACATTCAGTATGACAGTATAGACAAAAAATAATCATCTTTTTAGTTTCATTTTGACATAAATAAGTTTGTGTATGTATGTGTCATATGCATGGTAGTGGGTGAAATGTTTTATTTATTGATTTAATGCATTTTATAAGCATTATTATTGAAAAACTTCTCCTACATATAAACTATAACTGTGCCAAATGTTATACTCCTCCGTCCGCGCAATTTTTGTACAAAGGGGTCCAAAGTTTGTGTGTATGTACATATTTACACATGTAAATCGACCAATCGTTCATGCATACCGAATCGTGGCTCCCCCACGCGGTGTTTACTTCTCAAGAAAAACTCTTTCTATTGGTAAAAATCGTACAAAAATCCGTGCAGTATTTTTTGAGTTTATGGCGAACAGACAGTATTGTACCGTATATTATAATATGTAGTGATAGTGATTACACCCAGATACAGAACAAATGATGGTTTTAATCGTACAAAGATATATACTTTCAGGGAATCGAACCCACGATCTCTGTATTAGCAGTCAGGATCACTAAACACTAAACCAGCAGGCCCGTCAATTACATAAACCCGATGTTCTGGAAACAAATGGTATCATTTCGGTCGAGCTTGTTCGTTTGTATTGAAGTATGGCGGTTAGCGTATGCCGTCTCCTGTTCGATTTCTAGGTCCGGCTAAAGTGTTGTTAGGTTTTCCTTACAAGGAATTGTTAACAACAGCTCGGAGTATAGAAGTTTGGCGATTTTTACGACCGTGTCACGGACGGAACAGCAAGTCTGGGGCCAGCGGCGACGAACGGAGTGTTGGTGAAGAGGCTAATATGAGTAACCATTTAAATTCAACCTTAAGTTCTTCTGAATACAACTGTATTTGCTGCAATAAAATGAAAGCCGGCGATGGACTGTTGGTTTTATTCAGTTGCAACAAATACTAATAATAAAGGCTAGGAAGATAATACAACAGATTTATATGTCATCATTAGGTGTATTACATTTATCAGTTCAGGAAAAACGATTCAATTTAAGGACATGCTATTAATTTTGTTATGTTTTTCCTTATGTGTTAAAACTATACAATAATGGAAAGTTTTTCATAACACGGATGTTATGAAAGATTTTAACAAAAATTCATATTTTGTATGTAATTCTGATATTAAATAACTTTACACGTCAAAATAGGACGTGACAGTTGTGGTTTTACCAACTGCAACTAGACGATATTACGCATTTTCTAAATATTATTGACGAGATTTCATACAGTACTGGTTATATAAAGTTTACACAAAAGGGGTCAGGGGTGTGTTTATGGGTCTTCATTCGCCTATTTGATCATCTTCATCACATCAACAGCCTTTAACAGCCCTCTGTTAACATAGGACACTCTTTGGAAAGGAGGATTTGGCCTACTATATCACTCTGGCTAAATGGGTACAGTGTTTGTTACAAGATGGATGGATGGATATCGTAATAAAGCGGTTCCCGAATCCCTCCTGTCTCAGGCGCAGTGTAGCACACCGAGTGGTTATAGTCGGTTCGATTCCGTCACATCGCCCCCCTGCCGCAAACCCCGGTTGGGTGACGGTCTGAGGGGGGCTCCACAAGTAAAAAAAAGGTTGTTTCAAGTTCTCCTTCTGTTCACAGTGATGTTGGCCTGTGTAGTTTGCTACTTTTATCGACTCTTATGATACCCAGATGAACAGAACTCATGACACTCCATATCCTCAATCCGTCACCACGTGAACTATTTGATGCATTGCTTTAATAGTTAGAAAATGCATAGAATTACATTCAAAACAAAAACGTTGGCAATTGTTTCAAAAACCAGTCTTAATAAGAAATATTGCTCTTTGCAATTTTTTTTTAAACCCCGAAACAACCAATGAATTTGTGTTTCTACAGTTGATTTCCATCCAAAGGTTGTCTGTAAGAAATAGCTTTCTAGCGATAATTACACATGGTCATATTGTTGCCAGTCCCCAACCCGCACTTGGCCAGCATGGGGACGTATGGCCTTAACCCTCTCCTGAGAGGAGACCAGAGCCCAGCAGTAGGACATTAAGGGTTTGATGAGTGATATTGTTAAGCTTCTATATATAACTATTTCAATTGGTGTACAAGTTTATTCTATTCTATTTGTACAGTACCTTGGTGCATAATGTACGGCTCGGCGGCTACACTCCATGGCCTTCGGCGCATTTCCTCTAATCCTCCAATATAATGATGCCATATTATAGTGAAGCCACGAAGAGCTATTGTCTCTCAGCACTCCAGCCACCCAGTGGCCAAACTGGTCCATAGTTACTTCTGGCGATAGTTCTTCTGGTTGAGAAGATTCTGGATTGGAACTCAAATTCTCTCTCTGTATCATGCCCTAAAAGGAAAATTTTATCCTTTAAGAATTGCATAACTACTGTTTTAGTTTATACTATTTATCAACCCTACACCTATAAGAAATAAGTCACAAAATAAAAATAAAGATGGTTTCTTATTGTTGTTATGGAACACCATGTCTTTCTCATTATTGAGAAAGCATTGCAAAACAGATACTACATTATAAATATTTTTAGACATTGAGTATTCGTCACACTATTTATTGGCAGTCATATTCTTTCAGTCAAAATGTATTGTACCGAATTCTTCATCTCTGAATAATGATATTTTTATGAACCCCAAGTGAGGTATTAATCAAAGGAATACATTAAACCTAGTTAACAATGCTATTTATATAAAAGGCTATGAACCACAACAATATGCCTTTAACGAAACAACTTACATTCACATGTATCAAAGATTTTATTCCTTTTACTTTATTGAAAAAAAAATCCTGATATATTTACCTCCAAATGTTCAAAAGTACACATACTGAAAGTCAATGAAGAAATTTTTTTGCAATCTGGCACATCAATGTACAGAGGATGTCCAGAATGTATAGTATGTAAAGAAAATTCTTCAATGGGAATCTTGGATTTACCATCCTCCAAGAATGAAGTATACCAGTCTATAGCGTGCAGTGAGCCTGCTTTCAAACAATTATCATCATGAAGGATTATAGTATTAACATCAGTATCTCGTTCAAGTCTCGACCATAACTTGTTTATCATCCGTTGTCTTTTTTTTAAATCATGGTGCAAATTGATTATATTGTCCCAGCGAGTATCTTGATTCAGGAATGCTAGTAAATCATATGGTCTGTCCATTTCAAATGGCGAATCGAGCTAAAAGAACAAAAGTATAGAATTTCTTATCACATATTATATTAAAGCTCCGACAACCTAGTGAAGGTCGTGGGGAGACGTTGGATGCTGGGAGGCGTTGGATGCGGGGAGGCGATGGATACGGGGAGGCGTTGGATGCAGGCATAAGACCAGTTTTAGTAGTTAACCTAGCAGGAAAAGGTGTGGAAGTCTTTTAGCTGTGATGATGACATTAAAATCTATACAGGAAAAGTTTTATTCTGTTGTAAGTCTATATTTAACTATAATAAATAAATAAAATTGGAGTGTCTGCTTGTAATATTAAAAAAACCGCTTTTTACTAAATTCTTATGTATGAATATATGGTACATAAACCAAAATTTTGTCTGTGTGTCTGTTGGTGAAATGAACAGATACCATACAATGAATAAATATTTTAACACTCTTATTTTATGAGCACTTGACCTTGTAAGAATTATAACAAAAACATGTCAATGGCATAAATTATATAAATGTCAAAGTACATATACATAAGTACATATACTTTGAAAATAGATTTCAAAGAATGAACTAC
Source organism: Hyphantria cunea (assembly GCA_003709505.1). Classification (NCBI taxonomy): domain Eukaryota; kingdom Metazoa; phylum Arthropoda; class Insecta; order Lepidoptera; family Erebidae; genus Hyphantria; species Hyphantria cunea. The sequence continues at coordinate 1,215,905 of PKRV01001907.1, read as the reverse complement.
GCTCAGGAGATAACTCAAAATGATTTTTTTGCATAATACTGAGATAATTGAAATTTTTGGATTGCCTGAGGAATAAGGAGCTATTTGTAAGTTTATATAGATCCAACAGAAGAAAACAGGCAAGATTTCAAGAACATGCTTAGCAAAAAAGTGTGACACAAGAGCCTCACAGCAAATTGGTTGTTTCACAGAGTGAGTGAGGGTACCAGAGGCCCATACCCCAACCCTTCCTCCATTCCTATCCTCCTCCCCATCCCTATCCTCCTCCCCAAGCCCCAAAGGCAGGCAACGCACATGTGAGACCTCTGGTGTTGCAGATGTGCATGGTCGGCGGAATATAGAAGTTTATTAATTTGAACTGAATTCTTTCTTAACAATATCACACATTGTATAAAAACAGTTCATCATCAACAACCCTTAATAATCACGCTGGCCAGACAGGTTGGTGAAGGATTTGTTTCAAGATTTCCTGCTCTTTACAGTCCTGTTGTCATGTATAGTATACTCTTTTAGTCAGTTTTTACATCATCCACAATTACTCACTCAAGGAACTCAGTCCGTCAGCAAACACAATGTCTCACAAACAACCAGAGTACCAGCTATATATTTACAGGATAGTCTTTAAAACTTCAACAGCGACTTTGGCAACTTTAATACTCTTTAAGATTGCAATATTTGTAGAGGAAAACTTCGATCTCGTTGTAAGAAAATTATCCAGTTCGCGCAAATATAGAATTTATTCAGGTCAACCTATTATCTAGACGCCGTAAGCCTGTGGTTACTATATCAATATGAGCTTTACATACCCTTGGCTGAATAAGCCCACCTTCGGTGACCATCCAATGAGTGGAACCATATATTTCAATGGGAAAAATACTAAATAACAACAAAAAACTTATGTATTCCATTTTAAAGTTAGTTAAAAATATACCAGTGCTAGATAGTCATAATATTAATTGTTAAACAGTAGTATCCTGTAAATCAAAACAAGTGATTTCGACTCAGACGAGGTACAGTACAGAGCCAAGTGCTATTTTTTTTTAGACTGCGTCAACTGCGTGACTGGAAGTTGACATTTAACTGACATTAAAGCAGACTTGACATCTGCTTTAGTAATAAAGTGTTGTTTCAGATTGTTACTAAAGTAGATGTTATGATATTTTTTTCTCACCATTTACAATCGTTCAGGACTCTAAGCAATCAATCAATAAGACATGTAAGTGAGTTGCTAGAACTTGTTACCCTACAAGATTATCAACTTTTCTGGCCGAAGAGATTTCTACGGCCCTACTTCTGAATAAAATAATATGAATATCTCATTTATTTGGCATGTTCCACCTTCTTTCTAAAGAGAGGCAATGATCTATTAAAAGCATTCATTTAAGTTATATATGTGGCACTTTAACAAAATTCAGTTCTCTGATCCTTCCGAAATTTAGAACTTCACTAGTATCACCAATCAGGAGTTGCTATATCAGCATATAAGTAGATGGAGTTGCACCATGAAGCTGGACCTCTTCACCGTCTCCACGGTGACGCCGCCGGCTGCGGATGTAAGACCTCCGGGCATGAGTACAAATTACAGAGTACAAGGAATTGCATCAACCGGTATGAGAGGGTAATGTTTTTACTCTAAAGACAATTTACTAAAATATGAAGGTTTCACCACTTCCGTAAAACTATCGCTCTGTACGGCAGATATGGGTATTCTTTCACGGGCTTGCGTCTCTGGTGTTTAAAATTGTACATAAGAGATATAGTTATGATTGTGGCTAGGCTAAAGCAGAAGAAGAAGATTAAAACATACCTACCGACAATCACGTTTTAAAAAGTAATTAGAAACTTATACACGATTGCGTTTATTTCCGTAGACTGATTAATAAATGCCTTCGTGTTTTGCCGCCGGGGATATCATCAATCAATTGAGGTTAATTAAGAAGCTAAATCTCTATAAAATACCAATGTCATGGGTGCCGTCATGATCTACTTGCTGGTGGATATTTCATGTTCAATCAAGTACTAGAACCTAGCATCGCGATAAGGCTGTACTCGAAATTATCCGGTCAGTGATACTATATGGTAGCTCTGACAACTTAAAGTAGGATGCACTTCTGGCACCCTCGAGGGTATTGTCGGTGAGATCGTCTCGGTCGTGTCTACGAAGATGCTTTGTATATTGGGGGAAATTTCTCAGAGGAGCTTGAAAGCGAAAGTGTTAGTTGAAGTATATCGGCGCAAGACTGGTTACTAGGAGGTTCGTGGCAATACGCCGCCGCTCAAAGATTTGGATTCACCGTCGTAAAAGCGTTTCAGCCTGTCATTGTTGTGTATGGTATGGTGTCAGCACGGGACCCTTTTCTGCTGGCTGCACCAGGTTTATCTACAGCTGCTTCGGGAAGTTCTTGCTAGTCGCTAGTCGATTCGAATAACCAAGTGGTTATTCGAATCGACTTAAATCCTTCCTGTGTGTGCTGGAGGAGACAGTGGAGAGGGCCCGGGTAGAAAATTTTCATCAGACTTAAGAAGAGTCAGACACTTTAGGACCACATGCCACCCCGAGTGATGCTTTTTAGAATGTTCGTCCAGAAAACTTTCCATATTCACAAAAATATATTTTCAAGTATTCGGTACACTCTATAGTACTAAAACATTTATATTTTTGTTAAATTTATATTTTATCCGTGTAAATAATAATGTTTATTTATTTTTTATTTCTGTAATACGTCACAAATTCAGATCCAAATTTGCCGCCTCTAAAACACGCTGCCCTAGGCTCCAGCCTACCCAGCCTCATGGTAAATCCATTACTGAGTGTGCCTGTAGTAGGTACCGTTAGCTTCAAAGGTTCCGACGACCTTAAGATTCTCAAATGTATGTTACTGAGGAATGCAAAACATCCTTTTAGTAAGGTGGAGTAAATGGATTAAATAAAATGCTATAGTGTAGATGTATAGTAGAAATGTCAGATCCGTTAAAGCTGAATTGGGAGCCGTTTGAGTAATTGAATTGAAAAAAATTGTGCTCAAGTTTATCAGGCTACTCAGTTATATCGAAATGACTGACATCAGCGTAATCGAGGATAGGAATGTGCAAAGATAAAGCTAGTGCAATTTAAATTACTTATACGTTTAAATAACTCAACTTACTATCCCATGGAGTAGTAAGTTGAGAAGTCTTGGCAGTGAGCCCACTTTCCTACTAATTTCATACAATTTGGGCTCTGAAATAACGTACTGTCAATTAGTATCACAAACCTAGAACAAGCTTAAGGCCACTATCATCTAGTTATTAGTTTATAATACCGCATTTCATTAATCGACTATTTGTTTTTTTTTAATGCTGCTTTGAAAAAATGTCACTACGACAGTTGAACGTTGCGTTCAAAAATACTTTTACGTAATAAAATAAAATTCCCTGTAATTTTTTACTATTGATGTAGTTTTCGCTGACAATATTACAGAGTAATGTAAATTCTAGCCTATTTCAATACCTTAAATTGAGAAATATACAAAACGTACAACTACAAAAAAGTAACATCTGCATCCTGTACGTATTCTAATCACCACGTTTACCATAATCTATATTTTAATAATTTGTAAGCTCTTAGTAATTAGTTTTTCTGCTTATAGCTACCATAATTGTAAGTTATGCTTATAAATTGCTTTAACTTAGCTTTAACTTAGCTAACTTTGTAAGTAGAAACCATTCGGAGGGTGCGTGTGTCGTACCCCTTTCCTCCCTTCATTGCGCATGTCCAGATAACCTCATTCAATCCACGCCTTAATTCACCCACATAAATGTAACTTATTGCTTTCTATTATTAAAACTGCAGTTTTGAATGAACACAAAATAACTGTACAATTTATTCACATTAAAATTAATCTGTCTCCCTGAAGTGTTATATAATTATAATTGTTGAAACACTCCAGTTTCAAAATGTGTAAGCAACGAAGAATTGAAATAGCATTTTAATAGGTGCATCGATGATCTTGTGGCAGCAGTAAAAACTATGTGATCGCGGTGTTTTTAAGGTATTGAGTGAGTGAAAGATAAAATGGTAAATGACGCACAAGTACAGTCGTCCCCAAACTCGGATGGTCGAGGCGACGGTCGCACAAATGAAAAGTGTGATGTAAACAAGAATGTTCAATTATTGGAATATAAGGTTTGGATTGTTAAGTAATAGAAGTAATATATAATTGTTTTCATTGTATTCATTATAATCTCTTATTTCCTTTTAAAGGGAATCCTCTGGACATGTGGTCTGAGAGAAATATGTTTAACTGCACTGTGGCTTCCATTAGGTGCTTTAATATTTTGTTATGTGACAGCGGCTATATTTCAAGCAGATGACGTGCACGAAACACATTGTAGGGTAAGTGTGTAGTCCGCAATAATGCCATAGGTTTTATAACATACATATTATAACATACATACAAAGGTATAGTAACTAGTTACCTAATAATCGATACATGTACTACTATATGCCTTCTAATAGAAAATAAACCTTAACTCAGAGATCGTGCAATAAAATTTAAACAAAAAGCGAATCTTTGTTGAGTCTTTGTAAAAAGCTTATCTTTGTTTTTCAAACTAATTTGTACTAAATGAAGTAATGAAGGGATTCCATGGAACATATACTTAAATGATAATCGTTTTGAGTGCCTAATTGTAATGCTAAATTAAACTCCGCTGTTAAACGACCGATACTTGGCTATTCTAAAAATAATTCATCACAAGTGCAAATGGGCTGGATATTTCCTAAGATAGAAGCATACATCGGGAGATCCTGCAGACCTTAACCGTTTCTTAGTCGTCATCGTGTAATACGTGTAGCTTTGCCCCATTCAAATTGACGACGCGTGCTTTTAATAGTGAGACAACACCTCCCTATACCCTCAGGCTCTCCTTTAATGAGATTGCCTCTGTGGCGTAGTGGTAGCGAATGCGACTGCTGTGCAAGAGGTCTCGGGTTCGATTCCTGAGTCGGACCAAATGTTTGTATGATCTGCAAATGTTTGTTTCGGAGTTTGGGTGTTTTCTATGTATAATATGTATGTATTTAGAAAAAAAAAAAAAGTATATAAGTATTAATATCAGTTGTCTAGTACCCATAGTACAAGCTCTGCTTAGTTTGGGACTAGATGGCGTTGTGTGTTAAAATGTCTGAACATATTAATGAAATATACCTACATCTAGTCATAAAAAAAAATAAACACCTAAATTCTAAACATACGTATACTATGTTTCTTGTAATTACGGCAAACTAAAAACTAGCGTGTGAAAATAGCGGTAACGTTAAATTTATTCTAAACACTTTTCTTACCCTTATCCAGATAACAGAACTTTAACTACACACTTTAAACAGCAATTAAATAGTACCTAAATCAATTGTAAAAATTGCTGTCAATTAGACGGCTATCATTAAATGTTGACTGTTCTAATCGTTCATCCTCTCTGACTGATTTTCTGACCGACTGCCGAAACTATTTCACTTGGCCATGTAATCAAATATATAGGAAACTATCTTAAACATAAATACTATAAAAACTGTCAATAGGGCCTCTATTCCTCAACAATCCAGCGGTTTTACGGGTGTTACATTTGTATTTCCTAATATCATACACGTTCAAGGTCTTCTATCTGTTAATTTCTTAGACTCCTTACATGTGGAGACGGGCTTAAAATATGGAATATCCCAACCCATACTCATGCCATGACTGTCGTTAAAGGCGATCAAGGGACAAAAAATGCATGATAACATCCTTGCAAAGAGACGGAAAACAATTTACAATATTTGTTAAATATTTTACTATAACATTCTGTCGCTAACTGTACTTATGTAGACAAACTTGTCACATTTTTTTCTAAAACGGGTTAATAACTATTTAATAAAGTCTGCTCGATCGAATCAAGGCTCTTCATGAAATATTACCTTGTCGGTGGTCCAATTTGTACTCTCTAATGCCTTCTCGTTTCTTGAATTATTTTCAGGTCTACAATGTAGTGCCATCAATAAGTGCGATTACCGGAGTTAGCCCTCAGAGGTATATTTGGAGGATATGTATCGCGTTTCATTTAGGACCAAGGTTGTTGATAGGCTCTATATATTACAACTATCATAAAGTACGTACCGCCTACATCACTGAAGAAAAGGTAAGAATATCTCCATAATCATCGTAGTAAGTAAAAGTACTTTGTATTCTTATCAAAGCGAATGTAATTACAATTTCACGACACTAGACAAATTATTGAAATTATTTTACTACTTGTAAACTATTAGCGAGTAACCGCAGGCAAAAGCTAGTGTAGTAAAAACGAAGGAGTCGATCAGTACATTAAGTTAAAGAAACATCAGTAATATGAGTTAAATTTGGCCCCCTAACTCGCGGGCTAATTTGGACTTAGACACTGGGCTTCGGCATATCAAATATACTCAAAGCCATCCTGTAGCTTAGACAATTATTACTTATCTATACACAGTGTGTGTAAAATATTATTAGCGACTAGTCGCTACAATTGTACAAACATTTTGCACTTTGTTTCAGTAAATAAAATAAATAGCGTTATTTAAAAATTATTATTACGTTCATACTTTGTTCCCATTCGTTTCATTTTCTATTTTGAAAGGTATACCTTTAATCAAACGTTAGAGATAGTTAATGTAATGCAGTTCTTTAGCGTCAAATAAAATCAAAACTTATTAATTACATTTTTTTTTAAATATCAATAGTTTGTGTTAACAAAGTGGAAATAAATGTAAATGATATCGGTATATTCTAGACCTTGTCTAGGGTACTGTTTTTAAATGTGATTAACGTGACATCCTGTTGTGTTAGATTCATTTGTAGCTATAGAAGAGTCACGATTTCATAACGTATGCAAAGGAACCTTAGACGGGCATTTCCAGCAATTTATACTTAATGAATATTTTCACTTTCACGTATGGAATTTCTATTAACATAAGACTCTGGAGCTATTAACATTCTAGAAATTGGCGATCTATGATTGTTTCAACAGTTTTAACTTCATAGTCGCAAAAACGAAACTTTTGCAAATAGCATTTCACTAAGTCTGAGTTCGTGCGTTCGTATTAGTGATAAACGAAATTATTTGTGTAAATACAATAGAATTATAATAGTATGTTTATCAATAGTCTGGTAACCATAGCACCATGTTATAATTTGGAATGAGATACCTGGGATGAGATGTGTCGTTTAACTCGATTATAATTTTAGTGCGATTATAAAATAATTGGTACCCTCCATAAACTTTCGAATTCGAGTTTCTAATTCATATGTAATTCTCGTATAATTTTTTTTCCTTCCATTGCATTTTCATGGAATAATTTCGTCCTATTATCCGTTGAAACTAATTCATAACTGTGTTTATTCCAGACGCGGGCTCTCGCGAACAAGTTAGGAGAAGCTTGTTACTGGCTTAATTTTATAGAGCTCTTCGCACTCACTGGAGTCACTTACATTTCCAATAGGGAAAATTACTGTAAGTACGAAACTTTTAAGAAAATAATACCAGATTGGAGTTGGACTATATCTATGTATGCTAACTTCTCCTTCATTTAATAGTTTTTTTCTATTTATACTACACGATAAACACTATTCTACAGATATAGGAATTTCTTATAACTGGATACTATCAATATAAAACTATGAGTACCGTTTTTATCCTAATATGATTTAATTCAAATGGTTGTCATTAGAACGATTACATTTCTAGACGATATTTTCTTATATCATAAAATAAATTTTAGTTATCAACAGTCAAGTGCACAGATGGTCGAGTGGTTCCTACTAAGCTTAGAGTTCCGGGTTCAATCCTCATATAGGTCAACACTTGTGATCTATGAACTGTTGTTCTGAGTCTGGGTTCGTTCTTTGTGAAAATTTCACGCATCACATTCCAGTTTCTTGCGACACAGGATAGTACTTATGCCTAGTGTGGTAGTTGAACAAACTTTATATACTTTTATAACAAATCTTAGTAAACACTATTCATATTAATCCGAATTCACTGTTTCCAGTTATTCACGAAAAGATATTCATAGTATTCATGGTAGCGGCACTCCTTCACATGCTGTGTCGGGCACGGGTGGGGTGCATCGCAAGTGACGTTGTAGAACCTGTGAGGACTAACAAACTGGTGTGGACTTTATTCTACGTAGCCATAGCAGCTACTATTGGGCTAATCATATTCTTCTTGAGGCATAGACTGCTCTGTCGGCCTTTGGGTAAGAAAAACTCAATTACTTACTTATATCTTACGATTAAAATCTTTTTCTGGGGTAAAAGTATTTTTTGTTTCTATCTTTACCTGTGATAAATTTCTTTTTCAATGTATTAATTACTCGCCTCTCGTCTTTTTTTTTTGTTTTTGGTTTAATTGGCTACGCGATTCCATATGAAACAAATAATTGACCGTTAAGTATTGAATATGAAGATTGTCAGTATTTTCCTTATTCTTAAAAATATCAAGTTTTCTTATTGGATTAACTGTGTTTATACAACAAATAGCGACCTTAATGGCTTCACTTGTAGTGTGAACTTATATTTATACATATAGGTTAAGGTTATCCGGTTAAACTATAAGTCTCAAACAATTTATTTAAGTAAGAAGCCTTCCTATGTTCGGCGAAAGACAGTAAGAATCTGAAAAGTGAAATTGCGATTTAGAGGAAGGATTAAGATAATTTCAATTGATAGAAGCACTTTATATTATCTAATACACGTGACGATATCATATACACACGACAAATAGACTTGCTCATTCCTATAATAGAACTTTTATAGTCTGCAACTACTTATCATACACTCAAGTCTTTGAAGCAAGATGAACTTAAGAAGACGATGTAAAATTTTCTTTGAGTATCCCGTAACGAAATATCAGTGTAATGGCGTTGGTTTAATGTGGCTTAGTACATAACACAACAATTATCATCAAACTTTGTGATACAATGTGTACATATATTTAAATATATAGTTTTATTTCCAGCTTTCACGTGGTTCTCCATCTGCGAATACATCTTGGCGACGTCGAACATGGCTTTCCATGCCATCGTGGTCCGTGACCTGCCACTACACGAACTCCGTGTGGTTTGTCCCACAAGCAGTAAGACGAACTGAACGTGCACACACATATTTGATCGACAATGGATTCGGTCAGCGACATGTAACGGAATATGGATATTTGATGTTGATGCTAAGAAAGTGCTTACAAAGGGCGGGTAGATGTACTGTTATGCGATTATCCGTGATCAAATTGTGTAGTAAAAGATAGCAAATTCTTAATTGGTTATTCCCAAAATCTAAAGTTAATCTTCAAAGTGACAAAATATATATTGAAGTAAAAGTAAGTTGATAGTCAACAGTTCCTTTAAAAAATTAAAGATTCTAGAACAGAGTATTCCCAGATTTTGTCTTTCAATAGGCATGATGACAGTAACCAAGAGCCACTAATATTGTGTATTTGTCTCGGGTTCATAGAGTATAAAAATCGTATTTTTTCGTATTTAGAGCGAGATTAACAGTTAATTTAAAAAAAATAAAACTATAAATTCAGCAATCCGCCATGTTAAGTTGAACACCAATCAGAGCGAGTAACGTCACTAATGTATAATACTTCGGATTTATTCGACGATCACTTTACTGTTTTTAGAAGCTAAAATTGACACTGTTTGACATATAGTGACGTCGCGTCTTACACAAACAGACGCTATAACACCACCGATTCTATAATTTAAATCGCAATTTTTCCTAATAAATCTTTATTTTTTGTAGGAATATAACTGTTTTTGACAATAGGAGATACTTCCAAACATTATAAAACAGTTTTTTAAAATTAGTCATCATCCCTATTGACGGTGCTTTTAGAATGGCCATCGTTTAAACATGAGATACAAAAGATTATTTATTATTAGTATTACTAATAGTACTATTATTATACAATCATTATCAGTCAGGAATACTACTTCAGTTAGCTCTTATGGTTGTCGTCATATTATGCTTTTGCTTAAATAAGTGCAGTTTTATTCAGAATAATATTAATATTACTACATAGGATAACTATTCAAGCTACCTACGTTCAGCCAACAATAATAAAAATAACACAAGATCGTGGCATCTATATTCTTGGGGTAGATGTTCTGAATAAGGTTTCGAGTGATAGATTGTAAGCAGATAGTAACTGTACAGTGTTAAATACGAAAATTATCTGAAAATCCATGTAAATAAATAAATCGATAAATTGCACAAGTTCATTGAATTTGAATACTTACGTTTATTTTATCAAATAAGAGTTTCGATAGTGAAGGTATTATTTAACACCTATTGCAAGCAGTTATGTTTGTTTCCTAGGTAAATACCTAGTGGAAGATGTAAACAGCTCGTGTGTACTTCATTAACCGAAGCTGATCATGTATCAAGTATTTTCTACATTACAATTAATTATTTGACCCCTACAAGAATGGTCCTTCGACCCACATGGGTTAGGTCCAAGCCTTAAGTCAGTTCATTGTTTTTAGACTAGCATTTTACACCTTGAGTGTACATAGGTTTAAACAACCCTTAAGGTGGGAAAGTAACAATTAAATAAATTTAATATAACTTATAAATAATATTATTGATCAAATTAAACTAATTTTAGTGGCAATTTTTTTCGGCGATTGCTGTTGAATGAAGCAAAGTAAAATAAAGAAAGAAATGCGTGGTAGGACTATTTTCGGCAAAAGCTAAAATGAACTGAAGGATTTTGTGTGCTGTTCATACCTACTTAATGGATGGAGTGACGAGATATAAAAATTGTGACATAATTCAATATGAAAATGTATTAAAATTAGAATTACCATTGTGTACAAAATTTGTATACTAATCTGGTACCCCAGAAATGAAAACACAGGACGGGCCAACCCTTCGAAGCTTCCAAAAATTGTAGGTATATAGGTACATTATTCTGACGTTCCGCCTAGTTTAACTACTAGGAGATATTATTGTAAGTTGTTAAATATTCTTCCTAAACCTTTCTCAGTCAATATTGCTGTTAAATAAATAAATATTATTTAAGTTTTCAGATTGCAGATTGTTAACGTTGATCGCAATTCTAATGTCTTTTATTTATTTAAATCGATTTTACGTAGGCACATGTGTACTTACACTTAAAAAAATACAGTAATAGAATTAAATTTAAGAAAATTGAAAAATAAGTAATTTTTATAGTCATTGTGGTTTTGTTCTTTGCAATCTACCACAATTTAATAGCAATCGCAAAACTAGTATAAAACATGGCAGATTTAATTTCCGAATGATTTTTGTCTTAATTCACTCCAATAAATACAAGAAAAATATATAGAGAAAGATTTGCACCATTAATATTCATTGTCAAAAGTTTTTTATCTGCCTAAATGTATAAAAAATAGGTACCTAATTCCTGAACGATAAGGACCAATATTATTGTTACCAGAGTTTGTATTCAAACAAAACATATCTCAAATTAATCGGGTTATGAAGAAATAAGTATTCCTATTTGAGTGTAATTACATTTCACTCGGAGGATATATTGAATAAAACAGAAAAAATCTAATGGTCATTTAACATCAAAGTTCTTAAATAGAAGTAATTCTTAATATTATTGTTTTCTAAGGGTTGCACTTTATAATTAAAGCACAAAAAGAGTCTGTTGATTTTTAATGAGAAGATATCTAGAAAACATTTATTTTTCCCAAGGGATTTTTGTGTTTATTTATGTGCAACATCAATACAATATTCATATTATTTTCTTTCTGTACATCTGCCAATAGTTTTATACAAAACTAGCTTATCGCGATTAAAAGCCTATGTCCTTCCTCAGGAATCAAAGTGTCTCCATACCAAATTTCATTGAAATCGATACAGTGATTTAGCCGTGAAAGCGTGACAAGCAGACAGACAGAGTTACTTTCGAATTTATAATATTAGTACCTATAGATTATTCAAGAACTAGATAGTTATAATTAGTCTACACACACTTCCTATGTAACCGCTATGCAATAGGTACTAGAAACACAAAACTAGGTGCTTACACTGCCTAGTGTCTGCCCCAATTAATTTAGTGCATACAATGTACAAAATTTGTCTATTTTTCTTGAAATATGTAAAGCTATTTATATTTAAGACAGCGTTGTTAACGACTCATTAAACGAAGGAGAGCCTTTGGCAATTATCTTTAAATAAATATTTATGATTCTTACTAATTAAAAAATTAATTTAAAGTGAAATTGATATATTACCTATTAATATAATGAATACTAAGTTATTATGCAGTATGCAGTTGTTGAATTTATTGACTTTTTGTTAAAATTATAGTGTAGTTGTTTGTAATTTGCGTTTTATTATATATTATGTAGAATATAAATGCTTTAAAATTACCAGTAGGATAACGTATTATTGTAGACCTACGTACTAGTAAACATTGTACGACTAAGATCATAAAGCACAGAAACAATTACATATTAGGTACAAAGATGAAAAAAAGATATCTAAAATTTGATACATTTACATCAATTTAACATTATTTTATTATTCATTATATTTGTGCTTACTTTCATTTAATTTTAAATTTAAGGTGAAATGTGCGTTAGTTATTGGTGTCATGATATGACTGAATATGTTGTTATTAGTTAATAAATTATAATTGTATTATTTAATAACAGAATTCTGCTAACAATATTTCTCTGATTTGTGGACACGTGTTTGGTTTTAACAATAAATACCTATATCGTAATGATTACTTATTTGTTTTGCTGTCCATAGTTGTGGTAGTATATATACTGTGACTCGTTTCACCACTCAATTAAAAAAACAAATATTTTGGTAGATACCATCAATTAAAACATAGGAATCTAGCATTTTTCATACATATTAATATTTAAAGCCGTGTAACCCTTGTAGAATATTAATGAAAGTGTACTACTAACCACAAACTTATTTTAACTTGTTTTTTATCAGAGGTATGTTCTAGAAAGCATTATCAAAACAACAACCTTTAGATTCAAAGAAAGAGTAGTTAAACCTAAAGGTATCGCTACATAAAAATTAACTGCACAGTTGCGATGAAATATAAAATAAAATTGATTTATTACGTTTATTTTTATTTGATAAAATATGCAGCAAACTAAAAGACCATCAGTTGACAAAGCATGAAATCCATTACAGCGCCATCTATTCTTGGTTTTAGTTGTAGGAAAAGACTCCACAGATGACAGTACACCGCATGATAACACGAGCTAAAAATATCTTGCATCTCTTTCATTTTCAAGATGGCGGTATTTCGAAGCTAGGGCAGGTACAAATTGTGCATGTGTTAGTGTATACGTGTATAAAATTTCACGTTTGACCACTCTAGCTATACACACAAACAAAGCATGCAGGGTGAGCGCGGGGCAAGGGGAGTAACGTCCGTGAAGTTGTGTCAGCATATGCGCAAACGAGGTGCGCATTCGTCGCGTGCGTTGTCGGGATTCTTTGTGCCATTCTTCGCATACCAATAAGAGTATATTCTTTAAATTTAGTCCTAAATAGACATTTAATCAAAATTCGTCCCTTCACTTCATCCTCGAGCGCCGTAATAGGTGAGTAAAAATTATTTTTGATACAATTTTCATACAATCAACTCAAGTTATAAGTGATTTTTATTAGGGAATGTCAACAATGCGATCGCGATCCTGCAATATTTTACATAGTTGTCGTGTTTGCTTCGCTGCGACTTCCGGTCGTTCGGGTGTCGGCATTTCGCGATGTAAACATTATCTAGTTTTAGGATTCAGCTGCATTTAGGCAAGCTGTCGGGAATGAAGTGTGCTCAAGGTGCTTTTGTGTTGTTAAATTCGCTTGAGTGTGCCTACTGGGATGGCGCAATTTTCGAAAGACGCGGTATGGTATCGTTCGCCTGCGATACACTTCAGTCGCGTTTGTGGCTGCATGCGATTTGACGTATTCTGCGCGTAGTGATGTCACTTGTCAGCTTATTTTATGAAATGTCAAACGTTTTAACAGTAACGCGCGAGTGAATAGTAAACAAATTGACAGTGAAATTGATATCGATGCTGTGAAATTATTTACTAGTGATATGGACTGTTATTATTCAAAATTTTATCCAAGGCGTGAGTATTTATTTCAAATATATTGTAAATAAACAAATAAAATTCTTTGCATACTTTCGGTCATACCAAACATTGTTGAATAAAGTTCGTGGTTCAATTAAAATGCAGTTAATTTAATAAAAAGTGATATTTGGACACAATTGAAATGTTCATAAGTATTCAGAATGTAAGTTTTATTAATGTTTATTACTGTAAAACCAGTAATACTCGTCTTTGCAAACGTTTATAGGGTTAATTTTTTTGTTATTAAATTTCATAAATTATATATCACTAAATTTAATAAGTATTTTTTTTATTGGATTCATTTTTTATTTTTCTTTTAAATTTAAAATACCATTTTTATGATGTGGTTTACATATAATATAAAATATGCATAGTTTACATATATGAGGAAATCAGTTTATATCATAAACATGTATTTATTACTTTAAGTAAGTTTTCAAATATCATTCGAAATTTGAGGGAGTTTACAGCTAAAAAAATACGAAGCATGTAAATAAGTATTAACAAAATAAAAAAATATAAAAAATATTCAATTCAATTTGATTTAAAAAATAATACATCACTACGTAGCATAGGTACATTGAAGAAATTTTTCGATAAAGTTACAGTAACGTATTTTTTAGTAAACTTTTTATTCGCTTATATGCTCATATCACAAATCGTAAACAGTTTCCCGCCTTCAATACATCAAAGTGCGACGTAAGTATATAGTTTTGTAGCGATCGCTTCACTTACAGTATCTGTTAGACTCTCGAATGGGTGCCAAGAGTTATTTTGGTCAATACAGTTGATGTTTTTATTGCGCGTCGCGACGCGAGCGACGCTGACAACTTGTGAACTGCACGAGAAGCAATAAGACGTGTAAAGTGCTGACGCTTCAGGCCCTTACGCGGCATCGCACCTAATGGTCGATTCACAACGATTTATCACGTATTCCATCTTAGGGAAATTGAATTTGGAATTGTTTGCCCCCTTTCGCAGACGGTCCCAAGTCCCTTGATTAAACTTTTTTAAATATCTTTTTTCAGAGTTTTGACTATATTGTACAAATTAACCGAAATTTTCGTTTTGATGCTTTAACTAGTATCGAAAAAATAATCTGCATTCCATGTTATTCTAGAAAAACCCCTTTTTCTTACATTGAAATTACCGACTTTTACCTAAATGTGTTTTCGTAATATGCATAGAGGCAATAATTAATTACCATTATAATATGTTCAGTGTTTGATATTCTAACTATTAACGACTTCTTTTTAAATCACTTTAGTCATTTCATATATAATTACTTAATCAAGCTTTTTTCCAGTACCTATATATAGTAAGATTGACGGAATGAATATTATATTAATAATAACTAATATTAGATATACAACTAAAACGAAAGAAATAAACAAATATAGGTGTAACTGAAAAACACATTTTTTCAAACAGCGCTGCGTGCTAACCTAAACTGGTTTAGTTAATTTTATTCATTATTTTTTAAAATCTATTTCTTAAAGTTGTTACAACTTTGTGAATAGTTACTAAAAAGGTCGATTGACAAACTTCGGCGAAAATATTTCTTGACTGTTTTTTTTTACCTATTTATATACACAAATTAGATATAATAAAATGTTATCAGCCGAGTTCAAACAACTGTTGCTGAGTGATGTTACATTAATGCAGAGCTAATTGATGTTCGGTTGATGCGCAGTCCGGATGCTGTAATCGTAGAACCGTACCCATCGACTTACACAAACTCGCACACCCGTATCGTATAACAACGTTCAGAGAAGAAAGAACTGAATATTTATTGCGTTTAATAAGATCATAACATTCTAATAGCTATGTACGTTTTTATATCAGCTATGTTATATTATTTTCATATATTTTGTTAGACCACCTAAATTGTATCGTTTGGCTTGGTGACGTTTGTAGGGAGTAGTTTGTATTTAAAGGATTCTATTATCGTCATTATTGTCTTGTGGAATGTTTTGTTGAATGTTGATGGAACGGAAAATCCCTGCGGACCACCGGCTCCCTGGGAAGGCGATCGTACTAATGTTGTTGCTAAGGAGCCCAACCCAAGTCAGAGCTCAAGAGTATGTTGTGCACTAAAAGCCACATTGGTTTTATTTACCTATTGATTTACCAGCGCAAAATCAACCGCGTTCCTCAAAAAGAACAAATTTTCTTCTCTTATACAAAAAATGTCTTTAATACTTAGCTTCTTTTTTCCAAAAAGGCGGTGCGTGATGTTATAATAATGTAGCTTTCCTCAATAAATAAAGAAATAATAGAGTAACGATTGCACGCGGGCGCTTCATGGGCTAACTAAACTATTGTTTTCCGATATTGACGAAATCCATACATAAATACTTGTGAACAGAGTATTGTGAAATTTGGCTTAGTTAAAATATAATACGGGGGAGTAAAAAAAAATTATGATCGAATTTTGACCACTACTAGTAATAAAACAAACAAAAAAACTGGTCTACCGAATACAGTAATGAAAGTTTTCGATTCGAGCCAGTTTTTTCAGGAAGATTAGGCGTTTTCAACCAAACTCACAAACAAATATGTATAATACTTCGATTATTAAAATAAAATTTTGCACAAAAATCTAATTCCTTTTTATATATTGATCCAATACTCCAAATAGTTGTTTTTTAAACCTAGCACCAGTTTGGTCAGGATGATGCAGGAATAACTATTAACAATTTAATAACTTCATCGAATAAGTTATTATAAATGATTATGTGGTAAAGTTATTAAAATAGCCAATACAATGATTTCGCAATTGGACTTTAAGTACCATAATTATGAGTTTAATTAAAGTATACTCAGAATGAGAAGTACCTTTTAACATTTTTATTTTAACAAACATGGTTAAAACAAGAAAAAGTTTAACAAACTATAACACGACTACGTAAAAGCTTTTGTAAAAGTTTATACATAGCTTGTGTCTCCTGGGCCATTATTAAGAATCTATTGATATCTTATTCATTAAAATCGGTTCAGTAGTTTAGATGCTATTATAGAACAAACCACGAACTTTCTATTGACTGCCAAAACTTATGATCCTTCCTTTTAGTATCGCCGTAGTCGTGTAAAAATGTAAAATACTTATAAATTACTTTGTTTATAGAATATCCAAAAAAAAATTTAACTATTGAGCACTGCGTAAAAATCATTGTGTGCGTAAAAATCATTGATCCGACGGCAAAGTAAATCTGAATATTTCTGTGATGTTGGCTTTAATTTATACACTTGTGTGTAACAATACTAAGAAGACATGATACAAAACCTCATTTGAAACATTTTATTACTTAATTCTTCAAAAAGTGAGTTATAATTACTGGAAAAACGTTCATGCGACGAAGGCTAAAGTAAGTACAAAATATTTTAATATCTCGTGAACAGCCAGCAAAGAAATATCCATTTATTTTGGATATCTATAATATATGTATAGATAGAAAAATTACTGAGCGTACTCCTTAAAAGGCCGGCAGCGTACTTGTAACGCCTCTAGTGTTGCGGGTATCCATGGGCGTCGGTAATCGCTTAACATTAGGCGATAGGTCTGCTTGTTTGACTTGTATTCCATAAAAAAATACACTTATGTGTATGTAATTTACCCAGACGATTTATTAGTATGAAAACAAGTAGGTATATAGTAATTCTAATTTTCGGAACATTAATATTATACTAACTTTAAAACTTTCACGTTTCATGACATAATAATTATTTTCACGGGAATTAACGCAATCGCTTTTTTGAAGATATTTAAAGCCTGTGAAGACGGTCAGCGCAGCTTGGGCGAAACGTTAGGCAAATCAGAGGTATGTAATACCTTTAAATAAGTCATCGCGTTTATTCCCGTCAAAATAATTATTAATATTATAATCGGAAACAAACACTGTGTAATCATAAAAAAAAAAACTATTGGCAGTAATAGACTTTAAGTCTTTAATTCAGAATTATGTTTTCATGATCCTTTCTCATGCAAGCTTTATTAAAAATCTATCTATATATTAATACGCGAAGCAAAACGTTTGGATCACTTTTGACAAAAAATGCGCGAACGGAGGAGTATGAAATTTGGCACACTTATAGTTTATATGTAGGAGAAGTGCAGAACGCTAATATTTTTCAATAATTATGCTTATAAAGTACATTAAATCAACAAATAAAACATTACAAACACTATCACGCATTTGACACACATACACAAATTTATTTATGTCAAAGTCAAACTGAAAAGATGATTATTTTTTTGTCTATACTGTCATACTGAATGTCAAAAGTAGCCATTATGAAATCTTGGATTGAAGAGGCAACACGAAATTACGAACCGAAACTAATGACATATTTATTATCTTACTCATAACTGATATAATACTTTTATAGAAATCAGCCTATTATACAGCTTAATTTAGTTATACCCAAGAGTGTGATTTTTTCGATTACTGAAGTTTTATATACTGCATACAAAAGCTGCTTATTAAATATAATTATTATTATTAATATTTTTACACAGGTAACACATTTGCGGCTCGCAATACTTCATTAGTTTGTAAAAATCATTCGTCAATTCGTCAATTGTTATAAATTTGCTAGCTCTGAATTCATTTGCTAATTAATCTTGCTAATATATTCTCCGCTTTGTTATTAATTTTCGTAATATCAATACCATTTCTATTCAAATACACTTGTACAATTTTAATTATAAATATATTTTTATGTAGGGGCTTATTTATTCAATCGGATGGTGGGATAGACGATCGCGTTAATGGTTGCAGCTACCTGCTATTATTGACCTGCCGAGGGTCCTTTAATCCCCAAACAATCGCCAAGATCACGAAACATTTCATTCAATAACGTGTCACACGCTACCGACACAGGTGCGACATTTTATACCTTATAAACGAAAATAACTAATGTTATTACCGTTACAAATATATTATATAACGTGTTTTATTTAAATTTGTTTGGACTTTCAATTGTTTTTTCTAGTAGGTAATTTTAACCATAAATTGGTCTTCTATTAAAGGCTATACGTGTGTATGGCTAAACATATACATCTTAGAAACAGGGTTTGAAACTAGTTTTTTTTACCATGTGTTTTATTATAGACCATAGATAAAGTTAAAAAATTAAATTGAAATCCATAAACTATTGACGATAAATAATAATTTGAACTAACCATAAAAGTTGATAAACAAACTATATTGGAAGTATCGGAAATGAGGAAAACATTACAGCTAAAAATTATATTTTAAAAAAATCGTATGATTGCTACGCTGAAACCTTTTCCAAATCTTTTAAATCTTCTGTCCTTGACTTGCTTACAGCTCTCGTAGAAAGTGTTAAAAAAGTAAAGCGTAGTTACGATTAGAAATAAACCAAGAAAAATGTCGTTCTAAAAATTGGCAACACAGTTTAGCTTATTACAAAACATTTAAGAATTGATTAAGTACAATGAGTGTTAAGAACAGTAAATAAAAGACTACCAAAAGGAATTGAAGTGCTGGATATCCAAATATCACCTGTGCGTAACTATTCGTATTATTTAACATTCATTTTTATATTGACAACTTAAAGTGAGACATAAATAAACTTTAGCGTTAAATTTTTACACCATCGCCTGGAGATATGATTGCGACGAGTGTCCAGTAGCCTCGCTCTATTCTCGGACTCCTATTTGTGGATTACTCTCGCTTGAAACTCCCAACTCTGTTTTGACGTAACAGATCATGTCTTTAAAGGAATAAAGTTCAAATTCAAACACAGCAACAAGTTTCATCCGACCTTCTTATACAGACGGAGGATTGGAGCGAAAGGACCCACTCCTTGCCTCTTATTTATCTTAATTTCGCTCACCGAAGAAGTGACAAATGAGGATTATGGTTGTGTGAAATCGGTGTCACTTGTACTTTTCTGTAACGCTTTCCAGAAGTGTTTACGTGTGTAATTAATTTAACATTATTAACGACATGGGACAGACAAGCTAGTCATTTTTCCTTGTAGTCACGTTGTTACGCATATAAAAAATAAAAATATGAATTATGAAAGTTTGAATGTTCCGTTTGACCGATGTAAGTACTTAGATAAATTGCCTCCTCGTTGTTTTGCAGTTAAGAAAATTTTTAAGACCAAACGAGTGATTGTCGATAGTCATATAGATTAAAGCTGACACGATTGTTATAAATCCTCAACCAGATAAACCAGTTTCAAATGGATTTAATTCTTTTGAGAAACATTTAAAAATCTGTCTGGTGTATGAATATTTTACTGAAAGCTACAAAATACAACAAAGACTGTCCTACACCGCAAGTTGTGAATCACACATTAAATTTATATTTTTCTTACCTTACCTATTTTTCTTCTATTCATATTTTTGATTATGACACAGAAGTTTATGGCAGCGGTTTGTGTTTAAAATATAGTCATTACAATATAGAATCACAATTTTAAACAAAAACAAAAGGACTTCGAGAACTGGACCCGGAAAGCACTTGAATAAAAAAGAATCATTAAAATCGGTTCACCTAATCGAAAGTTATGAAGTAGCAAACATAAAAAATATCCTTTACCTCGTCCTTTTTTTGAGTCGGTAAAAAGTAAAACTCAGAATTCTAATTTTACAACCTTACAGAATTTCATAAAAAGTCTAAAAATTGAGATTAACATAATAATTACAAGAATTTACTCTATTTTTCTTTCAATGACAACATAAACATTTTATCTATGGTAAAGCTGGTAATATTGACGGTGGCAATTATTTAAATCATTACTTTCATTATCTTGTTGTTCAACGACTTTTTTTTTAAAATAGAATTTTAATATTTTTGGCAACGGTGGAACATAGTCATGTTCCACCGTTGTTTAAATTTTTTTCGGGAAAGAAAAAGAAACTTGTTAACTTTTGCCGGCTTCCAACGGGCTTGATTGTTATGAATGAAGTTGATTTCAGATTTATCACGCATGAACATAGAAAAAGGCATTTTTGTGTTCTTAAAACTTAATTGATGTTTCTGGTCACTTAAATGTTGGGATGGATTTAGTTGAAATTAAGTTGAAGAGAATTCATTATATTCATATTTTACATTGAAACCTGTTTTTCGCTTGTAATAAAAAATTACATGTTTGGTATCTGAAATGAACTAGACCGCGAGGTTTGCACCATTTTAATTATTTCTGGTACATTCTGTTACTAAACACTAAAATCAACAAAAAGGTAAATCGTAAGTTACTGTATAAAATATGAGATGACGTTAAAAAAAATCCCACCCACCTATTTTAAATAATATTTCAGAACTTTTGGCAACACTGCCTGATACGTCAAGAAAAATGTGTTAAAATGTTATTGTAACGATGTATCTCTGTCATATTAATAATGTTACAATATTATGTATGGCGATGACTGTTTTAAATTGCATTAATATCAGGTTTTATTACTTGTGTATAGCTTTATATCTAAAATGAAAAAGAACTTTCTGAAACTGGTTTATTATAAGTCTATGTAAATTAACCAGCTTAGAGGATTCGACTGCAGCGTCTTACATCCTTGTATGCGGTATATTTTAAAGCTTGTTTTGAAACGGTTGACGTTAACCCGATATTCGACTATTGAAACTTTATACTCTTGCCAAACAAACCTTTTAAATTTATATTTTTTCTTTTATGCTTTACAGCTAACTTTGAAGGATAGTCCGATATCAATTTGCTTTTATTAATATATATCAAAAGTACTTTTTTCATGAAATTCATCTGCATCGACTCAATTTTGTATCTATGAATAAACAGTAAGTCGCGCCGGCTTACCCGACTGCGAAAAAAGGAGGGTTATGTTTTCGAGAGTATGTATGTATGTGTGTATATTTCTTTGGCACGTTATAGAGCCTAAATGGCTTGTCGTATTTTTATGTGAGTGGTGTCAATAGATTCATCTTGTCGTGAGAGTGAGACTGGCTATATCAAAATAAAAAGGGTATTTTTAACAAATTCATTTCTTGTTGATAGCAATCTATCGTGAGAATACTAGCCATATAAGTGCCAAATCGCAATTTTCTTGAATTAAAATCGGAATAGTTTCTGTAGAAACTCTAAATCACTGGCTGCTGTTGTTAAGTGTGTCTCTCTAAGATGTGATAAAATAATCTAAAGTTTCAAAGAGAATAGTTTTAGGTAACATTCTGAATAGTGGTAAAATAAGTGAGTAGTTTCCTTGTAAAATATATTTATCACATTTTTTGTCTACCTTAGCCTTATTTTAAGACACATTTATTTGCATTTAAATGTTAAAGAGCAACTTTATAGTTCCTACGTAGAATTAAACATGTTTCCTGCTGAAAAAAATATATATTATTTTCTATTTAACTATAACTATACTACTAGAATTAGAAAAGTTAAATAGCTTGTAGTTTTATTTCTTATATTTTGTTTTATAATTAGTAAAGATATAATTTATATATTTAAGCTTCGCGTAATGCTGATGAAGCTAGTTCAATCAAGTATACGAAACTACAATGTAAATTTAATTAACCCAACTCAATTATGAGTTACCTTAGAGTATATGTAAAGCCACGGGTTTACATATATCCTATATAAATATATATATTCTATACAATGTAAGTAAACGACACGTCGTTTACTTATATTTTTACATAATATTGCTATTGGCATTCAATATTCCGATACATGCGATACATAACTTAACGCATCTCAATATTTGAACATTTCAACGACCCTTGGAAAATGTTGCAAGCAATGGAGTTTTATTAATATTTTTCAACTTTGTAGGTATATTAAATTGTCTACAGTTGTATATACGCGTACGTAGGCAGCCTACATGATTGAATTTATTTAACTTCGAATTGCTTTAGAACGAAATCACAGTACAGTGAACAAATAATTCTCCCGATTGACTGCACTACATATTGCAGGTAGAATTCGATATGAAGCCCACTTTGAGTTCACTTGTTAAACTATCGTTATAGTTGGAATTGTTCCCGGGGCGCGCTCCTGGCGGTCTTGGCGATTTAATTAAACTTGTTATTTGTACGTTTTATTTCACAATTGGGCTCCACTTCGCTTTGATTGTCCGTCGGCGTTCGAGACCTACCTTTGTCTTTACAAATTTTCAGCTTTAACATTGTTTTCGATCGAAGTTCTTTAATCCATTACACGCAAGTAACATGCGTCAATTTGTTTTCCAATGGACGCATACTCTATTCTCCGTAGATTCATCTTTCACTGTTCAAGCTCATTACTATGTATTATGTGTTTCCTTGTTAAATTCTTAGTAGGTAGTCGTGTGTATTTTATTATTACGAACTTGATTGAACACGTTTTTGTGCAAATATTCTGTTCGAATGCCTAATTCACTTTAATACTGTCAGAAATCGTATCTGAGCTGCAATTCCATTTCATTTTCACAATTACGCTGTACACTATTTCACCTATTCATATTTGCCAGGGAATTTAAAAATGGGTACATAAAAAAATCGACTATACTGTGTTTGCTAAACTTAATATGGGCCGTTAAAAAAAATTGAAAAAGCTTGTTTAAAAAATTGCACGGGTTTAATAGAAATATCAGACGGGGTTAAACGTCAGCGCGGTCAATTAGAAGTTTAAGTTTTCCTTCATTAGCGTTTAACAAGAAAGAGACAACATTATATTATGTACGATTTCAATCTGTGTCAAATAAAATATATACGAAACATTTTCCTGTTAAATTAAGGGAAGGTTTAGGTAGAGGATACACTTCAATCGAATATAGTTACTCCTGTTTCGCAAAAAATTTAGATATTTAATTGATACAGTATTTAGATTATTCAGGTTTTATCACACAGTTTTATTGCTATATTATTATTATATATTAAGGTTGATAGTTTTATTTTTAAGGTCTGTCTAATCACAAAATTTAGACGGCTTTGTCACTGATGCTCAAAATATTTTCTAAATGTTATTCTAAAAATAGTAGTATATTTTATCAGGGTAATTGACACCAAGGACTGAAGGAGATACGCACTCATATTAAGTTTATTTGTACGACAACATGCTAAAGAAAGTTCGGCTTTCAAGGAAAACACATTGCAAAACCTATCCACCTGAAAAAATACAGAAAATCAACTAAATCAAATTTTGCCAAAGACTATCCAATAACGCATTCTGAAGTGCTTTACTACCATAAAGAATAATTTAGTTCGTGTTCAGTTATTTTTCTCTCCCTCAAAAACAGTAAGTTTTTGGGTTGCCATTTTTTTTTCTATATATAATAACATACAAATTCAATTTCGCGTGTATATTTTATGTAAATGGGATCACAGCGCACTTCTCACTTCTCTGTTAGCTACTGCCTTTGTGACACTTCCGAACTATCTGCTATATTGGGAACCCTCGAGTAAGTTGTGACTCGTTTGCTCATGCGCACGTTAGAGGACATGTTTAAACAACGATGTTTATGCGCGTTAAACACTTATATTATATCTTACAAACGGTTTGAACAGAATTGTAAATGCATCTCTTCGAAACGTTTTCCGTACACAGCTAAATGCACAAATACCCAAATCTTTATCATATCTTGATCTTGAGTAGCGATTTCTGTTCTGTCAAAAGAAATACATTGATACAAAAAATCGTCATTATAGCTCACGCGATGTGATGACAATAATGCCACGCATAGGTGTTTTTTGTTATATAGGTTGTTTGTTGTTCAATCTTTTCTATTAAATTGGCAATAATAGTCACTATTTATTATTTAAGTGTCTTCAATAAATGGTACTTCTACGTCTGAGCTCCCGTTGCAAAAGTTGAGTGTAGACTGCACCAAATAAACAGGATCTTCAAAGAGAGCGGGAACGTGGCACAAGGTGCCATTTTAGTAGTTAAAATAAGATTGTGTTTTAATCTTTGTGTTTTGGCAATCTATATCTTGTGAGGAAAGTCTACCACCAGGTGTTCTAAATCTTGTTTTCAACTACTCGTGAAATAATTATAACGCTAAAATATATTATACTCTGAATGAAAAACGATAATGTACCTATATTTTTCTAACATCACGTTTTATAGTTTAATTTTATGAACGCCGAAACAGTTTAAGCGACTGTCAAAAATAAAAAAGATAGACACAATATAGTAAGACAAATTATCTCGTGAGTTATACTAAATTAAAATGAGTAAATTTGTGTTTTTAAATTAAACTGGACTCAAAAACATTAATTTTAAAAAGGTATGTAAAATATGTTCATAAGTAAATTCTTCTATTTGAACTAGAATAAAATGTAATTAAAAATATTTTATCTATAAGAACCTCTTCAAGTCAGTAATTCACTTAAAACCAGATATTTTATTAGTCGACTCTATGATTTGTATTCAACATAGAGTAGAGTGTTTAGCCAACGCTCTCTACTCGCAAGATTGATGTAGCGCCGCTACTGCCGGACCAGTACGGCTGTCGCACGATAAATTAAAACCAACTCACATTAGAAGCCGTTTATTAAAACTCACTAACATCCTGCTCATTCCTAAGCCGAGGTCCTGTGCGAGAACAAGATAGAAATAGTGACGATACTACAGGACCGCTTTTTTGTTACTCCTCGACCAAGCTAACCGTTAACAGTAACTTTGTTCCTATAATGACGGTCTAAGTAAAGATGTCCCGTCTACAATGAATGGAGAAACTTTGTTTAGTAGCTGACTCATAGAGAAGTTATGGACTTGGAAAGCTCATTATTCGCTACCGAAATTTTAATAAATCATGTTAAGGGCGGGGTATTTTTAAAAGGCAATTATTGAAAATCGTAAATTGTCACCGTTCGAGCCAGTCTCGCAACCTCATTAAAACACCATGAAAACAAGTATTTCTTACTTATTTAGGTTAAAAATTATGTGTAGCTACAAGTATGCGGTGTAGCGATCTGACCAGATAACTTGGTCGACCATCGCGTATCTGCAATCAGTAAATGGTTACTTTAAGTCTCGATATGCGAAGAATTCCCCATGGAATGTCGCCGTCGCCATGTAGCACTTATATGTGCTCGATGGACTGAATTTTTTCTTATCGCAAATGCATTTTGTGCAAGTTTTCAATACGTGGACGTGGCCCCGCAACTAAACACAGCAAACGGCTTGTCGCCAGTTTCTTTTGACTTAACCCCGTCCGCTTACCAGTCATCGGCTAATTAATTTCTTGGTATTTTCTAAGTATTTCAATCATTCTTATTTATGACAAAGGTTAAAATATTTTTTTATATAAAACCTGTTGTTTTGATTAAAATATCTAGGTATTCGGTATGCGTATGCCAAAATTCATGGCGCATGACCGGCCTACAAGTTTAATATGTACCTATTTAGTTTTTGTTATGTGAAGATGTTGCCGGTCCAGGCGAGTGGTTATTAAGGGGCGGGCGGTAATAACCCGGCCGACTCTCGTAATCCATCACGGGCGCTGCAATCGTCCCGCTGTCAGTCTATTCCGGGATGCTCCGTTTTCGCTAATGATTCCTCGCCGCCGTGAGATCACGCGACATTTACAAAGGCCGATTGCGCAGAAACGGCGACGATTTGTATCACAAAACGCTACTTCGTCTGCGTCTTACGGCGATGTTTTTATTTTCACCGCAAATAGTTGCAGTTTTAACAAAGCTAACTTTATGCGTTTCGCATAAAGCGCTACCCACATATGCGGCATCGCGTTCCACACGAGAGAGTTTATAATTTATTTGTGTCGCAGTTTTCTGGCGACGATTTTCCCACAGGGGCGGCGTCTCAAACGAGCCGCGCCCGCCCTTTATGTGGTTTTTTGTAGCGACACAAAATGCCCGGTGGAAAACATTCAGTGATAACTGGTAACAATCGCAGCCGCCCGGATGCTCCCTCCATTCCGCGCATACCTCGCTGGACCTCGACTGATGCTTTTTCATCTAGCACCGCTCGACGACCCCGTTCGCTGTCCGAATGCTCTTGACACTTGCTACTACTGCAAATGAATCGTGATATGGTAACATCCTACCAATAAAAACGAACCAAAAATAACAGTACTCTTTGCGAACCTCTTTACTGATAGATATGTGGCAATACCAATACATCACACATACTACTTATAACCAAATTATACTTATAATACTACTTTATAACCAAAATCTATTCAGTCGCTATTCCATCCGAAATGTATCTAGCATTTGATAAAAGTAGAGTACAAAATGAATGAATTAATATAAACATGAACTAATGGCAGTCTAATACCAAGAGCGTTCGGTGTCGGCGCGGCAGTTCATTAGCAGAGGCGCGCTTCAGTCTCGCGTATTTCATTGTTCCATTGTTTTATTTGCCTCTGTCCGGTGCTTACTGAGAGATATACTGCCTGAGTACAGCTATAGCTCTGACACCTGTGACCACTACTATTTTTTTTCTTTTTCTAAAGCCTTTAATCGCTTTCACATCATGTTGTCAATGCTCTGTAAATTTGCAGTACGTAATAGTTTTCCTCCGCGAACTTCATAGAATCGTAACGTTTCATGCCTCGCTCTAGTACGAGTTTTTATTAATGTCCTATTGTTTTTTAATCGCCACTCTAGATTTAATACCGCGATAAGTATATGTTAAAAGCATAAAGTTAAGTAAGTCGGTAAGGTTGCTGCCGATAGTTTTTCTCAACCAAAAAGCGTAGCCGTCCGATTCGAAACCCGATTTCTTTTATCTTTCCGTTCGATCGCCGTCCGACTGACATTACTGCGTTGTTCAGAGTTAAATATGTCGATTTTTCAAACCATAAACTAACTTTATTGATATGCGTCTGTGAATAAAAAATTCATCCGCCTACTTGATTCATTATGATCTTCGTACGAGATAGCAAGCTTTGGCGAAGATTATGACATAATTTTAATGTTTTCCTTTCACAATTTATATATAAACACACACGTATATGCATCCACATGAAATGTTTATTAGTAGTTTGTACCTAATCATTCATTCATTTGAGATTGAATAAAGTTAATCTCTAAATTTATATCGTCTATGGTTTAGCGACTAAAACTAAATATTAATTGGCGGTAATTTTTCAATGTTTTCAAATGTTGAACGGAGGCGAGCGTTAGTGTAGTGGCTCAGAGATCTCACACTACCAGCTAGATGTATCGCTATTCCAGTTACTTGACTATAAATCGTATGTTTAGCGACGCGGTGACGTGTATAATTAACAAAGCAGCATTATACGCGATTTCCAAACTAAACGAAACAACGCAGATCGTTTGTCACGACACAAATTGCTATTTATGAGGATTATCCATACTTAGACAGTGTAAATCGTTCCGTCTGTAAACCCATATGTCTATACAAATAAATAAAATTGGTGTGTCTGTTTGTAATATTAAAATATTTTTATCTATATCTACACAGTACCTATACCAAAGTACCCTTTTTTTACCATTTTTGTCTGTCTGTCTGTTTGTTCCGGGTAATCTCTGGAACGGCCGGACCAATTTCGACGGGACTTTCACTGGCAGATAGCTCATGGTATAAGGAGTAACTTTTTTAGGCCAGCTTCGCCCCGTTCACAACAACAAACGCGGGTAACACCGCGAGGCTAGTTTATATTAAATATCGTTTCATTGTTTTGCTTGAGCCCTCGACGTGTGCTGTGTGTGTCGTGTATTTTATACTGACCATCGACAAATGTGCCTTTTCCTTCGCCTGTAAATTTTACTTAAAATCTGTACCTAAAATGTCTTAAGCTATGTCACTCCGTTGAAAGCATCATTAATAAAATAAATTCATTGGGATCTGAAAATTCCTTTGAGCTGCACAATATATTCTTTCCACCGCAAACAGCTCATAAATAAGCTAATGCTATTTTCCTAACAATCGAGCTACGATGGGCATTTGGTCAGATTCCGAGGCAGGCAGCCGTGGCAGCCACGTGTGCTCGCCTCCGCATGCCTTGCTTGGAATATGCAACCCTTGCAACATGAATTTTGGCCCCTATGCCGAATATTCCATGCACATTGGACGCCGAGAATAATGTCACACAGGTTAAATCAATTGTCGATTACCAACCATTTCACGTTGTGACATATGAACGGATATTTGCTGTGAATAGATAGTGTAGTTGAATACATACATTAATATTGAGAACCGAACCGTACTCATTTTGATCAAAAATAAAGTAAACGACACAAGACAATGTGGATACATTTAACATTAGACTTTTCCACTTGTCAGTTTTTTTATGGAATAGGGGGCAAACGAACAGACATATCGCATGATGCCAAGCGATTACCGCCGTCCATGGACGCCCGTAACACCAGAAGCGTAACAAGTGCGTTGCTGGCCTTGGGGGATGGGGAGGGGGATGAAGGGAAGGGTTGGATTATGGGTCTCCGGTCTCCTCACTCACTCGGTGAAACACAGCGCAGGCGCTGTTTCACACCGGTTTTCTGTGAGGCTGTGGTATCACTCCGGTCGAGCCGGCCCATGCATGCCGAAGCGTGGCTCTTCCACGTTATGCGGTATTTCTTAAGATAGTGATAATAAGTATCGTCAGATCATATGCGGCTGCTGTTATGATCTGTCAAACATTGATATCATTGATGTTGACTATCTTAGTTTAAAAGTGACATTGAAACTAATATTTCCCTCCTACGATCCTTTAACCAACATGAACTGTAACACACACAATTCTTAACATATAATCAATCCTTCAGGTTACGTAACTATTGAAGAATTTTACTAGTACATTTTGTGATTTATTTTTATTATTATTTTTTTCTGTATGATTTTGTTGAGCCTATTTAATAAAATAAAAATTTTTTGACGGCCGAGGGGGGGCCTGCAGATCTGTCACACAGGCTTCGAGCCTAGTATGGACTCCAGCTCTTACTAGGGAAATTTTTAGAAACTGTTTAGTTTGTACGTAGATCTCAAGTAACAAAAATTATATCTTTCCTGTGAGAGAAATAAAGTTTATTGTTGAGAAAGATTAGCTTTTAATAAAATTTGTCTAATGATACTCAAAATGTAATTGATGGAACGATGATGTATCTCTCTTAAATCGTTTATCTTTGATATAATAACACGGTTTACACCACGCCATTTTATCAGTTTATGCGGAATTTGACACACCACTTCCAGCGAATACCTGTATTGAATTATTATAAGAGGTCACAGTTTAACGGCTGAAGTGTAGTGCAAGGTCTTTGTCATGAGTCTTTAAATCAGCTTACAGCGATATTTTATTCCGGACTGCCTCATTTTACTATTGGAAGCATAACCATTCAACGTTCCGCGATTAGTTTGTATACATAACTATGTGTTTTATTGTAAAACATATTACAAAGGAAACCTGCCTGAACACCATTTAACATACTCTTGTTTAAATATCCATACATACAGAGATATCATTCCGTATAACTAAGTATTTCTATGGATGGAAAATTTTATTTTAATATGTCGGTCTGACATGCGAAAGTAAACAATATATTTATTACAAATTATAAACTAATGCTCGTAAAGACAATAGTTCCGCGACTGTACCTGTGTACAGCACGCACGACTGTTGATATTAGGTGCATTCTGCGGTCTATATAATTCGTGATTTCTGTAATTAACTAGGCAACTTATTACCGAACCAATTATCTGAAACATATCTATAATATATCTACATACTGATATTAAATTGTCCGGATAAAACGTCTTTTCTAAAACCGAATAATGACGAATAAAGAATTACATGAGAGACAAAATATTTTACTGATACAACTTCTTTATCTACGGAACTGACTGTCAATTATTAAAGCTTAATGTCAATTGTAATAAGTTTACTCGGTAAAAGGAAATACTATTTACATTGATATTATAATAACGTCATAATTGGCATATTAAAACAACATTTACAGATAACATAAAATAACATAAAAACCACCAGAAATATTATAACATAACGATATTCCTTCCTTCCTATTCGTTAATAAAAACCATTGTATTACTTCTGTGATTATAATAATCATTGTAATATTTTTATAACCTCTATCTATTCGACAAATGTCAACTAAATTTTGTGTTAGTCATCTTTGATAATAGATTTTTATTAAGTGCCTCGATACTTTGTAGATTGTGAAATAGCTTTCTGGAATTGTGAAATTATTTTTTTTCCATTCAAACAAAACTGCGTGACACATTTTTTCCTATCCCGTTTATTCCCATTCAAATTATTGCTGCTGAAGAATATTCCGATTCCTCTATTTTACTGCTCTCGTGACATGCTCTTGGATAAGAGTTCCATCAAAGTGACACCTGTCATATCGCGTCGAAGTTGCCTTGTCCCGGCTGTTCGCCATAACAGCTGGCTATTACAGCGAGATGTAGACTTGTTTAACATCTTAAATAACCTCACAATCTTTTTTTATTCATCTGTCATTTCAATACTGTGTTTGTCATCTTCTTTATTTTACTTTACGTTCATTCTATTCGTTTTAGGTAAGTGACAAATGGAAAGATTACCGCGGTGATCTCTTGACACGATGCATCCAGCAGGCTACTACGCTAATCTTGGTAAGATTGTTCAAAATTACGACACATTTTTATTATCTTCATTGATTATCGAACAATTGGCTTCACGAACAGGAAAGCGAGCCTTATGAATGTTTCATGAATGCTAAACGTAGCCTACACGTCGTATATGATATTTCTATTTAAATAACAATCAAAACATTGTTACATGAATGTTTAATCCGTTACTTAACGGGTTTTATTGCATTATAAATGAGTTTCTCTTATACATTTTTATTTTTAACTGTTACGGCGTTGTTGATAAATAAATGATTGATAAATATAGGCTGATGTCAGATTATTGGCGCTACCTGATAAAATGATAATGAATGTTGTAGACGGTGCGTGGGGATATCAGATAATTCAAATAATTATCATTAACTGTGTTTTTATGATATATCTAAAGGTCACTTTCTTAAAAAGTACATGAAAATACAAAAACAAGCTGAAAATCTTTCTTTATTTCTGTCAAATACTAACGTTACTGAAAATACCTGTTCCTACATTTTTGGGAGTGTTTTTATTGTGAAGTAACTTCAGAAGTATTGTGCATATTTGTAGAAACGGAGGCTATTTCTTTCCTTTATTCTCTACTAGCTGCTGCTGGGGGCAAAAAGCTAGTCTAAAAACGTAGTCTAAGTTGCTCCTAATATCATTACCTATCTGCCAGCGAAAGTCTCCTCAAAATCCATCCAGCCCTTCCAGAGATGAGCCGGAACAAACAGACAGTAAAAATTCTAAAATTGGCTTTTTGAAATAAGTACCATGTATACCTTCAAATGCAGTTAGTCAAGTTAATTTGAAATTACAGACACTTCGATGTGTTTTTATTTGATTATTTTAATTTTACAATACATTCAAGTACAAACTACGCACACAAATAGATTGTTTAAATAACATTTTACTAATAAATTTTACACTAATTGTTTCGTGGTAGTAAACCCCATTGAATAAATTATACTTATTACTAAGAATTTATATTCCATATACTGGTACTGCGAAATGCAGGAAAACGATGTAGAAAAATGCAATAATTGTAAATGCAATAAACCATGAGTAGGACTGGGGTTGATAATACAAGGAACCACATATTGTATGTAAATATTATATATGTTACCGGCAATCTATATAAATCAGATGCTCTATACAATACCCAGGGCTTCCAGACAATGTATAAAATATTATGAATTTAATTGTCCATTACACACTCGACCTGGGTAATCTATACAATCGCTAGGGATTGTGTAGAATACCTACTAATCCCCCGGCAATGTGTAAAATAAATAGATTTTGGTCTTCGGTATTTATTAATTTCATGTAACTAACTACCTACCTACGTATAAAATGACGAAATAACGTGTTTTGTTTGCTTAAATTAAACTTTATTCAGAATCATGTAAGGTTACATCCCATCTGTTGTAGCATTTTTGACCTGTTCCATTAGATAGCGTAGTACCGGTTGCGCATTAGGCATTGTATATAATAAATAAATAAATATTTCACCGAGTTTCTATACGTTTTAGGTATTGTATACCGGATGATATAGATTGCCGGTAACATATACACCTATGTTGTTCATGCATACAACATAAAAGGCATTAGTTATTAAAATTTCAAGTGTGCAGTTCTCACTGGGACTGTAAAGCCGCTGCTTAGGATCTGCGTTGACGAATCGGTCAGTCCTTCAGAGCAAATAATGTTAAGAAGAAAAACATGTACAAGGAATACAGAAAACTAAGTGTAAGATTATTGTTCTAGAGACACGTGTATACCATAATAGACCTGATACGGTCAAATGTGAACGTACAATACGCGATTACAAGGGTGACGGTGTTTTTAAAGGGCTATCTCTTTGCGCATTCTCTCCATTGTATTTACCTACAATGGTCATTTTATTCCTCAGTACAGTTACTTACTATAGATAACATTCTTTTTAACGCACTGAATGACACAACATACGACATAAATCCACAATAATAGACACGGGGTTTATTATTGTGTATTTCTTGGCTAGTCTTGTTATGGTGATGAAAGGAGTTATCCCCTTTTTTTTCCGTGCAGAAATCCCCTCGGATACCACGTCGTCGTCGTGCATGTCGGACTCGAACCGACTAAAACCGCACGTCATCGCGGGTACTAGGAGCCGGGGAACCAGGTACACCCTAGGAAGGAAAACCCTGGAACCCTGACATACCTCGGGCCACTTACGATTTCTAGATGGCCCCCTACTGTGTGGAAACCCCGATCTTTCCGTTGCTGCCCCAAAAGGCAAGGCGCGAGAGCTGCGAAACACGCGCACCCCGCACCCGAGCCTGCTTCTGCTGGGGCGACAGATGGCCTCATCTGTCACCCCCAGGCTTGCACTTATGGAGGACGATCGCGATCATTTTGTGATCTCCGGCGCCCGAGTCGTCTGCGGTACCGGGCGCGTTCCCGAGCCTGGCGTACCGGGAGTGTTCTAAACCTCTCCCGGTCCCGCTCCGCCGCCTCCTTGGCAAGCACAACTTGCTCGCAGAAAGAAACGGCGAAGCTCCACGCGCTCTCGCTCCGCAACATG
Source organism: Hyphantria cunea (assembly GCA_003709505.1). Lineage (NCBI taxonomy): Eukaryota > Metazoa > Arthropoda > Insecta > Lepidoptera > Erebidae > Hyphantria > Hyphantria cunea. The sequence continues at coordinate 1,181,664 of PKRV01001907.1, read as the reverse complement.
GCCGCAATCATGTTAAAGGAGTTATCCCCTAATATCTGTCTGAAAGTTCAAGTTAAGTCGTACGTACGTACGATACATTTAAGCTCCGGAATTAAAGAGATTTTTGGGCATTCCGATTATCAACATCACCCATTCGGTGAAAAGCAACGAAATAATTTTTACCATCGGCTTTCTGTGAGAACGTGGTATAACTTTAATCGAGCCAATATACGCCTAACTTAGCTATTATAATGTACATTATTTCAATACATCCTTATTTTATACTAGCTGGGCCCCGCGATGTTAGCAGCGAGCTAGGCTAAAAAAAGTTATAATAGTAGATAAAGCCTAAGTTATCCTTATATCATCAGCTATCTGCCCGTCAAAGTCCCATCATAATTGGTCCAGCCGTTCCAGAGATTAGCCAGAACAGACAAAAATTAAAAAAAAAATGGAATTTTGGTATGTGTACCGTGTGTTCATTATTAGTAGTAAGCGCTTATTTTAACATTATAAACAGACACTCCAATTTTATTCATTTGTATTTAGATGTCGTCATCATCATCTCAGACAAAAGGCGTCCACTACCGGACATAGCTCTTCCCAAAGAGTTTTTAGTTTTTATTCTGTGTAGCCTACGGTGCCCCTTCCCGTCCTGGTACGGTATCCCGAAGAAAAAACCAACCAAGAGAAAAGTGATTCTTAAGAATCTGTTGATGTTTATGTTGACAAGTACTAGTCAAGTAAATAATTTAATTTTATCCTTTTAGATACACTGCGTGTCTACACTAACGTCATCAAATGACTAACATAGGGCCTGTGGTTTATAGATAATGCAGTATTATTTCATACTACAGGGATACTTCACATAAACAGTAAAATAGTATATTAGTGTTAATTTAAAAAAAAACTAAAAGGAGTTAACTATGTATGTTATTAACTCAGACAAGACGAAACTACTAGTAAATACTAGGTAATTTGAACCGCCTACTATAATAGACTTGAAGTATTGGAAATTGTACTTTTCCTTGTTTACTATATTGAAATATTCATTCATATTAATCCATAGTACCCACCTTTTTTTCTCTTGTACAGTAGAGTACACTTGGCGCCCTTATTACATCTAGTGCTCTGTCTCACTCCAGTCTATCATTTGTGCCTCTCGCACTACGTGCACACTAACGTGGGTGGGACTTCCACTTTTGAAAGACCTATTCTATTTACTTCTACTTTTATGTATATCTTATGTTTATATTATGTACATGCATGGGGAAATGATGATACTCATGGTATTATATTGCTATTTCTTAGCCTAGTTACATTTTTGTTTATCTTACTCTATTACATATAGTATTCTAAATCATAACTTAATTGCTATTTATAATTTCTATTATCTAAATGCTTACATTTATATATATACAATATATAATTAAACATTTTTCTTTTAGCTATCTTTGTTACTTAAAATTATTTTTTTTTGCAACTATTTTACAAAATTCTAAAAATTTGTCTTTTTGTTTTCCGATCATTATTTTACATATCTTTTCTTTCTCCAGTTTTACATTTATTTCCATCTCTAGGTTGTATCTATCTAGTGCAAAAATGGGACACTCCAGCAACATGTGGGGGACAGTTTGTTCCACATTTGGATCGCAGCTACACGAAGGGCTCTCCCTACACCTGAAGTGGTTCAAGTATTGGGAGAACCCCCCGTGCCCTGTAAGGATTTGCGTAATCACGCCCGTCGGTCTCACTTGTCTCACGACTTTGAAAGTTGTAACTCATTAGTTGCAGATGCCCACGTGTCCATGGATCCCGGTAGACACTTAATCAGATGATCCATGTGCTTGTTTACCACTTACACTTTATAAATAAGTTTACGCATTCTTGAATGCTTTAGAAATGCTTATACATATAAATCTCGATTATAAAATTAGATAAACGTTAGGCTAACTGTAGCTGTTAGCCAGGGCACGACGTAAATACCGAATGTTGATGCGTATCAATCATACGATTCGACAACTATTACTTTTTATTAGTTATATTTAAATATGGTACTGATAAAAGTTGTTAAAACCCTCTTAGTACTTAGATAGCTATTTTATGTTGTCATTCAATGTTATAGAATGGTTTAGCTGTCTTGATCAGGGAATAATCTGTTTAATAGAAGGTTTTTATAATGTTAAGCTAAAGTCAATTGAAATATAAATAGTGATTAATAAAAACACTTATGACAAGTAAAATCACGATCAATTTTATGAATAGTACAAGGGTATATATAAGCGTTAGGTGGTTGTTTGATTGACCATGAACTCGTACAGGTGTTTCAAAAAGGTATAGTTAGAAATAAGTGTCGTACAGCAGAGTAATCTGTTAAAAAAGTAGAAACCTAAAAATTTCAGGTAATTCGGATATTCTATTTTTCAAATTTATTTTAAAAGTAAGGAACAAAAATTACCGATGTATTAATATTGTGTTAATGCTAAGGCTTTCAAATTAATTTTTTTTTAAGTATAAACTAACTTAAAAATAAAAGAAAATTAATCAATATTTACTAAATTAACCTAAAAAAAATTACACGAATGATGTTTAGAAAATTAAAGAAAAGTAAGTCCGTTTTAAACCAAATCAACAAAACAGTTTTACTTTCCTAAAATTTTACCAAACTTTTCTGCAACATGCTATACATAATTATATGATGGTAAACCTATGTCAAATAGAACTGTCAAAACAACTATCATTCTCTGTATAATTATAGTAATGACATTCGAAAATGACTCGGTACTGTCTAGTCTCGTACTAGTTTCCTTTGCCCCTTTGTAACTGCTACAAATGAGGGGAAATACAAACAGGCCACTCTAATTGCCGTAGTCAGGTTGTCTGTAATGAACCGGGAGTCTCGAGCTTCGATTGATTGGCCAATTTATACACCACTAACAGTCCCGCTTTGCCGAAACTGTTTTCAAGTGAAAATAGTCTTAATTAATTTGCAATTAAGTATACGATTTAGTTAGAAACTCCAGGCTAAAGGGATGTGATACTTTATTTATTTTATTTATCACACATTTCTATTACTCATAATATAACTTTTTCTTTTGATATACATACCATGATCCTATGTGAACCGTGAAATTTATCTACGAAAATTAAAATAATTAAAAATTTGTGAATAATGCTAGAAATTTAACGCAACGGCAACGATCTACTGCTGGCCAAAAGTCCTACATGGTTCTCCTTAGTAAAGGGGTTTTGGCGTACCAACGATATTACATAATTATGATACAAATATAATCTACATACATTATCTAAGTATACTTTTAAAGTACTAAGAGTTTTCATTAATTAGTTTCTGGGAAAAATCTTATCTTGTTTATGTATAGATTAGACGGTAAAATCTACTTCTGTGTTCGCATTATCTTTATTTTTCTGTATCAACTTCCTTTAATATGAACACAGTATCGCTGAAGTTCCAATAGATAAAACACAAATGATAATAATACTAGTCTTCTATAATTTTACGTAAGTTTATTAAATACTACCCGCGGTTTTTGTTGTACCTTAACAATCGCGGGGCAAAGCTAGTCTAAAAAAGTAGCCTACGTAAAGTAGTTACTCCTTATTACATCATCTATCTGCCAGTGAAAGTCCTGTCAAAATCGGTCCAGACGTTCCAAAGATTAGCCATAAATTGTAAAAACTGCTATTTTGGTATTACCGTGTATACATACATACAAACAGACACTGTAATTTTATTTATTTGTATAGATAGTCATCTTTTTGTAAAACATTACCTATCAAAATCTGAATGGTGTTACGATTCACAGTCTGGGATTTCTACTTAAGTTTTAACAGATAACATATTTTGTATTCTACAGATACCGTAGTTTGTTCTGTAAAGCAACACCTGTATTCTGTAAAGTCACACCTGTATTCTGTAAAGTTAAACAAGACGACAATCATTCACTATCTTATTTTCATCTAACTTTGAGAAGTAAAAAACAAAATCTTTACCCCCATCATCTAACTAAACTCAAAATCCATTCAATTAATCGAAGTATTTTTTCCTGCCACGGCTTACTTCGATTCGGTCGATCGCTTTTGATAAATAGAACAAACAGATATCAACTGTTTACACTGTTGTGGTGTTGTATACTGTGAACTTTTTAAACTTCGCTTGATCTTCGTAGAGTTTTTACTCGAGTTTTCAAGAACACTTTTGTATAAATAAGAATTGTAGTTTCTTCACTGTCGCGAGAAGTCGTAAAATAATTATAAAATCTGAAAAATGTCTCTTAGGTGATTCTAACAGCCTCTTATTGTATTATTTTTAAGTTTATGGACCTCCATAGGTTGTTGTAGAAAGTACATATGTAAATTTATAGTAATGAACGAGAGTTATATTATAAAATATATAGACAAACTCATCCTTCTTTACCTGAAATGTACTAAAAATACTATTTATTTTAAGATAGAGATATTTAAATGGTCATCGGTCTTGATACGTGTACAATGATCATCAAATCCTTCTCCATATCTTTGCTTATTCCGTCTGTTGAAAACAACATGGGAACTTACCCTCCTTCTTCGGGTAAAAAGTATAGAGCAAGAGCAGTAAAAAAAATGTTGACATTTAAACCGTAATAAGTCTCTATTGTGTAAACATGTTGTCAGATAAAAAATATACTAAAACATTAACATTAATTGTTTAATTTAGCTTTCAACTAAGCAAGCAAGTCATTAAAAAGATATAAATTACATAAAGTACAGTAATAAATGAACTTTATATCTTGTAAAATAGTAATTGATTTCCTGTAAACGGTAAACGACACCAGTTTCCCGTTGTTTTTATTGGTAAGCTGTGCCCATCGCGGGTTCGCACGCGCAATCATCTATTTTCTAGAATTCTGAATTAGCAAATTAGCCTTATTTACGCCTTAAAATCTTAGCTAACGATCATATCAACCATTTATCAAAATTAAAATGATCAACCACACAAAGTCAGAGTCAGTGAGACCCAGATCAGAAGCCGAATACATTTTGTTTTTAGCACGATTTAATTGGCTTCGTTTGTATGATTATTTGTTACCGACTTAATTATTTTAAACCATATTTTTGCTGTAATTACCATATAAACATGCTTCTACAAACATGCATTGGCACGGTTCAGTTTTAATTATTTGTATGAACTCTAAATTTATGAACATCAGAGATAGTATAGTCATAAAATTAGTTTGTTTAATCGTTTATTAGAAATAATCTTCTGTACCACATTGATGGTCAGATATGTATTAAAAATGTGGGACTAACCAAATCTCTTGTATTGATTTTAAACCATACATTAAACAGGACTATGGCGAAGCCAGAAGAAAGGGTATTGTGGTAGTCTATCTATGTATGATTGTACTACTGAATTGATTTCGACGAATAAGGTTCTAAATTCGCAATAATTGCCCGGGTGACATAGGCTGTATACATTTTACCAAAAGTTATTACGTAGTTAGGTTAGGTCGAGTTCCCACTATACCGGCAGATTTACCAGCTCAGTAAAACTGACGGAAGAGCCGCCATTCCGCCGCATTTTACCCGAGCGTTTTGTCACTGTGATTCGGAGGTCACGTTAAGCAGTCGGTCCCGGTTGTTATCTTAGGATAACAGTCGTGAAGCTTATTTAGAGGCCTTCGGGCGGCTTAAAATCATCCAACGGTAAGATTACGTAGCCACAACGTTGTCTTGCCAGTCCCCAACCCGCACTTGTCCAGCGTGGAGACGTATGGCCTTAACCCTCTCCTGAGAGGAGACCCGAGCCCAGCAGTGGGACATTATGGGTTGTTGATGTTGATGATTGATGTTTTGTCACTGTGCAGCGCCGGTAGAACACCTGGACCTGTGACACCGCTCTCCCCACCTGCGCTCCTCTCGCGTCATTTTTGCAACTTGACTGTCCGGTTATCTTGTGGGAACTGGTGTAATTTGAACACTATTGTCCGGGAGATGGTTTACGTCAAATTCACCGGTACGGTACAGTGGGAACATTGCCTTATAGTTTTTAAACTTTTATGAGAACCTAATCGTATAGGTATACAGTTTTTGTATCCCAATATTTATGTTAGTTTATTTAAGCGTCACTAATAAAAACCAATCGGCTTATTTCCAATTAAAACCCCTTCTAACTATTACCTATTCTTGTTACCTTGCAACAGTAACAATGCATTTCCAATGCGTTTCAAATTAGCCATTGACGGAATAACATAACATAATAATACAACAAATGTATATAAAATTGCAAAAGAAATATGCAAGTAGCCGTGAGAATTGAACACTTTTCGTTACCGTGCATGTCTAACTTATCGTAGAAAAATATTTTTATTGAATTAAAAAAAAAAGCATACGCGTAATTAATATAGTTCTAAGAATACTCTATAAAACTTAGGATACATACAACTTTTCACTACAAATGGCTCAGTAGTTTTAGTACCTCACAGCCAAAGCCTAGTACAAAAAGAATCATCAAAATCTGTTCATAAACGATGAAGTTATCCACGAACACACATAAAAAAATACACGGTCGGATTGAGAAACCTCCTTTTTTGAAGTCGGTTAAAAAGGGGTGATCAAAGTATCATTTTTGTTTTATTTTTCATATATTTTTGAGCCTACCTGAGTCCAAATAAATCCACGAGTGGTGGTCACCATAACACATACGCAGATATGTGAAAGCTCATCTGTGGGTTTAGGCGTTAGGCGCTACTACACGTTCCCATCCAAACGTTACAAACGCAGAGTTTATCGCAGAACTATAAAACTATGATTTATAAGCATAGCTTCACCATTGGTTGGTGTAATAAAACCGTCGCATTGTGCCGAGTGGTTGAATCGTGCCGTTTCGAATACGACTTATTTATGGATAAAAATGTTTGCAGTTACCCGTTTGTAATTTTTAAGCGAGCTCAAAAGTAAGGGTAATCGTTTTGGAAGTCTATATATGTTTATATGTACTACCTTTTCGCGCATATATTAAATATTATTTTTGCTATACATTTAGATGTATTTGAATCATATCAAAAGTTTTACTTTTATAAACTCACTTGTTTACTGGTTTGGAATATTTTCTTGTTACATAAATACTATTTTAAATATATGGAAAATATTGTAAATATAAATGGAATTAATTTTCACGCAAGCGGACGTAATGTATAAAACAGATTAAAATGGAAATTCATCCATTACGGTAAATCTAAAACTTTGAATCTATTATAGATTCGTTTTAGTAGAATAGGTTAGTTTTCTGCATAAAACACCGGGCTTTAGTTACCTTACATAATATAAATCGCCGCATGTAGATTAAAATCTGTTTAATTCTCTCAATTTTTATTGAAACAATGAATCGAATCCTAATTTAAAATAGCCAAGTATTTAAATCGTGATGGAAGCACACTGTAGGCGATGTCGGCTCATTGTTAACGATACTCTGAAAATTACCTCAAAAAAAATATCAAAAAAATTATTGCAAAATGTAGTTGATAGGTTCTGAAATACAAATCTTGAGTTTGGTTTGGCTGTTTTGAATGCGCTTATCACCATCAAGGTGTTGCTGAAAATCAGCGCTGTATCGTAAACGGTGCAGCACTATTCTGAGCAACATCTGTTTTTAATGCACACTGCGACGCAACTCTGCAGCAAGTGTTTTTGTTACAGTATTAAATATATATAACAACACGTATTACCTATCGTTATGTTTATTACTTAACTGTGCTTTAGTTCATGTTTAAGTGCTGTATTATGTACCAATGCCTACTACAATTTGTTGTGTTGCAATGTCGTTAAAATGAATTGCTTTTCTTTCTTTCTTTCAATTTTTTAAATGCCTCTTTATTTGAATTTCTACCTATTATTTAATCCGTGACCATTGATATAATAAATAAATAAAAACAAACCAAATAAACTCAGTAAACTTACTGTTCTAAAAGCTGTTAAGTTTTCCTTGTCCTTATTTCTTTAATATTTAGAATTGGTTGCAACACCAACTTGATTACATAAATAAATAAAAAAATAAATAAATATGTTCAGACATTTTAACACACACCGCCATCTAGTCCCAAACTAAGCTGAGCTTGTACTATAGACAACTGATATTAATACTTATATACTTTTTTTTGTAAATACATACATATTATACATAGAAAACACCCAAACTCCGAAACAAATATTTGCAGACAAACACTTGGTCCGGCTCAGGAATCGAACCCTCTTGCACAGAAGTCGCATTCGCTTGATTGAACTTGACTTTCACATTACTATCAATTTAAGCCTTAATAACGATTATTTACTCCAGCAACAAGTCCACAAACAGCTCAGTATGTTTAGGTATCGATATATTGCCGAAGTTATTGATGAACGCGACCCACCTGACTTTATTTATCTCGAGCTGACCTTTACTAAGCTACTTTAACGAGCGTTAATAATGAAAAGTCGGGAAGTGTAGCGGATGCAGTGAGTGTGCAGCGTGCAAGAGGCGCACTCTGGACGCCTTCACCGCCCGCGACGTGACATAACACGCTTCGCCCCGCCCACGCGCTCTCTCTCACACACAGTACGTGCGAGCGAGACGCGAACACACCCTCCGAAGCCTCCGCGCCGCACTGTTTCTAAGAAAAGCCAACTGTTATTATCGCCCGCGGATTGTTCTCGACCTCATGCCGCTTTATTTTGTTCCTCTCATGAATGAATCTCGGCGCCTGCAGGTGCGCACCCTCCAGCGCTAAATTTCGTCAGCAATTACTCATTTCTAAAATGGTACGTATAGTTTTACGCCAATTTTCAGCACGCCACACGATAATTTCCAGTGGCTGAGGCTGCTACGCTTTCGGTTAATTTGAGGGCTCCACAGGAAGTTGTGATTTGGAAGCGCTTTCGCATTATGTTGATTAGTCTTTTCTTGAGCTGCTGTCAATCCGCCAGATCGATTTCACGAATGGATGAATGCCCGCCGGATCACTATCAATCAGACGTCTATTGGCACTGATGCACGCGATAATTTCAGCGTGTCCGAGAAGATTTAGAGATTGTGCCAATAATTACATAACCGTAATGGAATTATAATAAGTAATAAAAACGTTTACATTTCTACGCAATAAACTAGCGTGCTATATCGAATATTTCATAGTTTTTAGCCAATTGTATTAAGAGAAAGAGGTTGTCATTTCTTTCTGTATGTTGTTTTCTATTACTTAAGATGTATTTTGAAATATTCTTAACTTACGTTTATTACCATTAAAATTTCAAGAAGAAAATTATATCTCTGAAAATGAATAAATGTTGAATACAATTTAGTTTCTACATAAACTTTTACTATTATTTTTTTTATTAGGTACTAGAAATAATCAGTATACCTAAAGCCAATGAAACAATTTTGTTTACATTTACATATTTTAAAAAGGGCAATGGATATTTACTAGCTACCACATACATATATATGACTTGAACGTCTGCACTATGAACTAACGTCCTTACTTATTCTTTACAAGATACAATACAAATACGAACCCATAAGAATACAACCACTGGTTTTTTGTACCCATAAACAACCATGTCATATTAAGTATATAAACTTTGACCTATATTCTCACTTGTTACGTCTTCTCTGTTACGAAATAATCCATTCTAAAACATCTCCATACAAATACTCTGCTCTATATAAGCTTTAAATGTAGCATCGATTAACGTACTAGTGAAGAAGCAACACAATTTGATAGAACGATATTATCTGTTTGAATCATAAAAGGTTCTGTTACCAAGTGTGAAGCTATGATTGGCGTCGTTTCGATATTGGTAGGGGATAAACCGGTTGCCGCACAAGCTTCGGTAACAGTAGCCTTAACGATTGTTGGACCACGATCGAATTATGCCTTGTTCCGATTTGTATGTAACTCAAACTTGTTGAGCAGCCCTCTGATGCGTTATGCTCTCTTTGACACTGTCTCATTGAACACTTAATAGAACGTTTATTGTACTTTGTATAATAACTTCAAGTTCAGAAGACACGTGTCGTTTTACATAGGTTTTAGAAAAAGAAACACTTAAAAAAGGACTACGCATTTCTCCATTACATTAGGTCTATTTTTCAAATTCGCTGTATTTAATAGATAAAGAATTATGTTTGTAAAAAATTTACTTTTAAGTCATAACTAAAATGAAAGAAACAAGATTCTTGAAATATCAATAAAAATAATCATAAAAGTAATTATACCTCTACAAAGTGAGTTAACGCAGTTGAGATAAAATCATTGAAGTAACAATGCCCAACGTAGACAAATTAAAGATAGTGGAATAGGCCAACTTATTTGCATATCTTCCTATTGCCAACAAGCTGTGACGTCAATGCTGCTATACGATTATCGACAATCTTATTATCTTTAAAAATAGACCCATTAATGCACGCTTATACATCAGACAGACATAATAAAACTTGGATGTAAATGATTGAGATTTAAAACCAATATTTTTAACGATTACTTCTGTTTAACAAATTAAATGGATAAATAACGAGACAGCCGTCCGCAACACTGAGTATGTAGGTGCCATTTTGGCATTTCTAAGAAGTTCTGTGATTTGTTCTAACAAATTGCAAAGAGTACAAAATTTAAAAATACCAAGCTAAACATCAACTTTGATATTTAATTTTATTAATGTGTAAAAGGCGTGCATTTTCTCCGCAGACAAGCAGTGGCAAAAACACGTAATGATTCAGTGAGACGCGATCATTTCCACCGAGTTGGAAAATTCCTGTAAATGTGTGTTGACTTTCTTGAGCGATCACTGCTCTGATAGACAATCTCACACGAAACACGTGTTCATATTTTTAAACAACTTCAAAAAAGAGGAGGTTCTTTATTGGATTGGTATTTTGCAGTAAATACACAAAGCATATCGTGTTGTCTATTTTAGTCTCCGGAAATCATAAACACAAACGACACAAAAACTTTTCATTTGATGAGATAAGTGTTGTGATGACAGGACGCATAATAGGTAAGCATTTTATTAGTTAACTTACGTCTGTAGAACATTCCTAACAAACATTTTATCGTCGTTAAGATAAGAGGACCGAAGCAGTGGTGACATCACCATTACTCAGAGCGGGTCTTGATAAAGAAAGTGTTCAGAAGGTAACCCTTACTTGATAAGATAAAGAACAAAATCTGCTAATTCATAATAGCAGTTATGGTTTTAAAAGCGAGCTGAGAAAGTTATCAGGACGGGTCTGTGACTAATTCCGATAACAAGTTAAGCAACCTTAAATCGTGAGTCCACGCAGCCCAAGTAAACTGAATCCTAGTGAATAGACTTCGTCGAAGCAAAAATAAAAAGCTTGAATGTATGTCTTCCTCGAGTTTGTGAACGGCAACTTTGCTCAGGCGTTGTCTACTTGGCACAGACAAGAACAGAATATCGGATCGAAACTCGAAATCTCAAACCTGTTTTCTTAAATCTCTTGTCCTTATCTGGAACACAACAGTGCATATTCTTGTTCTCTGTCTGTGAGTCACTGTTTCTACGTATCACATCGGCCAGTCGCTCTACGCACTTCATGGCCACTCGTTCGACTTCGTCACGCTTTAGCTGCTGTGGCTTTGACTGGTCAGTTAATACGACAATAAATTAATGTCCAATGTTATAAGTAAATAGATTTGTTACAAATAAAATTGATCATTGAACTCAGATTTAGAACTTTTAAATCAGGACCGGTACTGTGAACAGCTATTGGTTCAATTACAATTTTTATTAGTTTTAATTTACTATTGTGTACTTCTATATTCATAGCGATGACAGGTTGAGGATATAATAAGAATAGTAATATTTAAAACTTTGTTGTAAAAGAGTAACTACTTAATTAAATTAGTAATATAACAATGTCGTGCGATGTCTTAATTTTTTAAAGCTCTTGTTAAAAAATCGTCGTCGTTACCAAAAGCGTCCTCAGTCCCAGGTGAAAGGACGTTTTATTTATCAGCGTACCATAAAGATTAAGAGAAAATTTACAACACTTTAAACGTTTATGTTCCATTTGGCTTGTTCTCATATAAACAATCTGCATTCGCCGGTATTGACTTTATTTTAAAACTTTCTTACATGAATAAAGTACATTACTTTACAGTGTTGTTATATCAATAAACACTATGAAACTGAGTCTCATTCAACGTGAGTTATGAATAAATATTTGAAGAACCATCTGTATGTCGTTAGTATGGTTAGTGCGACATTGACTGTTTCCATGGTCAAAGTCAATTTGTTAGATATTGATAATGATTTATTTGTTGTTTATTGGTACAGCGAGTGGCGCCGAACACGGTGCACGCACATAGGTGTAGAAAGAGAAAGGAAACTTATTCAAAAGTAGGTAATGTTTTTGCTGTTCTTGTTATGTATTGCGGCACAAGCGGTCCGGGCGCACGCGCATGATTCATCAGCGCGTGGGCAGAGCTTATTGTGTTCACTTCTATCTATTCACACTAGACAACTTTGACTTTTTCTTTTGCCTTATTCCTCTGACAAACTTACTATCGTTTTTATTGCATGAGCATTATAAATTACGTTGCGTACAGACTATATTTTATAATGATTTCATTTTCGTTTAATTGTTGCCAAGGTGAATAGCTGAACTATTTCCAAATAAACACAATAGCGGAAAAACTAACTGAATAGGATATAAAACAGTGGTTCATTAAAACCTCATTGTTGTTATATCTCATAGTGTTATTTACCTTTCACCGAAACCCGGAGTCTTCTTCATTCGGCGTACGCCTTTTTATATAAAAATAGTTCCTTTTACTCTACCTGCTTTGTTGACAAAGGTGTTTTTAAACTGTTTATTTTACTTTACTAGTTGATTTTATCACTTTATCGAGTCTTTAGCTGTTTAACTCCTTTACATTCAACTGGCAACTATAGTAAAGTGTAACTTCGAATATAAAGTACAAACCTTTGCCTTGCTAATTATTCTTTTAACAAAAACTTGATATCGTGTAAAGACGCTAGTTTTCATTTTTTAGAATGTACAAGGAAATATTCGCCAGAAGGTAAAGTTAACGCTACACTGCGGGCCGCTTGTCCATAACTATAATAATTATTAACAATAATTATAGTTGATTGCTATAAAAAAATGTGAGGAATTGAAACTGCTAGTGAATTGCTATTTGTGTTGACCTTTTATAGTTCGGTACACATAGCGCTGACGATGCCGATTGCGATGTCGCAAAAGTGCACATTGTGCGGCGCCGGCGCAGGCGCGCTACACCGTGAGCTTTCTCACCGTGGCATTGTAATAGATCCGTTCACTCGAGACCTCTACGCAAATACATTATTTTACACTAGTTAAATGTTGTAATGACATGGAATATATTGTTTGTATAATAACGTCTATTATACTATAACTAGCTGATGCCGGCGGGTCCGCCCGCGTATAGGTTGGTTGTCGCGGCAAATAGTAGCCTATGTGTTATTCTGATATATAAGGTACATTACTGTAAAGTTTATTAAAATGCATTCCGTACTTTTTTCGTGAAAGTGTAACTAACATCCACCCATACATAACCCTTACATAACTTTCGTGTTTATAATATCAGTAGGATATTTTCTTTCCGTAAATGATAAGTATGAAACTAATTAAAAAACTAACGGCCTCATTTATGTTTAAAGTTGAAAATAACACGGAGCCCTTGCTTTAAGCAAAATAACGTTTGTGAATAAGACCGAAACAGTCCCTGTGCTTTAGATAGAACCCATAATGCCTTAAATTATGAATGGTTAGTTATTAATGGTAAGTTAAATTATGAATGGTGTAAAATGTCCCTTTACTTTTCTTAATCGTTTACGAGTTTATAGGTCCCTAAGCTTTCGGCAATAACTGAAACATAATAGCGCCAAGTTATAATAAACAAACATGGCGTATAACCTTAATGTATTTCGATTTATGCCCTCTTAAAATCAATAATGAAATGTTAACTGTGGAAACGCCTGTGTAACTTACAAGACAATTAAACAATGGCTTAAGTATATTCCCTATAGAAAGGGTTTATGAATTACTAGCTGACCCGGCGAACTTCTTATCGCCATATATTTCTTTCAGAAGTGTACACACAGTCACAGACAAGAAAAAACTTTGCCGATTGTCTTTAAATTTTCTTCAATACAAACCTTGTCCCAAAAATAACAAACACATAGAAAAAAAGAATTATCCAGTTTGGTGCAGTCGATCGGAAGTTATGCGCGTGAATACATTTCGCCGATTGATTTTTATTTATATAGATAACTAACTATATATTCTGATACTATCCTGTATATAAGAATAATAATGTTCATTAATATGCTAATTTTATTTATTTTAAGCATTTAAATTTTGAAAACAAATAAAATGAAAATTTTGATGTTTGTTGATAAGATATACTACTAGATAAGTCAAGATTATCATAGAGATAAAGTGGCTTATTTTCGATGATTTCATATCTGCAACTGTACCAATTCCATTTAGGGCAACTGCGGGTATTTAATTACGTACAATTTTAATACTTACATTCTATTTTACGAACACATAAAAAATGCAATTTGGGAATATTATTATAAATACCTACATATTTAATTAGCTACGTAACAAATTAACATCACAAGCAGTTCGCTTAAGTAGGTATAACTACTATCATAAAATATAAAACCCGTACGTGATAAGTGTAAAATTAATTTTTATGTATCGGCCTGACATCCGTGTCTCTACTCTGTCTGGTGGAAAATATAGGCAGAATGCAATAATGGCAGTCACCATACTCAAAGCGAATGCGGTCAATGCTACAATGCCTCACGGTGAGACCCACACCATGGCGGCCTAGTGATATGCTTCTGCATCATTGAACCGCCGGTCTCGCACTCACCAACATAAAACGACACACGAAGGCTGACATTTTAAGTTGATCTTCAGTGCGAGGGTAGTACCTCTCCGATCGAGCCGGTCCGTTCGTGCTGAAATCAGCGTGACTACCATATATTACATAGGCGTAATATTAATTTGGCAATGTCTTAGAGAATCCGGTAATGTAAAACGGATCTTCTACTAAGACATTACATTTAAAATATAATCATGAACCATGCTTGCATGAGCAACTCTACATGGAATATGTTCTTAGGTGTTTATATACCAATTGCAAATGATGTGTAAATCAATTTACATGCAAAACTCAGGACATGTTAAAACTTTATATCTGCAGTAATGACAGGATGAATAAAAAAAAACTACATGTAGTAATCGAAGGCGACGAAAAAACCTTAAAGAGTTAGCACGGGACAGAGATGAATGGAAATAAAAGGTTATACCGACTATAACATCGCTTTATAACCCTGAAGTCATAGATGTTTCGTGTCCTACAAACATCAACAACGTCGAGTTTAAATATAGTCTAGATAGATAGATGGAAAACTCTTTATTTGCATACCATGTTACAGAGTTCAATGTAATACACAAAATGTCCAAAGTGTAGTGTACAAAGGGCGGCCTTATTGCCAAAAGCGATCTGTTTCAGGCAACCATGGGATGGATCAAATGTTTCAGAGAGACAGTAATAGTTGATGTGCATTGAGTTTGAAGAAATTATTTACATACATATACATTATTATATGTGTATAATCTATATATAAATAAAAATGCATCACAAAAATGTATGTACGCGCCTAACTTTTGATCGACTGCTCCAAATTGGATATTCTTTTTTTATGTGTTTGTTATTGTCAGGACAGGTATACATGTTGTATACATAAAAATAAAAAAAAACCGGAGGTGTTATATTTTCTTAGTCCGCTTAGTCGTATACACTGCGGCCCTACGGAAAGTTAACACGGGATTACGAAAACAAGTTTTTCGGTTATTCTGAAAATTTTCACGAAAATGAATATGGCGGTATGAAGTTCGCCGGGCCAACTAGTAAAATATATATATATATAAACATAGACACATAGTTACAAAACATATACTGTTACATACTTATCAATAAATATACAAACACATAAGCATAACTATAGTTACTTAATAGTAAAATTACATATGAAGAGGAAGAAAAGACTTAAATCATACCCTAATGCGTGACTGACACAATTATGACGCGTAATATTCGTGAACCATCTTCTTGAATCTATTTATTGTTTGCGCTTGGCTAATGTTTATGGGCAATGCATTCCACAAACTTACATCTTGAACAGTGAAAAACTGATCATAAAACTTCATGAAATACCAGTCTCAAATCTTCGGATGACCTTAGACATTTTACATGTGTGTCATTAAGGACTTGCAGTATGAGGGATTGAGTTTTTGATTGATTGATTGGTTGATTGATTTATTGGTTGATTGATTGATAGAAGGGGTTCTAGGATTGAACAAGATGTTATTGAGAAAAGTGAAAATATGAGTATTCAGGCGAGAGCGCATCGGAAGCCACTTGAGCAGTTGACGAAATTTGGATACGTGATCACATTTTCGTAAGCTAAATACAAATCGTATACTATATTTTGTAGTCTCTCAAGCTTTCAAGTTCTGTATTAGTGAGATCTAAATAGCTGAATTGGGAGAAGTGCTTTTGCAAGTGCAGCCTTAGTTGCAGTCGGAAGAAAGTTATGCAGTCTTCGGAGAGATCCGGCAGAAGTAAATAGACTAAACTTGAAGATATTTCGCTAGCAATAGATATGGTTAACAGAGATCTAGAATCGATTAATACATGGTCCAAAAAGTTCGGCTTGACAGTAAACCCATTAAAATGTCAGGCCATTATAGTTGGAAGTCCTCGACTGATGAGCAGAATAGACACCGAAACTCTTCCGGCTATAATTTTTAATAGAACGATTATACCTATATGCGAGACTGTGAAGGATCTCGGCTTACACCTAGATTGTACATTAAGCTGGCGTAAGCAAGTTACAAACCAGTGCCAGAGAGTCACTGGTACTCTTCGGGCGCTTTATCGCCTGAGAAATTTCATGCCTCCAAAAACCAAGACTATGCTTGTGCAAACTCTTATCTTTCCTATAATCGACTATGGCGACGTGTGCTGTTATGACCTGAATGCAGATCTTCTCGATAAACTTGACCGTCTTCTTAATAACTGCATTCGATTCGTTTTTAATCTCCGTAAATATGATCATATTTCCCTTTTTCGCACACAACTCAACTGGTTACCTATTCGCTTACGACGAGAACAACGAGCCCTAACTTTCTTGTACTCAATTTTAAATAACCCATCCTCACCAAAATATTTGACTTCCTACTTCCAACTTCTATGCAGCAACCACAACAGAAACCTTCGGTCCACTAATAACCTCCTTCTTCGATGTCCCTCACATACGTCAGAGTTTGTTGGCTCATCTTTCGTTGTTCAGTCCGTTCTACTCTGGAATAGGCTCCCTCTCGAAATCAGAATGGCCACCAACGCTTTTTCTTTTAAGATAAAAGTAAAGCAGTACCTTATAAAACAACTTGCAGAATCAACATCTACATAATTTTCATCTATTAATCCTAGTATATCTCTTCATGTATGTATGTATATATTTATATAAGTTATATTATTAGTTAGTTTAGTTGAAATAAATAAATAGATAAATATAATAAATATCTAGTTGTATGTATAGTATGTATTAGTTCTTGTATGTATGTAGATTAGCTTTTATATATTACTTGTTTTTGATATATTGCCAGATCTGTATATTTTGATACATTTTTTCTTACAAAATGCACCTACATCTTGTCTTCTCTGCATCACCCGATGGTTGACTGGTAAAGAATGCCTTTGGCATTAAGTCCGCCAATGCACCTAAAGTGCATGATGTATTGAATATATAAATAAATATCTTATGACAGACTTCTTGTATCTGTTGACCCCAAGATAGGGTAGTATCGAAGTATATGCCTACATTACTGCTACACTTCCAACCACTGTATTTGAGGTAATTCTGTCCAGTTACCAGTACCATCCCAAGACTGCCAACAACACAAACCTGGATCTTTGTATTTTCATTATTCTTTTGCATTAATCTTCAGGCTCCATTCATGACTCCATTCGCCAATGCGACGCAAGTCAGCATTAATTGTGTTGAAAGCTTCTGGTATCCAGTTAATCTTGCTTATGTATATATTTGTGGATCATCTGCATAAAGATGGTAGAACGAATTTAATGGTAAGAGATTGAGTTTTTAAAAAACAGCAAAGAGTAAAGGAGGCAGAACACCTTATGGTAACTCAGCAGAAATACTGCACCAGCCACCAAACAGCAAAAGGTTAATCAATGACTTTCTAAACTTACAAGAAATAGGCATTTTATTTTAGTACAAGACGATTTTAAATCTTTCTAGAAACTTTTGAATCGATAGAATACTGTAAAGTCTTAAAAAACTAACAAATATGTATACAAAATCGTCTTGTACAACTCAGTGCACAAACTTTAATTTTAAACTGAATTAAAAGTAAGAGATTTCTCACTATCCTCTTCCCAGCTCCATTATCGTATCAACGTCATATGCAGAATTATAATACTTTCATCTAGACTTTTAATGTACCTACACGCAAAGTATCAATTCTCTGGAAGAATTTAGAAAAATAGGTTAATATTACATAACCTTTGCAGTTAGTAAATCATAACTGCAATATTATTGGTGTCTTTTCTTATCATTTTGTATTGTTGACAGACATGTATTCGCCACTCATTCTGGTATTGTAATTCTGAAGGCAATCTACTTAATCGTTACCAAGTTTTTTTACGAGTCTTATGTTATTGCGCATAAAGTTTGACTTTTATTGCGCTCTCAAGTACAATTAATAAAGCATACGACCTATTATTAAATACCTGTATTTAGGACTGTATTTTATGCCAGAAAATATATATACCTGTGAAAATATTAGCATGTTTTAATAGTTAGAAAGCCGAGATATGTATACCTTAAATAAAGGTCTATAAAATTTATAACAAAGGCAATAGAAAAAAAAACCATAATCATAATTATTGTAACAGTACAAAGATTTTTGATGAAAAATTAAGTATTTTGCGCGGTTAGTGCCGATATCAATTAAGACTCAACTAAAACCTTGATATTTCAAATAGATATATAGACTTAGATACTTTTCTAACTTCTTATTTTGCAGCCAACTTAGGACAACAAATCGATTACAATAAAAGGAACTACGGTAACGGGAAAGTATCTTAACGACACTCCTTTACCGTCTAATAACTGCAATAGACCGCATAAGACCTATATTAATTTATATTATTATGTCAGAGAAGTCTGTAACCAATCCGGGGGCTGACAACAGTGACGACACATGTCATTCTTTATTAACTCATTACAGTTAGTTCAATGTATGTACGAGTATATTAGTAATAATATCAGCTCGTTGTGTTCAATTATGTCCTCAAGGTTTGAGATTTAAATATTACATGTTGTATGATATTATTATTTATGATGCGCCTTTTTCGATATGAGTCATATAGTTAAGTATTTCGTATTATGTTCATCGCCACGGTGAAAGTTTTAGGTTTCAGTACAATTTCGATTTGCACGAACATAGTTAATATAAGAAATGTTCAATTATATTCTTGTGGTCAATTTAACTTTAAATCTGAATTTTGATGTTTGAGTATTTAGTTTTTTACTTACTTAGATGGCAGGTAAAATATTATTAGATGCTTACTTACGTGAATTGTCCGTTTCGAAGCATATGCCGTACGAAAAAAAAATTTAAGTTATTTTAACGTGGGAGAGCCACGCTTCGGCACTAATGGGACGGCTCGACCGGAGTGATACCACGTTCAAACAAAAAAACCGGTGTGAAACAGTGCTTGTGCTGTGTTTCACCGAGTGAGTGAAGATACCGGAGGACCATACTCGAACCCCTCCCCCCGCCCCCCTTAGGCCGGCAACGTACTTGTGTGGCCTCTGGTATTGCGGGTGTCTATGGGCGGCGGTAATCGCCAATCATTGAAACGTTTGGCTCGTTTGCTCTCCAAAGTACGTGTGTTCATAAAAAAAACATATTTTACATATTAAAGGCCGACTTATAAAGTCTACATGTAAGAAAGTAGTTAATCTACTTTAGAT
Organism: Hyphantria cunea; assembly: GCA_003709505.1. Classification (NCBI taxonomy): domain Eukaryota; kingdom Metazoa; phylum Arthropoda; class Insecta; order Lepidoptera; family Erebidae; genus Hyphantria; species Hyphantria cunea. Next base: position 1,161,570 of record PKRV01001907.1, on the reverse strand, counting down.
ATAATCAAAATATAAAAACATTAGCTTTTGCCTGTGGCCTCGCCCGCATTTTTGTCGGTTAGCGCGCTAAATGGTAGCCTATGTCCTTCCTTAAGGATAAAAAATCAGCGGTTTAGCCGTGAAAGTATAACAGACAGACAAGCTACTTTCTACAGACTACTTATTACTTTCGAATTTATTAAAGTAGTAATTATCTATATAAATAAAAATGAATCACCGAAATGTATGTACGCGCGTAACTTCCGATCGACTGCACTAAATGGGATATTTATTTCTTTTATGTGTTTGTTATTGTACGGACAAGGTTTGTATATAAGAAAATAAAACAATTGGAAGAATTGGAATTTTTTGGGGTAAACTAGATTTTTGTCATTTCTACAAATCTACATTTGCAGAAACATTTGAACATCGCGGATTACGCGGCTAATACGTCTAGAAAGCGAATTATGAGTATTATTAGCAACAATAATATGTCTTTCAATCAAAGACTTGCCTCACATTTATAGATGCTGAAAGTTAAATTTTATTAGAAAGTATGGTACAGTAGATTCTAGTTCAATAGATATGTCTGACGGGGAAGCACTTCACTAAACATTTTTACCCAATATTACTCATGTAATGGTTTTACTACAGCTGCTAGTTTCTTTCTGGTACTAGCATTTGTTTCTTTACCACTTCAGATTTTTAAAAAAGCAATAAATTCGTCATCTCTAATCAGAAAAAGCTTTAAAGAAGTACCAGATTCCTTTTCACACAACCTGTTGTTGCCATTCAAAAATATTGTTGTATATAACTGAGAGTCCATCACCTGTCTACCTATATGTGAGAACTGTCCGCAATATTATTTCGCTTTCATTTAATTGTATTTGTATATTTGAATCTTGGGTCGCGGCCATCGAAAAAAAGAATAAATCTTCCTATTGATGCAATTTGTGTGAAAGTTAATGTAGAACTGGAAAGCACAAATTATTAATGTACTTACGTAACGTGTAATTTAGCAAATTTATTGAATGTTCGCGTTGGTTATTGAATTCACGTTTACTTTTGTATTCTATTACTCATTGTAAATCTCTAAAAACTTATTTAAAACATAATTCGTTACACGTATCTCTTGTCTTGGTGTGATTGCTGACTGAATGGAAATTTAACTACAATGTTTAGAGCATCATGTTATAACTTAAACAAATAGACACTATTATCGAATCATTTACGAGAATGATGCTATAATGTATTATATATATTATAAAAAGGAACAGGTGCTATTCAATTTATCTTGCTATACCCGTAAAACTACAAAGCTTTCAATTAATTTTCACTATCATCGTAAAATACTCTCCATAATTTTAAATTTTAAATGCTAATTAATTCTTGTGTTATTTCTTAATTCATAGTGTAAAATAAATTTAAACATAAGTAAAAATTTACTAGTCAATCGTCTACGAGTTATAGTTTTAACACTACCATCTGCCATAAATGCAAACCAGTACTTGGGCCACAAATGGCTTGCTTCATCCCGCTTCGAGAAATGCTTGTTAATGTACAGTTCCTTTTTAAGTTAACTTCGAATGCCTATTTCATAGATTCAGCAATATAAGATTACGTGGGATTAGGTATTTCGTCACAAGGAAATAATGTTCTAATAGTTACTGCAAACAATGATCTGCCACTAGCGATAACTATTAATCCATCACATTGTTGTTAAAGAAAAATAAAAGCTTAAGAATGTTTATCTGTTTGGATATCATCATCAGCCCATTGCAGTCAACTCCTGGACATCTGACTCTCCCAAAGAACACATCAGAGCGATCCGAACTGTTGGTTTTTTCTTGTATATGATATTCTGTAATTATAATATAAACTAATACATTGAACAAGCTTTTATCTTCTATTCTATTATATAGCTGTTCTCTAAGTTTAAAGGCATAGGAAGGGAAATTCACCTCTGAGCGCTCGACAAGATATCTAAGTTTCACAAACTCATAAGTTAATAGGGAACCTAAAAACACAACCAATTCCAATAATTACTCTGATTAGCTGTGAAATGGAACGTTACAATACTATTCGCAGTTTGTATTAATAGATTGGCTCGATAGTTCGCTACCAGTTTTGTTTGGCGGTAATTGTCACACCGCAAAACGGAACGACACGTTACGCAACCGGTTCGTGAGTCACCAATGGTACGTTTATCTATATTCAGTTGATAACTTTAGTGCGTAATATATTTGTATTCATAGATAAAGTTTATAACATCAAAACGTAATTTTCTCACAATTATGTTGAATCTTATACTACATTAAATAATACCATTTAAAAATATGAATCGTGTCAGCAAGTGGGTTAAACACATGGATGTATGAAACGTAAACACCTGTGTAAGAGCGTAATCGCGTTGTAAGTTGTTGCAATGTTGGTTGCAACAAATCAGTTTGGTTGAAGAGGTACAGGGCTCGGGGCGCGGCACACATGCATTATTCAAGGCTCATTTCTATTCAACGCCGACAGCCGCCCGATAAAAACTTCTCGTTTGACAACTTGGACGCTTGCACCCTTTGTACTTACGTCATGTCCCCAGCTCTGATACGAAGTGCTTAAGTGTCTTAAACATTATTTGTCACTGCCAGTATTTATGAGTTAGTAATGGCCTAATATACACCATTATATTCTATTTTTAATTATCAGATATTTTTACTTTAAACTTTAACTTGTTCGGAGTTTGAATACAAAAAGGACTCGGATAAAAGGTTGATAAGTAATAAAACTGTTAATTTACAATCAATAACATGCATTGTATCTAGGCGATAAATTAATTTGTAATTAGGAAGAGTGAACGGAGACCATGTATGTAACTACATATTTTAATAAAGTTGAGTTTTAAAGATCAAACTAATAGATACAATGCTTTGTGTCAGAGCAAAAGCTTAAAACTCCAATTGATACATGATCAATTCGGCCTACTTACAATTTCGTTCACCATACGAACATTTGATTTAATTTTTAATTAGAATAAGATACACAGACCCAAAACGTACTATGACAAAAACTTGCATCTAAATGTACTTGATCCATTAGATAAGATGTCTAGTTGTTTACGTATTATGCAATTTGAAATATTTAAATATTTAATTAACACCAGAGTAAAGTGGGCAATTATCAATAGTTTGTTAAATGGCTAGTGTTCGAGAGTCGAGCGACAGTGAGTCGGAAGCGCCAGAATCACCGTTGCCGCTGGCACAGTGCCCATGACCGGTGCGACGCCTTTACAGTTAGTTATACATAAGGGTGTGGATTAACGCCGCGTGTTTGCACGACCATAAAAATGTAAATACGTTAAATAAATCTTTCCACTGCTTCTAGGAGCTATTAGAAAGTTTCACTAAGACAACTGGATATTTCATTGTTCAGTTATAGAACAAAAACTCCTAATTAAAATTTTTCTATTCGAAACGGACTGTAATTTAAATTCTTTATATAACGAAATGTACATACTTATATACGAATTAACGATATCTAACCTCATAAAATACTTGGACAAAGTGCGATCAACGCCAAGATTAATAAGTTCCGTCGGATACCTTAGCTTAAAGAATTCTTAATCGATTCAAAAAATCTAAGCACAGTGGGATTGTCTAAATGTTTGTATAAGACATACCTCTATAGATATCAATAAAGCATAGGACACACGCTGTTATGATTGAGTGAGAATTTATATGATTTACGAGTTCAACGACTTCGCTTCTGCTTTAATCGTTGCTGTGCTTTATAGGTTATTACAACTGCATCTTATTTTAATATATAACCAATGTAAAAGTGTTAAACGATTAAGGAGGACTTAGTAGGTATTTGAAAAATATAGTGCAGTGTTTCTGCTACGCTAACTTCGCTGGACCATTATTTGAATTTTTGAATTAGAGATAACGTTCATTCACGAATTATGACTGAATTAAGTGCATATTACATTTTACGTGATGAAATTTGATGCACTATGACATATTATATCTACCAGGGTACCTAGTATATATGGCGATGTATACTTGAGTTGAAGACGTGTTCTTAACGCTTTTTATATTCACCAGTGAAGTTGCAGTATGAAATGAAAGGCTAATGTTTACGCCCGATGCCCATTTATCATGTAATAATTATGTCTAATATTAGATCGGCAGTTCTTTTATCAGTTCCAGATTAGTATGAGTTTTCGCCAGAAAGTTGGAATATAAACTCTACTAAAGTGGCTGAACATTGCAAGGCCCCGGTGTGACAAATAAAAATCACATTGATAAGAGGAATGAGGAACATAAATGACTTGAAAAGAAGATAAAAACAATCCTTGAAGCGGTTTGTAGGTATATCTTGTCAAAATATGAGCTCATCGGTGCTAAAGTTTTTAAGCTTTTAAAACGAATTAAATATTTACATCGCCAACTTGGGCGCAAACTAGAATACATCCATCCCCACCTGAATAAAAGAAAATGATTTAAACTCTAGCAAAAATTAATAATTTTACTATCACAACATCTCTTAAGTCTAACTACCATTGACACTAATGTAATTAATTAAAACAGAAACTGGTTGGACGATGAGAAATATAAAAAACTTGTTTATCCAAATACGGTTTTAGTATCCTTATTTAGAACTGAGTAACACAAAGGAAAAGCTTTAGAATAAATTGTGATAATTTATTGGTTATAATAAAAACATTTTAAAACTACGTGCGAGAACCGTTGATGCTCAGCATTGAGTAGAAAAGTGTTTAAAACTTAAAACAATTTTCTTACAACTCAAGCGATTAAAGTGAAAAAAGACATTCTCGAGTTTCCTTACACCAAAAGTATACAGGAAGAAATCAAGTTTGAGTTTGAGTTAAGAAGAATGACAGTTTGTTTCTTTAACTTGATAACTGATTGAGGTACAAATCATCTTTTTATTAGAAAAAAATCAAAATATTAGAGCGAATCATCGAAACGACTCGTATTGGAGATTTCATATTTTACATATATGTGAAAACTTTCCTATATAGGTTTTGCTAGTAGGATTTTTTTAATGGGATACGAGCCAAGCGAGCAGACGCATCGCCTGATGGTAAGCGATTACCGCCGCCCATAGACACCCGCAGCACCAGAGATGTCAAAAGTGCGTTGCCGGCCTTTGGGGGTTGGGTATGGGTATGGACCTCCGGTATCCTCACTCAGTCGGTGAAACACAGCGCAAGTGCTGTTATACGCCGGATTTCTGTGAGGCCGTGGTAGCATTCCGGTCGAGCCGGCCCATTCATGCCGAAGCGTGGCTCTCTCACGGTGGATGCTTGTTCGCCACCAATAAGGGCAAAAATATTTCATACAATTTCACATTATATTTCAAAACGGAAGAATATACAGCTGGGTCGTTTCTTTATGATAACATACTAATTACAATATGTTTATTACTAATAGTTGATAATATATTGAACAACGTCATTATTAATTATGATAATTTTATTATGTATGCCACCTGACTTATCAAATGGATCCCACAGTGAGAAGTGTTTATGCAATGTTACTTTAAGTATATTTTACAAAATGGAAGTCCAAACCGATGCAATTTGTTCTAGTTCTTAGGAAAATAACTAAAAAGTAAGTCAGGATAGTAGCTTTCCAGATATCTTTCATTTTGAGATCGTTGAAATAACCCTTTGATAATTTATTAAGAACGAAGCATTTCATCAAAAACTAAGTTTTAATCTTTGTAAAACTTAATCGCAAAGAAACCAACAATATCTTAGCTATTGTATTTCCTTCAGAGTTTTTCTCTTTATAAACATAACTTTATACTTAATAATAATGTACATATCTTACAGACCCTATTCTGATCTTTAAAATAAAAACTATAAAGCATAATTTGTAAATATAAACCTTGTTAACCTCTCGTAGCAAACTCATTAACATTCACTGATTGGTGCTCAGATTTAGGACGTATAAGTCAAACATTTGTTGTTGTTAACATAAAGTTATGCAAGAAACTTAGCTTTAATTAGCACTAATTCGTTCGAAAAAACAATGTTTAGAATGAATGTGCTGTCGCCTTAGTTTTATAATTTTAGGAATTAAACCTGCTGTAATAATTTTAATCAGGCGTAATAAATTCAACTAATTGTAATCAAGATTATGGTATCCTAATTTTGGTTAGATTTATAATCATTATATTGTATAAAACAGGTTTTTTTAGTTTAGTTTAACGACTAAGGAATCAGACATTATCTAACTCACAACTATAACAATTGTGATTTAGAATCTATCAACTTGATCCATTACTAATGCACGTGGAGTAAGCACAAAAACACAAAAAGAGCGTCTGTAAAACTAACTACGAATTCAGGTAATAGATGTACATATATGGGGTCTTTATGACCTCTTTAAGTCTCTATTGGTAGACAAAATGTTACATCGTTTATGACGCTCTTTACTGTAAAATTATAAACAAACTTACAGTAAAGAGCGTCATAAACGATTAGCGAAGCGCAAGTTATTCAAGACGCGAACTTAGGTTTATCATCATAGCGTTTTTCAATTATATAGTAAAATAAACTGTTGTTATTGCCACCATTCGTGTTTACATGTATACAAAAATTTCAAGCTTTTAATTGTAGTTAATTATACACTTATTTTAGATCTCGAGATTATGTTTCCTTAATTAACATTTACAAAAGACAGAACTTAAAATACCCTTTTCTTTTGTTCGTACCATGTGTTTGATTTAAAACTATATATAAGAATACACTGGCAATTTTAAGAGTCCCAGTGCCTAATTCCTTGTAGTGTTTTATCTTAGACATGCATTTTTAGAACTAATTATTTTAGGCATACTTTATTGCGCCTAAAACGTTACATCAATAGTTTGACTTTTATAAATGTTTTTTTTTCTTATATACCCAAGTCACGCACTACTCTACCTGATGGAAAGCATAAGTAGAATCTAAGAATAGCTGTTATCGTACTCATTGCAAATGTAGTCAATGCAATTTACTTTAAAACTTTTCATCTCCTGTCCTAAAAACTACCCATAGCTGGTATCATTTTTATTTGAAAGTTTTGGTGGTTCGAAGTTGGCGCTGAATTTATTTACCGGCGTTTTCAGTTTACTAAAATCACAATATGATAAATTATATTTTACAAATGACCATAAGCAATAATAACTGCTTATTAAGTAATTATCTGCACTATCAATGTAACCCGGCTTCATTTTTTCTTAAAAGAGACATGAAACTTTAAACTACTTTAACTGAAATCTGTGACGCGGGTACTTGAGATAAAAATACAAGTTAATAGTTGATGAATGCAACAATTGCAATTTATAATAACCCGCATAGTATACGCGCCAGTGATTGTCGGTGTTGAAACAGCACAGATCGTGCCACGCCGACGCTGCCTAGCGTCTGTCGCAGCCGTTCATTTTCTAATTACTGCTATCAATTCCATTAGCGAACTTATTGTGTAATTTACAAACTGCAAATACGGAGATATTAAAACACTTATCAAATTTAAGGACTGTTTAAAGCACAGTAATCGTTACAGCATGAGTATTAGGTATTTCCCACTTGTAATTGTTATGCGTGTTTTGTTCAGACGAGTCTTTGCTATACTCTATATATATCTCTATATATTAATATATATATATTTCAGCCTTATGTTACAGATTGTATTTCAATTTATATATTTATAGCTTCAGATTGAGCAGACACTTTAAAGCTAAAATTTCTGATTAATTATTACCCAGCTAGAGGCAATGATTTTGCTTTAATACTATAAAACAGACCGATTAATTACTATAAGATCATATTTTATAATTGCTGTTCCATAAATTTCTATATGGTGTACAGCACGCAGAAGATTCGTTGTACACGTTTGATTTCTAATGAAATATTGAAAATATGTTTTAAATAAAACATTGCTCTGAGTCGCACTTACTGCACAACCAGGTAACTGTCGGTTATTTACGAACACAACTTTTATAAAGTAACAAAGAAATAACACGTTGTTAAGAAATTAAATAACCAGTGTAACAACTTTTATCGTTGTTTATCTACAGTTATTTAACTACTTAACTGAAAGAACTATTGGATATTAATAATTTCTGATTTTACTATACAGATACTTGTATGATTGTTGCTTAAGGCAGCAAGTTTCCAATTAATACATAGACTACTAATACATTATCTCAATAGGTGGCAGATACATTACACAAGGGAATGACAAACGTAAATGGTAAATCAACAAAACAACTAACCTATCCAGTCATTAAGTACATATGTGTGTCGCTTGCAAGGGCCTTGTTTTTTTACCATTTATATGTTCTATTGCGAGGCAGGAATTCTGCTAATCGGCGGTGTCAACATTTTGCACATACCACGGACGTTGTTGTTGCGGTAAATGAGTGTAATTTAACCTCAAGCAGCCTTCTCGTCGCGCCATACACTACAGCCTACCGACCCGTACCACTTAGGATTATGACTTACCATTGTATTTCATAAGTATACGTTTAATACCTTCTAATAGTTTTTGTCTCCAGCCCCCTTATTTGAGTTTCTCTATCCTCTTTCTTTATTGTACATAAATGGTAAAATATTTTAGTCACAAGGAAATAACATGTACAAGGGCGAGCTTAACCGAAATATGAGTTATCTTCCAGCTAACCTTAGAGCGAATAGAGGATAGTGAAAAATGTTAGGGCGAAAATGTGTACTAATTTATAGGCATAATTCAAACCATAACAATATTTACTTCCATAGCAGATATATAATAAATAGATATATCTATTTGTATACAGACAGACATATACATACTAAGGACATGACCATTCAAGGGAGAGATCATAATCTCTTGTTCTCCTCCTAAAGACATTCAGAGAAGGACTGGTACGTCCTTGCAGCGGCAAGGCATTCCACAGCCGCACAGCCGCAACACTGAAGGAGTTGTCATAGCGACTTGTCCTATGGGAAGGAGTTCGAAGGAGAAGAGAAGAGGGAGAGCGACAGAGATTACTTCTGGGAATGAAGTGTTTGAAATTCTCACGAACGTATGATGGTAAATTGAGGTTGTATATATAGCGTTAAAAAGAAAGGATGTGGACATCTCGACGCCGCCGAATAGGTTATCAATTCACTTTTCTTCGAAATTCTGAAACATGATCGAACTTTCGCAAGCCAAATATAAATCGGATACATCAATTTTGCATTCGATCAAATTTGTCCCAGAGTTCGTCAGCGTCAAGAAGAGAGACATCAGCATAGTCAAGAAGGGGAAGGAGAAGAGATAGAGAAAGTAGTATTTAAGTTTGAAAATAAATAAAATTTTGAAGACGTTTGAGGGAGTGATATGATCCAAAAAGCCTTTTACTCACTTCTGCTATATAGTAGAGGGTAGTTTAAGTTCTATTTGTCATAGGTTTCTTAGTACACATTTCAAATAACCTTATTCTATGTGTTTAATCTCAATTTGTCTCGTTTGACCTACTAGTTCTGATGTAAGTGTAATGTAATTCCATAAATGCCTTTAAGCTGCTAACATCTAGGCTTTATTGAAAATTATTTAATAGCTCCAATAAATTTTTCAGCGTCTTCCAGAAAAGACTGTGATTGTAATTTCATAGTATGGTTGATATTTTGCGTCTATACTCCCTTGAATTGTAACGCCATCTATATTTATGTTGGTAAACAACTGACGGCAATTGTCACTAAGTAGGGAAAATTTTCCTATCCACCGATAACTTGGACTATAAATGTTATACCATTTAGCAGAAAAGACAAGAGATCGTCCAACACTCTTTTTGAGTTTTTAACCCGTAACATAGAAAACTAATTGCTGATCTGTGACACTTCGATGTATTTGTGTATCTTTAATTTAGAACTAGTTTTGTTTGCATAGTAACGAACTGGCTGAAGATTTTATCAGTAATCAGTCTTCTCGGTCGTTTAACTCTGTGAGTCACTTAGTTAATCAGTGCTTGGGTAGTGGTCGTCCAGCGGGTAATGTTGTTGGGAGTAGTTATCTAAGCGTAAAATCTTTTGAAGATATAGCTACTTATTTATTCGTGCTTTTAGGTCTAAGTTCTAATGTTAAAGTCTCATCATAACAACAGTGCAAGTGTTATCTACCGGCGCACGATGTCGCCCACGCGACTGTGCCGGTAAATCACCAAACACGCGTTCGCGCCGACCGCCGCCGCCGCTCCGCGTCGCCACAATCTATGCAAATCGCGGGCTCGAACTTATTGCTCTCGCCTCGACTCCTTTCCAAATGCATACTAAATAGCTCACCGGCCACGCCAGCCTTTGTTCCATGTTTTTTACTTAACTCATATGCTCGGACGATTTGAACGGGCTCGTTTTCTACCATATGAAACAAAACAAGGGTCAAGATTATGTTTTAGTTTATGGATAAGTAGCTGTATTGCTTCCTTTCTGTTCCTTGCATGCATTTATGCAATGTTTAGATTTTTGTTACTCTTCATCAAAAACCCATAATGTCCCACTGATGGGCTCGGGTTTCCTCTCAGGAGAGGGTTAAGGTTTGTTACTCTTAGTTTCTTTTTATTTTTTAAAAGCCTTCTTATTTGTGACAGATCTTTTAAATGCCTCTGATATTGTCGTTTTATAAGTAAGTACCCGGAAGGTATTATTTATACAAATGATACCAGCTTTATTTATGACGCCAAATTCGTATTGCGGGTACCTTAATAACTAGAAAAATTAACATTTAAGTTTGACCGTTGAAGGGCTAGTCGGATCTCCAAATAAGGGGTTCCGTACTATCTATCATACCTACTACATTTTATCATTTTACGTACGACATCGTAACGAATTTAATGGGTGATGCCTCATTTATAATTCAATTAAGTAGATTAACATTTGTTTTTGTTATAACAATATGTAATATAGACTGTTATCTTAGACGTTACCAGTCATGAGATATGGTCCAACTTAACTAGAGTTCCGTTGGAATTTTTGGATACGAGACCATAATGAGACAAGTAATAAGACCACCATCATTGTTGCATACTTGGGGAATTCAACAAAGAAGTGAATGCGTATGTGAAAAAGTTTCAATTATTTCTTATTTCCCAGACTTTAATTAGGGGTATGAAAATAAGTAAGAAACCATGAACAACAATTTCACGAGCCTTGCTATATATTCTACTCGGAAGCCTAGCATTCCCATGGTGTTCTTAGAACAAGATACAGAATGTAACGAGAGATGTCGCTACCATTCTTCCGCATCAATGCTACTCACATTGCGATCCAATTATACCTGATACCGTCGAGAAATATTATTGCGCTGATTCTGATTTACTATAGCAAGTAGGTATAGGTTCTGTGAGAATCTTAAGGGACCCTAATGCTGCTCTTCTGTGCTTATATGTATAACACAGTTGTGATTAATACCATAAATTCAATTTCCTGTTATTAGTTTTTATACCTAAGATTTATTTCTTATTGACACAGTAAATAAATAAAGTGACGTCACTCCGACTATGTGATTCACTTAAAACCGAACAAAGGAGGCTATCATGTCATGTACGAACTGTTTACCTATACACATCACCGCAGGAAAAAACCAAAATGTCACTTCCCGCTTATCAGTGTGGGGTAAAACTTTGATATTCAGCATCGGATACTAAAAATTTCTAGAAGTTGATGGTCGTGATAGAACGCGTCTTACATCGTCCATTTGGTCAATGAACCCTCGCAAATTGTCTACAGCAATTGTCTCCCGGCATCAGCGCAGCTGTATTGTACACCACAAGCGTTAGTACTAATTGCGAGAGCCATAATGATTTTATGTGCCTCTAAAGTCTAAATTAAAGAAACAGTGTCTAACTAATCGTTTATCTAACCACCTACTAAAGTACTAGTATATAGATGTTTAATGAAAAGCGAAACTATTGAACATAGCAGTTGAACAGTTCTATATGGCTAAACCGATTTCAAAGCACTCAAGATGTTTCAAACAAACTTGTTGCACGCTAAGAGCGTACCAAGCATAGTCATAAACTTAGTTAAGCCCTCTGTCGGCAACATTGCTGGCTTCAGTGTAGTTCAAATTAATTCGATTATCTGTGCACCTTGATCAAGCTAAAGCTCTCAGATTCCCTTCGTTAGGTACTAACACATACATGCTGTGGTTCCGGCAGTATAATAAACGAGTATTTTAAACCTAAGTCAATACACAGATGAATCAGAAAACTACTGTAACCCAACATACTGACAATTAATTTATGTGGGTAACTCACGTTTTTATCTACCTGGATACCGTTTGTAGCAGCAGAAAACTTATGAGCGTGGCTGGCAGAAGTCGATAAGATTTTTAATCTTTTTCTTCAGGGAACTTCAGGGAGATTAAGTATGTAACATGAAATACAGGTATGAATAACAGATAATCGAATGAAATACAGGATTTGGCTGAGTATTGTGAGGTACAAGCACTCCGCTTAGGTGCTTACTTTTGACTATGTACATTTGTATATATAAGTTATACTATTACTCAATATTCAGATAGCGCTCGTTCCAAACTCACGCACTCGCCGCTGGAAGTTGGTCATGAATTCATTGTTTTTGACGTGGTCGTGTGATATTGAACCACAATAGGAAAGAGTTCAGGTCACGTCTGAAAAATGTACGGACAGAGAATATTAAGGATCAAAAATATATTGAATAGGTTAAGTTTTTAGAATTCTTTGCGTACATACACGTCATTGAATAATATCGCGTTCATAAACTTCTTAGTACTTCGATTAACCATTAAGCTTGTATATGAGTACATGATGAATATTAACATTCGTATAATAATTCGTATAGCTCGTGATCTTCTGCTCGATGTGAAAGACCTTGATTATTATTAAGCTGCTTTAGTGTTTGATTGGGAATTATGACACAATTTTTATTTAAAAAGATATTAAACCATTAGATCATATGACACTGCCAAAACTTAATAAACATGAAATGCGTAAAATATTGCACATAACATCAATCAAATTTACTTTCTGTGTCATAACGGGGAATGAATGAATGAATTGCGAAAAAACATTTAATATCGCTGTATAATTTAGTTTTGTCAATAGTATATCCTTGTTATTGTCTATACAATTAGGTACTTACTAGTACAAAAGTAAATAAATATCTTACATTCCTTTCATTCATAAAATTTAGTTGACATTATTATGACTAATAATGAATTAACAAATAACAAAAGAAATACAGATAAACAATAGAAATTGTTAGAAATATGCATAGCATAGCGTGTATGTAACAATAATTGAAATGAAATGACAGTTTTAGCTCATCGGAGCAAATGCTGTTTCAGGGTATCAATCGTAAAAGTAAATTTACAGAGTCGAAAATCTTAGTAAATGTTTGCGTATATTACTAATGCCTCTATTCAGAAACAATACTGCGCAAATGCAGTAGAAACTGCTAAAGCAACTATATTTTCACAAAGACGCTCGTGTAGGACATATAGTTAGGTTCATCCTATTCATTGAGAAAAAGGTTCAATTATCCTGTGTGTGTCTTTATTGAATGACATAATGTCACTGTAATGTTTATTAATACGAGTGAGTTGTGTATATTATTTGCAACAGTTTACAAATCGTCATTAGCTGTTGATTGGCCGTAAGGCAAGAGCACGCACGCATCAACCTACATACTCGCTCTAGTGTGGCCGTTCAACTATCACGTTGGTTACTTCAGATCATCTATTGGCTATTACCTGGGAAAACAAACTCATTATAGAATTGTCGAGTGGGAAATTCTATTTCTTGAACATTTGCTTTACAATCATTGTTTTATCTTATGGTACTTTCCGTTTGTATATTGTTTTCGTTTTATGCCCTACATAAGTGATTATAACACTGATTAATAGTAGTAATAAATGTACAGATGTTTTAACAGTCGTCTCCGACACAAGATATTATTCTAAAGTATTGTAGACGTGTAATACTTTATAAGAAACATATGCCTATAGTATCGTATCGAAGAAGTATTTTTCTAAGTGAAAGTATTTGATTGTATGACGAGGATTTAAACACTAAAACTAAATAGAATAGGAAATATGCATGTTAGTTACAAATGGCGAAAAAATAATCATGTGTAAATTGTTATAAATATCTCAGGCATTTAACAACAAACATTTAGTCCCAAGCTAAGCAGAGCTTGTGTTGTGGATACTAGAAACCTGATAAAAAAAAATATTTATACAAATAAAAATATATATATTATGTAAATATGTACATATTATACATAGAAAACGCCCAAACTCCGACACACAAATATACCCACATAAGTATTTGTACAAATAATTATGTTTTTATTCATCAATGTGATTATATACAAGTAGTATTTTTCAAATTCCTTTGCAAGAATATAATTTATGATTCCCTCCAATATAAGTAAATTGGTTTAAGTGGAACCTTTAACCAATTTCCTTATAATTAATTTTATGGTAAACTCTATACATTGTATTGAGTTTATCATGTAGTAAATGTCACTTTTTAGTTTATATTTTAAACGGAACTAAAATATTGACTGATTTTGATTACTATTGGTGCACTGCCTTTGAATAGAAGTTCTAACCACAAAGAACAGCATTCTTAATTTTCTTCTTTCCACCACACCAGTATTATCTTTTTGTTTGTTGCAATAACTATGCAAAATCGTATAACACTTAGTCGGTATTTCATAGTAAAAGCATTCATTTATCGCTGCACGCTCCTGTGCTTGCATACAATCTCTTATCTTGCTAGTTGCGCGGCAACGTTCCGCGTTGACGCCTCTACCTTGCGCCACACAAAATGCAATTTGTACGTCCATTTTGCAAAACTAATCTTCCTAGACACGTGTCATGCCAGAACATGCTCTTTAACGTTAAACATACCATAAAAGATATGTCCATCTGATTCGACTGCTTTCTTGGCAAATAAACACTCAACCGTTATGATGTTACACATTTCCAGGCGCACGTAAACTGACAGAAAAAGCAATTTGGTCTCTGGTGACTGGTTCACTCACAGAACCAAATTCGTATTTTGATAGAATTGCTACTTACCACAATCTTTCTTAGAGTTAAATTATTAGGCTAGTTTGGTTCGGTTTTCCGGGTGGCTCCTGATAGTAAACGAAGAGATCAAATAAGAGACGCATGCACCAAGGTGTAACTAATAATGGCATAGAAACAAAAGAATAAGTAATGTTAAAGTATCAATGATTGAGTTATAAATAAGATTATGATTACAGTAGCCATTTTTCGGGGGAAACTATAGGAAAGTGAAGTCAAAATGATAGTGATAAAGAAAGGATGACTCTTTTCAATTGTGTACGTGTCCCTTAGGCTATTAGCACTCGATCATGGCATGTAATGTCCTCTGACATATTGCTTTATATTCAGAGTAGCGAGCGGCCGCGCCGGCCGTCGCTCGGAGCGCGGGGCGTCGCCATACGACATTATTTACATATAAGTCGTTGTTCCTGCGCTCATTCATAGCCCGCCTCGCTCTACCACTCTGATTTATCGCCTTAATTTCATAAGTATCTCTTTGTTACCACGGCATCTATATCATATTTGAGTAATATCCCTCTCGCTTTATTGGATATGTTCAAGAAAGGTCAAATGCGGAGAACCAAAAACCAATTAGATTATCTGCGTGGTGTAAACCGTGTTGTCGATAGTTATTGCAAAATTACATTTCACTACTATCAAAATGTCCATTTTTTAATAGGTTCAAAAAAAGTGACTGTTTTTCTGAGATTCTTTAAGTTATTCACTACATCTACAAGAGGTTAGAGGTATGTCAGAGTGAACAAAGTGTGCTGAAAAAAGTACACTGTACTTTTCGAACCCGTTAAAAACTTGAGTGAACGACGTCAATATGAAAGTTTGCTAAATCATGGCACAATGGTTATTTTTTCCTGAAACTTCGAAGAGTTCTTATTAAACTTTTGGTTGTCGATTGTCATTCTGGCATAAGTGGTGATGGAACATTTATTGATCTTCCATATTCTATCGGAACTGCAATCGTGTTAATCAATTGATCTCCCTGACCTATAAGGACCAATTTAGGGCACGTTCTATATGCTACAAAGGTCTGTTAAAATACTCCACAAGTTTATCCCTGGATTCTGTATTTAAAATTAGTAGTAGCAGTCTAAATCCAGCAGTGGACTATTGGGGTGCTGTTAATGATGATCACTCTGTTTTTACAAACAAAAATAGCCTTTGCATATAATATTTTAAAGTTCGTTTGTGTATATTTGTGTAAGATTGACTTTGCTGCGTTCTAGAATAGCTGCAAAACGATTAAACAAACAAGAAAAATAGTAGCACAATTAATAGAGCAATTAAAGCAGTGATAAATAAAATAAAAAAATAAAATGAGTATAAGTTTCATGAATTTGTCCATTGCGATTTATGTCATTTTTTTCATCAGTTACAAGTAACACTATCATCACATCGGCTTAAAAGTTTAGTCTATACGGTTCTTATATCAAAAGAAATAACACAGAAACAGAAAATTGAGATGAAGTGACTCAAGATGTGGCGTCAGGTCACATTACCCACATACCAGTATTCAACATGTTTTCGTTGGGGAAAAGTATTTTGAAAAAGTTTTCAGAAAGTCGAGTACCGAGGATTGTAACCGAAGAACACAGACAACGTAAGCAAATATCTTCTGTAATAAAATTGTGAAGTGTCAATCTGAATCGAAATATTTTTCTCTTATTCTGAAAACCAACAACTTAAAGCCTTTAAGAAAAATAGTTTTAATTAGAAAATTAGTTTTCAAAATTAAGTATAACTTTTGGATAACCCCTCGATTAAATAATGTTTCGTATATATAAGACGACCACATTGATTCTTAACCACAAGGATCGACTCCGTCACGGGCCACTCTAGCTGTATACCGATGCGTCGACGGATCGAACCGATGATTCACTATTCTAGATTCACTTACTTTCAGCTGTCTTATTGATTCAAAGTCTAAATTGGCATAGCGATATACATAAATACCTACCATTTGTATCATTCGATGTTGGCAGGCGACTGCGTGACTCAGAGTTGAGATCGCTTGATCATCTTCGCGGACTCGGTTACTTTGTACACAAAAAAAATTGGCACTGTTCCTTTCAAAAAACCGCTTCTTTTCTAAATTACATTCATTCAGTTTTAAAAATCTTCGACAGCTGCAATACTACTTGGGCAATTTGTTTTTGTTGAATGATTCGTAGAAAATTACGTTGTTTCTTTTAAATATTACACATAAAAAGTGTGCATTTTAATTAATATTATCCTGAAAATTATAATATTAATCTCTCATGTATAATAACGTAAATAGTCCATGTGTTGGTTTGTGTGTGGGAGTCCCCTCTGACGTGCCAGTCAGCATCATAGTAAGTACATTCTGTGGAACAGCTTGATGTAAAGAGGTTTGGACGTTTGTACCATACTCTACAACGGCGTAGACAGTGTATAGTGTACAAGCCACGTGGCCTACGCGATGGAGCCTTTGTCACTTATATCGTACGTAAAGTGTATACACGTTTGTAAACATTCACACTGGCTGGTAAACATCTTT
Source organism: Hyphantria cunea (assembly GCA_003709505.1). Taxonomy (NCBI): domain Eukaryota; kingdom Metazoa; phylum Arthropoda; class Insecta; order Lepidoptera; family Erebidae; genus Hyphantria; species Hyphantria cunea. Next base: position 1,143,978 of record PKRV01001907.1, on the reverse strand, counting down.
GTCAGCGGCCTGATTGTACCACTGCCACCGCACGCGCAGATTTTAATAAACACAGTAATCGTGCTGAATCATTAATCAACTCACTTAAATATTCCGAAGAGGAATTAATAAAAACCTATTGCCCCATTTCCACGGGCGGGTTAATGCTTATGAATTATTAATTTAAGTTAGACGACGGTAAAATCGAAGATTATGTAGGTAGTGTTTCTATACGCATCATTAGTTGTGTCCTGCGTTCAATGTCTGTTATTTTACGTGTGTTATTAAATATATCTATTCTTGTATCATTGTACATATAGTTTGCATTCATAGTAAAGTAATCTCGTAAGTGAAATTTGGTACACAATCAACTGTTTTAACGGTATTATTAGATTACATGACTGACCTTTCATGTCGAAAACAAAATATACGAAAACCGCACGGTGGGCCGATTTGAGCAAACCCGTAGAGCACTGGACGGTCAACCGAAAATTAATTAACATACTTTGGCGCGCAACCCTCGAGCGTTGCGCGGACGCGGTGCCGCTCACAGGTGGCCGCCACCCACCCCATCCAACACCCGTACACCCCAACAACTAGGGCTACCTTTGTAAATGTTTTTTATTCTCATAACGATTCATGATTTTTTTATTATTTTCGGAAGGCTCGAATAAGCGAGCGTGAATTAAAACTGCCTTTATTGAGTAGAATTTGTTTTTGATACCTGCAAATTAAATCGTTTCTGAATAAAGCTGTGTCAAATAATAACTAAGATACAGACCTTAATAAATTAGTACACATAAAACATGTCTATTTACAACTTTAAGACAGCCCAGCCAAATTGTTTTACATGTTGATATTAGCAAATTAATGTGGGCATTAATATTTCCGTTGTTGGTTGTATTACTGACAGCCCTAGTTACTACGATGTATGAAATTTGATGTATTTTCAGCTTCAAATGTATATGATTCCAGGCTAATTGTATTTTAAGTAGGATTTTAACTACGGTACCTACTGAATATTAATTTAGTGAATTATTTATGAACATTATTGTGAACAAAAATGTTGACGATTTCATAAATAAACTACATATTTTGACGGTGTCGTTATTTTTATGACTATTTCATGACTAAAGTAAGTTAGACGAATTAAAATTCTTGAGACCGCAAAAGACAACATTCGACTCAATCTGCAGTTTTTATGTTATCAGCAGGAGCTGACATCTTGTGACTTATAACAATTGTACATTGAAAAAATTTACCAAATATATCTGTGAGTACTATTAACATAAGGTGTTTTGGAGACAAATGAAACAACCATTAGGGTATTATAGATTTCATTAAAATTATATCATGTAAGTAAAAGGACAACACGGCCAACACGATCATCATATTATATTGTCATCAAATCAAAATGTTCACAATTTTACCTACCTTAAATTCGTTACTATCTATAATGCTGATGAGATTGGTTTACCTGGATGCTATTAATTTGAGGTTCAATTGACCTAGAACAGACGTAATGGTACCGTAGCAATCATTAGAAGTCAAAATGTATACGATTGATATTTATTTATAACTTTATGCACTTTTGTACAAAGGCGGACTTAACGGCCAGAACATTCTCTACCAATCAACCTTAGGGTGGTGTAAAAATGTTGTGAGGTAGGCGCACATAAATATAGATATAAAATATACTGTACTAAAATATATTTACATGACAAATACATACATACATACGTATCGATTTACATTATATTCATAAATAAACATACAATATTCATACAAATTTGGTTGAGAGCTCACGTATCTTCTTTTTAAACGCAAAACGTTTAGTGGATCTTCCTGATTTCTGAAATTTTGTTAATGAAACTCTATGTTACTGAAGAAGTGAAAAAAGAGTATTGTACGTGTAGTGTTTCTAGACTGGAATAGTCTATATTGAAGAATAATAAACTCACAATATAAACAACATGTCGTTATATATGTATTAAAGTAGCACGCGATATGAATAGGCTATACACCCTTAAATTACCAGCATTCCTCCGTTTTTGATGTAAAATGCATTCTTCTTTTAGGGATAGCGTGCAATGCATAATACCAGTATATATTAATTCGACGTATTTATACGTATAAGAAGTGGAAAAACACAATAGAAAATACAAAAAAAAACTAAATTAAAAGCTCACGCACCAAGGGTTCCGTACAAACATGTAGGTATATATATTCGTACCAATTTTCAAGATTCTGAGTCAACTGGAAGTAGTACTAGAAAATTTGCAGCATAAACGACTAAAGCTTTTTATTGCGTTGGCTTAGAAGTTTGTTTTTTTCACAGCTCCAAGGGACAGTAGACCTGAGTATTTGAGATGAATTTCAGCTTGATAATCTAAGCGTTTCTAAGAAAATGGGTCTTGACAAACTGACAGACAACAAAGTAATCCTATAAGGTTTCCTTCTTTTCCCTTTGAGGTACGGAACCCTAAAAAACTGTAAAAATTTAGTAAATTTTTTGTAGTGGGCCTTTATATAGAACACCATCTTTAGGGCAAATAGACTAGGATCAGAGTGGCCACTTATTGGAAGTTATCTTGTGTTTGTTCACGAAAGTGAAAGTAATTAGTGAGAGAGCTACGCTTCGGCATACATGGGCCGGCTCGACCGGAGTGATACCACGGCCTCACAGAAAACCGTTGCAAAACAGCGCCTGCGCTGTTTTCATCGAGTGTGCCAATATACCGGACGCCCATACCCTAAACCCCCAAAGGCCGACCACGCACTTGTGGCGCCTTTGGTGATGCGGGTGTCCATGGGCGGCGGTAATTGCTTACTATCAGGCGATACATCTGCTCGTTTGCCGCGTATTCCATCGAAAAAAACTAATATGAAATTGATCGAGTCAGCATGAAAGATATTCCTGTGATCTTCTTTAAGAAATGGAAAATAAATAACTCTCAACATTCAATTACTTTTCAAAGGTAGTCAAAATCTTTCTAAATGCCTATAAAAATGACTATTTAGTAGTTTAGTTATTAATAAAATTTTATTACATATTTATGTATGCGTAACTAAAGTATGCAATAAAGAGAATAATGCTGATAACATCAAAACAATGGAAAATGTAGTGACATAATATGTACCAATAGATAAGTCGGCTGATGTTATTGCATGTCTCATTGTAAACCTAAATATATATTGAACTCCTAAATTGTTAGTACCAATAAAATTGCTTTAACTAGTAAATATACCACAATGAGAAGTCGATCAATAAATGATTTATAAACTGAGTGTCTTCGTTAACCATACAATTATAAATACATTTTTTAATGCATAAATGCACGTCTAATTGGAACTTCTTGAGATCGTTACCTGAACTTCCTAGTAAATGATACATAGTGCGTTTTATGTAGTTTCTGCCTGATAAGTAAACTTCTTCGATTTAAATATATATATTTTAAAACAGAAAAAGCTTAAATAACTATGACCTGTCTACGTAATTTGTAAAATTAACGAATTTATTATTACGAATCTTTTGACATCACATTTATTAAAATCGTTTCAATAGTTTGGCGCTACGTGGAATATACAAACATATACACTGCCAAGTATTACCTTTCCTTTTGGCTTTGCCGTAGTCAGTAAAAAGGTAAATTTCAATTTTAAACTACTTTAAACTTAATCACGTATTACAACAATAAGTGACTAAGTTTGAGGCGTAAAATGTTTGAAACTATCGTTATATATTCACACATTCATAAATACACGCGGGGGCAGGTTGATAAAACTATGTATAAACATCTGCGACACAAAGGTTTTTGGCCGCGTAACTATTATGCTCAGGGACCCAACAGTTTTGTCTTTTACCTCTAAGTGACTAATATTCTGTCCTGGTTTTGCACACTTTATGGGCATTGTCTATAAATACAGTACCTTTTGTGACGCCCACACGAATGTTGTAATGTTCTTGGAGTTTAGTCCAGTTCTATTCTCCATCTTCATCGCGTTAATATTTATTACGTACATTTTAGTATATACGACTGCTATAATAGAATCCTTAAAATACTTTCTGCGGTTCTGAACTTTTTGGATATCACAAATCTTTAACCTTTAAAGTGGTATTTAGTTATTTTTTAATGTTCAAAACTCAACGTATCATAATATAATATAATCGATGATTGAAACTAAAATTGCTGTGCTATAAATATCGAAAGTTAGCGTGATTATAGGCTAAAGTTACATGAGAGCGTACTCCTTCTTAAAAGGCCGGCAACGCACTTGTGACGTCTCTTTGTCCACAGGCGGCGGTAATTGCTTACCGTCAGGCGATACGTCTGCTCGTTTACCCCTTTTCTGTAAAAAATAGGAAACTCTTACAGCCGTTCTATTCGCACGCAGATTACTTTTCAGCATCTGGATCTTTGATAGAACCAAAAAAGTTCTGCTATAACTTTAATTCGTACAAATCTTATTTTCTGTTTACCAAATGACAATATTTACAAACTGATCGATGAAGAAAAGTGCAACGGAACAGTGTCAGATATCAAAATAATAATACCAAGTACTTCATTACAGTAGAAACAACAAACAAAGATAGTATTACATATAATAAAAAGTAAACCGCACATAATATAGTACAAATACAGCATCAAAGATAAATCGCGTACACATGCGTGGAATATATAGGTCCCGATTATGTATGATCAACAGTCGACCCCAGTAGCTCGCAGAGGGTCCCACTCATTGCGTACACTTGTCATATCAGCACAATGAGTGCGGGCTCGGAATGATGCTTTATTATTTTAATTATTGCACGTTCCCGCCGCGTATGTGCGCCCTTTGTCAGCCAGTGCTGAGTTTACTTGAATTAGTCACCGCTAAATGTATAATAACTATCCTAATTGAAAATCCTTGAAACTAACTGCTGTCTCCGTATTTATATGTTGCTGTCTCTGTATTGGTGTTAAGTAATAAGTGGTTGTCTGTGCTATTTACTGAGACAAGATGATACAGAACCTTCTCTTCGACTTCAGCATATTTTAATTACAACATTTATTATATTACTTTTATCTACATGAGCGTATGTTGTGATAATAAATATATGTATTAGAGGAAACTGACCACAAAATAAATTAAGACTGTCTTGTTTAATGTCATATTTGGTAACTTTAACGTTGAGAATTTCCCAACATTCCAAGCCGCTCTTGTAGGGAGAGTCTATTTCTCCCCGGTTCGCCAGATATACTAAAGTGACCTTGTATTATTGCCGTTGGAGAATTTGATGTCTGAGTAGATATATGTATGAAATAAGAGTTTTTTAAAATGCAATACAAAATGCATGCTGAAAATTGTTAAGTATTCAATAGATGCATATCGGCAAACCGAATATTATCTTAAAAATATTTGTTTTTTTATTTTAAGAAGACTTTCAGGCACTTCCGAAATGTAACAGTAATGACTAGTTGCTCCGTTTCAAATGTTTATGGAGAAGAACCGGCAAGAAACTGCATCCGATAGTAACACTTTTCAACCCAATTCGATTAAACAAGAACTTTATCGTAAATAATAATAAAATAATATAAATCCAAATACTGTAAGGCAAATAATATAATGAAGTAAATTAATAAGGTCATACGTGCATAAAGAAATGAACCAGAATAAAAGACTACAATTTCACATATAAATACAGACGTTTCTCAATAAGCACGTTGGAAACAATGCGATTCGTTGCGTTAATGTGGGACGTATGTATTGACATTACAATATACAAACTTGCAGTTTTTGTTCGTGCCTCACTCATTGTTATTTAGTAATCTCGTTTCTGCCCGGAATTATTTAATTAGTCGTCATGATCACGGTTTGCTCCACTTCTTTAAATATTTTTGACATTTATCTCCTGTACTGCGAACTTAAATCATAAATATCGATGTTAACTTTCACACTTTCGCGTTTCGTGACATAATAATTATTTTCACGGGAATTAACGCGATCACTCATTTAAAGGTATTACATACCTCTGATTTGCCTGACGTTTCGAAAAGGTTGCACTGTCCGTGGTCATAAGCTGGCTGGTTATTATAAATGGGACTAATTTTCATAAATATGAATGGCTTATAAAATAAATAAATTAAATAAAAAATATTTTCAGAACGTTATCTAATCCCAAACTAAGCAGATCTTGGGTTATGTGTACTGCACAACTGATTTAATTATAAATTACTTAGAAAATACTCAAAGAAATATTTTCAGATTAAACAAACATTTGTTCTGACCCGGATATCGAACTCGCAAGACCTCAAGCACAGCAGTCACATAACACTGCGGCACCGAGGCAGTCGAAAAGAAAGTGTTGAAAAACTGTCAGTGTTTTCAAATTGTATTGCATATTAGTTACTTTATTGGACCGATTTTGACGCGACTTTCACTGGCAGATAGCTGATAATATAAAGTTTAACTTTTCTAGGCTAGCTTCGCCCCGCGGCGGTAAACAAAGTTACGGTAGTACCGCAGGTAACACCGCGGGGCTCAGCTAGTGTGCAATAAAATAGCAACAGTATTGACACCTATAAAGGTCCGAAAACTGTTACTTCATTTAAATAATATTGCAAATTAATTAACTTCATTGGTGTGTAATTGTATAAATTTCCAAATTCCACCAACCATTATTTGAAACGCTTATAAATACTGTTCCAAATTCGATAAACAAATAATTGAGAATTGAGTTAAACGTTTATTATTTAAGTTCAGAATGAGATTCAAAATTTTATTGTTTTTATGAATAACCTCTTATATAAATTAAACGAATTTTAGCAGATACAGTTAATTGAAAACATGAATAACTTAATATTATCTAGATGTTATCATCCTTCTCTCTATTGTCTCGATAAATGCTTAATATTAATAACCTTCCCTACCATGCTACATGGTTTTAATAAATAAATGGAGCTTATTTTTCTCCTAAGAAAATAAAGTACTACTAAATATGAATGTAGGAGAAAATAGTCAACATAAGTACAAGCACAAGAAATGTAGGTAGCTAAAGATGAGATTTATAAAGTATCAAGGAGGACAAGTCGTCGCGATGGCGGGCGGGCGCATACTTTACTCTCTCGATCCGATCTTCATAAAGAAATTCTCCGTTTTGATATTATATTTATATTATGAATGTTTCGTACCTGCATATTTGTAACAGTAAATATGAAAATTTCCGGAATGCCTACGAGCTCGCCTCTTCAATCTTGAGGGAACAAGGATTATTTTATTTGGTATTATGAAAATTGAAACTCGTAGCTTCGTATTTAATTTCGTTTTCCATTCATCTATTCAATTTCAAGATAAAATGTTAAATATATGACAATTCGGAGGAAGAAAGTTTTTTCTTTTATATACTCACGTCTATGTGTACCCGAAAGGGATAAACAGAAGTGTATTAAATGCCCTAAGATTACTATCTATAGAGAATTAAAACATAATGTCAGGCTAGTTGTAATGTCGATAAGGTAGTGGATAGATTACCGGATTCAAGAACGTTTTAAAACCAATATTCTAAGCTTTATATATTATTTTACTCTTGAAGAAACTGCTAAAGATTTACACCGTCTAAAAATAGTATCCAAGTAACGGTTAGCTCGATGTAGGCATTATCGTGTATAACCACACAATACGATTGGAAGTTTACAAGACGCGCATCCGTCATGGTAAACAAACATGTGCTGACGTCAGACGCACTCGACGCTCGCGCATTTCAACTGTAGTAAACTATACAATAGAATTCTATTCATTAATTATAAAAAATAGACTACATTACGGCTTTGATCACTACTGTTAAAATGTTTAGTTTCAATGTTGCCAAAGATTATACATTAAACACTGAATAAAAGTTATATAGTTATTGTACGTATAAATATTTTTACTCGACTAGGCTACGTTAGTGTCTTTGCTACGGTATAAAAGAAGAAGAGTTCTAATCACTGAAGTAGCTGTTCTATAAAAAGGTTAACTGGAAATCTTCCACTCCAATTTAAGTTCTCTATAATATTTCGCCAATCACATAACTTGTTGTAGGAGAAATGCGTTTTTAAAAACATATTTAAATGGTATTAATGATACTCATATTATATTGACAATCTATATTTCAATAAATACATGTTTTGGCTTATCATAAGCACTTTTTAATTCAGACTTTTGCGCTATAAACATTCTAGTATTGTTCTTTAATGTATATAATGTGTTTGGTAATTCCCCTTATGTCTACATCCGCTAAGGGGTATACAGAACTGTATACAACTTCCACATTTTCTCAATTACAATTTTTATACCAGTTACGTAATAGTAAGTAAGTAGTGTAATCTTGTTAACACATCGATCATTCAGGTAATATCTATGTAGGGTAATTATAATATATGTACATATATAAATACGAGTTAAAGAATAGGAGTATACAAGTGATGGTTATGCATTTTGTCCAGCAGTCAAGTCCGTGGGGTGACGGAATAAGAAAACGGAGTGTCACCACTCCTATTTATTCCACGCCAAACTTCTTAGGGGCCAACTTGGCCTTATCCTCTAAATGGCCACGAAACTAGATTTCACGCGATATGTCGACACAAGTACTCCAATACTGGCTGAGGCAGATAGGGCAGTGTTTTTAAAACGGGGACATACGACCATCGCCAGTTTTTAGCGGTGAACGCACAAATTAGAGTTTTTTTTAGGTTATATTGGACCAAATTGAATCTATCCCAATCTGAGACCTTTTCCAAAGAGGTCTCAATCTTATACATAAGTTTTTCGTCTTTCAATGACGGCCTAACTATACCAACCCGCCTGACCAGCATGATATAATACACCAAAATGTCCATACTATGAAAAGGCCTATGTCCAACAGTGGACCGTTATAGTCTGTGATATGCTTCAGCAGTCAAGGTCGCGCAGTGCTGTAATTCGAAGTGATTGGTGCCAGAGTTTGACCCTCAAATCGTGAAATCTAAAGTAATACACATTTTATGACAAAATCATAAAAAAAATAAAAAGATAATATACATAATAACGAAATGCTGCCAAAGTCGATTGTGACTTTTCTCGAGTGTTAGTCATGTCCAAGGTGCGTCATACAATTCACGGTCACACACTCGGAACATTATCTACACACGAGTTACGCGGTACCACGGATCGTAAACTATTGTGTAATCAATTATCGCATGTTCAAAGACTTTTTGGTAATACCACTCTTGAGGCAAACATTTCTCTATACTTTATTTCACGACTAACTGAGTTTGACTATAGTCTACTAAGATTGTCTATTATAATTCAATTGAATCTTTGAATATATTTATATAACTACTGAATTATATTGTTCAGTCTTGAAGACTTTTCGTGATCAAAATATTTACTTGTCTTAAAATATGTAATATGAATGTAAAATTATTGCCTGTAAAACACAAGCTAAGTTTTTTGCCACTATTTTAAATCATGACGGTTTTTGACTTTGACTTTTATAGAGAAGAGCTGAAGTTAAAATTTGATCAATAAATTTATATACTTGTATCGCTTTGCTAAACACCGCCTCCCGCTAGTTAAAAATAAAGTTCCTGAAAGTAAAAAGCATCTATACAAATACGACTTATTCTTTCACAAGAACGGAAATACAACAAAAGTACGCTATAAAATGCGTTTTGAAGCCGTCGCGTGACATTCTTTCTGTAACTGAGATCAGTGTTCCCATTTTCTACAAAAGCATAAATAAACTACGCAAAGATGTTCATTACTGAAGACAAAATCTTTCACTGGCAAATAGTGAAAATTAACTGATCGTTTTGTACTTGCATTATTTATGAAATGTACCTACTTATGAATTTGTGCAATATTTAATTATTAAGCGTGACCCTCAATGAACAAAATTTCTTGCAAAAAAACGAACGTTTTTCGGGTCATATAATTAACAAACAATGTGTTGTTCTCAAATTTATTGCCTTTTTTTCAACGCTACTTCAACCTGCAGATGTCAATATTAATTTCAGAAATTTCCAGTAAAATCTGGTTTTTAATATACAGATATAGTCTGGACAATTATTTCTACTTCAGTTACATATCTTAGTAATACATGACAGTATATTTGAAGATCGGAGAATTTAAACTTGAGTTTTCTTTTTGTTTGCAGCGAGCGGCGCGCTCGCAGCCGGCACCATTGCGTCTCCGTGGAGCACGGCGGCCGGCGCGCCCGACACAAATGGATCGGGCGGCGCCGACGCTAAGCATCTCGATGTCGGCGACGCCAGCGACGATGAGAAGGTAAGGCAATCCTAGTTGTGTAGCAACCCAGTTTAAATATACTTCGAAGAGACACCGAACATGGTGTCCCAATTCTTAGCCCATTTCAATAAAATGCATACTTTTAAAAATTCTTTAAGTTACTTTTTATTAAATTTCTATATTCGACAGGTAAGTAGGAACACAAAAATACCTTTAAATATTAGCATACTACTTGTGTTACTATTATGATGCACGATAATCAGTTAGAAATCCATGTCAAGTTCTGTGATTACTATTAGCCATAACTCCACCCCCAAATATTTTCTTAAGCCAATATAAAATATACAAAAATTATACATGATACGATAAGAATCCATTGCATTGCAGACACAAGGTGTACTTTTGTAATTGTTTTGAAAACAAATACTGAAAAAACATGAAATCGATTATAAATTCAAACTGATAAATCAGAAAAGAAAATGCGGAAAACGCCTACATACGTCACTGTCAATACCAATCTTTAACTACACTATCAAGTAAAAAAATATTCTAGATTTAAACGTATTGTTTCTATGGACGCATTTTTTTATTATTTAACCAGTCCGATTCTTATGATTTACTATGAAGTAGTACTATCAAGTTCTTTAAAATGTATCTCCGGTCATTAATCAAAAAAAAATTATTATTTTCTAGTCTGATATAGTTCGTAAAGGTAAACAGTGTTTATAGAGTGACAGACATAAATTTGTTTAAATTGTGTGGACTAGTCTCAGAGATGTTCGAAAATATGCATGTAAGTAATGATAACATTGAAACAGAATGTTGTGATCAGATCAAGCTGACAGTTCATCATTAATCTCAAAAGAAGTTCAATCAATCACATCACTGTTTTTGATGCAGATACGGCTAGTATTGGGCAGTGATGATCTGATTTAGTGAATGTGGAAAGCTAAGGTAATTTTGGACTAGGCATTAGTCTCATTTGTCTCAGTTACCTACGCAAGACCAATATCTCCGTGTCACCTTATATTTCATCAATGTAATCTCAAAAGCATTTATTCTTGAAACACGCACAATCTGATTATTCACACGGAATGTATGTTATGGATCTTTTTGATGTCTTAATGTACCTATATATTTATTTTAACACTTTTTAGAAAACAGACTATTTTTTCTCTATCTTTTACTTTAATGTAGACACAAATCGGATCGTTGTCGAATTGTAGCTTACAATTAAATCAATACTTATTTATTTTATTTAAATTTAATTAACACTTAAGCTTTTTATTTACATCTTTACTGTGCTGAAACTTTCCCACCACACAACCTATTCATTTCAGTATTTTTTGTATGAAAACTTCAAATTAAACCCGTAGATAAAACAAGATCTAAAAGATCCAAACATTACCCAACATAAAAAATAGATAAAGTTTAATTCACAAGACATTTAGAGGAAAATACAAAAATACGAATACATTTTTAAAATATCCGCAATTGATTGATAACAAAATAAATCTTAGCGTGTAACAAAAATAGATCAATATTTAGTAATTCTTGGTTGTGAGAAATTGTAAGTAAATATTGACTGCTGGTCGGTAGTTAACAAATCCAGAAACAGCCACGTTTCAAGTTGTTTCTTTCATGGAATAGTGATTCACGATGTTTTCGTACGTCGGTATCGTCGGCTGTTGGACCACGTCGAGGGCATTGCGTTATTTTTATTTGCTTTTGAGAATAGAAGCGAGTCTATTAATTACAATGACGCACACTTACTTGTAGCAAAATTGTGTTACAATTTATAAGCAAACTCGTTAATGTTAATACATCTGTTTAGTGTAACTACTTAGCCAAAGGGTCTTAGATTTGTTTCGACATTTCGCTGGAAGTTGATCAGCCTAGATCTGTTTCTAGCTAGCTGAAAATAATAATAAATACTAGTGAGTTTTATAAACACATGGTATATTGATTTGTATAATATTATTCTTAAATATACTTTTTTTAATGGATTGATAAAGATTGAATCATCATGCCGTGAGCGAGCTTTCAATAAGACGTTTTGTATACCATCATGGCAATTATTAAGATAAAGTTATATAGGTACCTGAACAACGGATATTCCTCTTTGATAATTATCTTATAAGGACATGATAAACTGGTCAGTATATTATCTGTTCATGATCATTTAATTAAGATACTATTTGTGTACCACATGCACTAACGTCCAGGGGTATAGTTGCGATTGGTTGCAATCCTTGAATTTAGAACAATGTTTTATGACAATCTATTTTCCACCGACGTACATCAATGATCACCAATTTGACTGCCTCGGTGGCGCAGTGGTAGCGTATGCGACTGCTGTCCATGAGGTCTCGGGACCTTCGAATCCTGGGTCGGACCAAATGTTTGTATGGTCTGCAAATATTTGTTTCGGAGTTTGGGAGTTTTCTATGTATAATATGTATGTATTTACAAAGAAAAGTATTTATGTATTCATATCAGTTGTCTAGTACCCATAATACAAGTTCTGCTTAGTTTGGGACTAGATGGCGTTGTGTGTTAGATGTTCGTAAAAGATGTTCGAAATATCAATGGCCTTTGATTAGTCTATTACTGGAAATAGGCCTCTTCTTATATAGGAGGTTTTGGCCCATATACATATCACGCTATTCCGAAGTATTTATTATGAACCCATTATATCAACCTTGAACTAGACGAATATCTATATTGCTACTCTTATTAAGACACCGCAACACTCGTCAAATTAAAAATACATATTTCTGTAAAATGGGCAGTTTAGAAAAAAATAATTTCACCTTTAAACGAATTTTAACGTAAATTGTTTGATTACAATAAATACATATTTTCTCACTAAAAATATTTGCTTATCATTAACCAAAACTTATTTATAAACTCTAATATGGCTATAAGTTAAAGTTATATATGTAATAAGTATAGACCTATTTCAACATAATAATTATTTTATAGCGCTTTAAAAAATGAAAACCACATGGAGCGCTCTTCATTTTGCTATAATTTTGGTCCACCAATTTGTTAGGTTGCAAACAGTTTTGTATTGCTCTTTTTCTCATACTGACATTAACACTCCGTGTGTTTGTCAAACATCGTTTTTATCACCTGTTTACTGCGAGCTATCCAAGTGTGGGTCGTTAGTGTCTCAATTTCTTACCCACTTACTAGTAACAACAGTCAGGCCTGTCTGTGTGTCTGTCCTAGTCGAGACAATATTTCACTTGTCACACTATTTTTGTTTATATCGTGAATTCAAAACGCGATCTAAATAAACTAAATTCCGTTCCTTCCGTCTCGTTTTCGTCTTGGATAAATCTATCTTCAAATATAGCAACGATCAAATTCGCTAGTCTCCCTTAGATATATATATATATCCTTAATGTCTACTCAATCACTTATAGTTTTTTCAATCCCGCTTCTATTTCACCCAATTTCACGGCTATTATCGTAACTATGCGATACAGGTGAAAACCTGCTTTCCATGCGATGATTGTTAAAATCAAATAGGTCATCTACCTTATCTGATGTTTCTAAATATACATATATGAACATGCATTAATCCTCATTTTGAGTGTAAAATAACGGATCCACAAGCATATAACAGATTTTTATGTACATTTACCATAGGCGTTGAATAAAGTGTAAAAAACATTAGTAAACTACTTTATTATTCATTTATGTTTATTTTATTTTGGCTGCATGTCACTATATTTTACTTAAATCTTGTTTTTTTAAACGCAACTAAATACCTGTTTCCGTTTGATATTGGTTAATTTTTTTGTAATGTAACGAATAATTAGGTCCTATTTAAGGTTTTGTTTCGTCTTTATAACGTTTGATCTCCAGCAAATTTACAGGCAACGATTTCTAGATAAGCAATACTTAAAATGAAACATATTTACATGACATACTAGCTGATCCGACGAATTTTATACCGCCACATTTCTTTTCGTGACTATTTTCTAAAATTCTAAAAATCTTCTTTTAGTATTTATGCCCACCGCAGCTTCCCACGGGTGGTAGTGTTCAATCGAGGACTAAAAAATATAATATTTCCGGTTTTTTGCTTCACATTTTGGTGATTGATTTTTATTTATATAGATTAGCCTTGGCTAGGAAGTCGCATCCCTTCAGCGTATTTTTTCCGTTACTGACTTATATCCTCCTCCTTTCTTCGATATTGTCTATTTTCGACCTCAGTATTTTTTATATTGGACTCGCCCACACGCCCACCACAGTTCCTCCTGTACACCAAAATCAAGTCGGGAAGTCCAATGAAAAATTAAACTGTCTCGGAAGCCCGCAACATAAAGTCCACTTCCCTCCTTAGCAAAGCGGGAGACAAACTGGATTCAAAATAGGCGACTACGGTATTGCATACGTTTTGAACAATTGTCTGTTTTTATATGAAAGGTTGTTTACAGGATATGTCGGCGGCGGATGCAGAAGGAGTGTGGAGCCCCGACATCGAGCAGAGCTTCCAAGAGGCTTTGGCTATCTACCCACCATGTGGCAGACGCAAGATTATACTCTCCGACGAGGGCAAGATGTACGGTGAGTCCAAACGTGTTCAAACTATCTCAAAATATTTTAACTTACTCTAGACTTACAAACTTAAGTTACATTTAACGTATATATATTTGACTCTATTCTTTTATTTGAGCAGAAGACGAATCACTGCAAGTCTACCAATACGCAGTGATGAAGGTGATTGTTGGTCAATTAATTAGGCGGGCTGGGCCATAAATAATACGTTAAGTAGGCAATATTCTCAGGAGGTACATCGATGTATGCTAATTAATACAGGTAAAGCCCACCGTGATTATGAGATTAGTAAGTATGGAAGTAAGTTGAGTTATTATCAGGGATCCCCACTTAAAGATATACAACTTAACGCAATTAAAATATACAGATATTATGTATTTGATTTATATTTTCAATTAATCATAACACTTAGTTGTAATTTCAAACATACACGCTACTTTCCATTGACCTAGAATCCTGGCCAAAACAAGGTCTTACAACACCAGTAAGAGAAAAATCCAAAAGTCATTAATTTCTTGTTCTAGCACTTAACAATATTTATCAGGATTATTTAATGCCCCTGTCTATGACAGAATATTTTATAAATGACAACATTTAGATTGTCATTCAAGTTTGTACGGTACCCTCGGTGCACAAACCTGACTCGCCTTACAACAACAACAACCCATAATGTCCCACTGCTGGGCTCGGGTCTCCTCTCAGGAGAGGGTTAAGGCCATACGTCCCCACGCTGGCCAAGTGCGGGTTGGGGACTGGCAAGAATACGTTGTTGCTACGTAAATCTTGCCGTTGGATGTTTTTAAGCCGCCCGAAGGCCTCCAACTAAGCTTCACGACTGTTATCGTATGATAACAACCGGGACCGACTGCTTAACGTGACCTCCGAATCACAGAGACGCTCATGGTAACATGCCACTAGCGGTCACCCATCCAGGTACTGACCGCGCCATCGTTGCTTACCCTCGGTGATTGTTTCTATTCACCGAGTGCAACTGGGCTATGAGCGTCTACTGGGCTATGAGCGTCTTTTCATTGGCAACTTTTTCCTTAATTCCGTTTATCTTACTTGAGTATAAATTTATTAAAATAATTTTAATAAGGTATTTATAATTTTGATATCAGTTTAAAACAGATAACAAAACAAAAATAATATTCATTACTCCTAATAGTAAACGGGTACCGAAATTTATTAGAGTTTGCAACGTCAGGAAGACACGCATACAATTTTAATCAAATTTTCGTTTTACCAAGTACTATTTTGTATAAGTCAAAGATCCTAAACAAAAAAGTTTCAAAACCCCAAACCACCTTCATTCTTACAACGGAAGTGTCAGAAGTCTCATTTAGTGTAATTTCTTGCTATCAATTTCTTAAGGTTTGCCAATTGTAGTTTATGTTTTTAGATACTTTTTGTTTTATGTTAAACATATATTTAAGAGTATATTGTCTTTCTGTTCTGTTTCTTTTCCAATTCACCATAGTTTATATAAAAAAATATATACAGCAATGTAGAGTATCTAATGCCCGTAGCATGGTATAAATGGTATAATTACTACCTTTTTTTAACCGCTTTAATTATGTACAAAATGCACATCTTATTTTTAACAAATGTCAGTTTACTGATCAACGGTAATATTGGCGTTTTTTATTAAGTCACTGTGTCCATTATCACCACCACCTTTTATCATCTTTATATACTACTAATCCTTGAAAAAAAAAGTTTTAATTCACGTAGGTACAAATCTTTCGATGTACAGATGAATGATACAGTCGCATTTTCATAAATTGTTCGTAATTTAAAAGAACTAAGTTAAAAAACTGTATAATTTGATAGTATACAAGATGAACATGTATGTAAACTAATAAAATTGAAATATATACTTGATAACAAAAATGAGAACAAAGTGATGATATAGAAACAGTGCGGTGTTAAACATGCAAAGTTGCCAATATGTCAGTTTAGTTAAATAATGGAGAGATATCAAGGCCATTCTGCCGAAAATGAACAATGGATGTGGCACGAGACAAAAGCCACTACAGATACCTATTGAAGAGACGCCGACAAAGCCGTTTGCGCAATAGGATTCCATGGAAAGACGTGAACCGACAATTATTATCTCTCTTGATCGAACCATGTCGCCAATTCGAAGAAGGCATGTGTTGTCGTGCTTTTGTTTCAATCTACAACTCCATCATAAATACGTATATGATATACAATTATTCAGTTATGAATGCGATACTCGACCCATATTTTATCGGTACACGAAATATTTCTAAATTAACTCTAAACTGTACCCAATAAGTCCTTTTTATGAAAGCTCGCTCCGTTCATACAATAGGGGTGGCATGGCGAATTTTTTCACGTTACATTGTTAACTTAGAAAGCTCGTTTAGGGAACGTGACGATTGCTACATAAAAGCAACGTTCTGCCTCTTGTAAATTAACTGCCTAAGGGAAAACAGTTTCTGTGTAGCTTAATGCTGCAATTATAAAGTGTTAAGAAGAAATATAGACTTGAATAATATAATTAACGAAGGTTAGTTTAGCATTGGTGTCGGGAGCGCGGCGGAATAGTTTCATAACGTCCTTTTCGGAAAAGTAATATTACGGGTGCTATGGAGCAGAATTGACATAGGACAATTATCAGAGGGTGGGTGTGCCATTACTGTGCCGCCGGACGCACATTAAGTTTGCGTCAAGCGCCAACATTATACGTCCCGGTTTTAATTAAAGGACTGCCCGCTCAGCCCCGTCGCGGTGCCAAATGGAATTGCTAAACAAATTTACCACAAGCGATGTGTCCACCTTAAGTGATTTAATAGGCGTGAAGAAATGCGATGTTTAAATTACTTCAAATCTTATGGCTGAAAATCGTGGCGGAAGCGGAAATTAGGAAAATTCCAAACATATTCCAGGCCTATGATATGTAACTCTTTGATGTTAAAATATATTTAAGTTTTTTTTAGAACGGGAGGGTTTGAATTATGTTATTGTTTACAGTATATTTGAATACTCGGCGAATGTTATAACTTTGTAATTCATTCATATCATTATGTTACAACAGTAAATTCAGTACGAACTCATATGTAAATAACGAAATAGATGATAAAGTAACATTAAAATTTTGACCGCTTTCGCTTTGCATAAAAAACCGCTTTAGAGTGGTAGACACACGCTTTCGTATTCACCGCTTTTCTTCCTTCCCGTACCGAGCGGTCAAAACCTGGAAGTCCTGGAACTCACTACCAGCGTACGTGTTTCTCTTCCACTATCCTATCTTACACTACACTATCCCCGGGTCCTTTAAGCGGAGCGTGAAAAAGCATCTCACTAGGCCGCCTTGGTGTGTGTCGCCTTGCTGAATTGTCCTTATTCGCATTGAGGATAGTGGCCACCACTCCTGGATTTTGCTCAGGCTTTTCATCAGGCAGAGCAGTGTCAACAGGTGGCTACAACATTAAAAAAGTGTTTGTGAGTAAACTGTAAATCCTTTTTTAGATCTATGTTTTGGGAATGAATGTATAGAATGGAGTTTTAAGAAGGTACTTGGAAAAGCCTGATTGTTCTCAATCCTTAAAAGTCTTTGCCTTCGTCAGACGTCATTGTCCGAAGAAGTTTTCTGGATATTCATAATAAATATCCTAAACGACAATAACCTCTTAAGATCTTCAGGTACATCAATAGCAATTAAATAAAATCTCATATGTTGCAAATAAATACTGCTCCATTGGTCTAGTGGTTAGCGTAAGCGACTGCAGATCACGAGGTCTCGGGTTCGATTTCCGGGTCTTTCTTACAAGAAATTCTTTATAGCAGCCCGGAGCATGGAGTATGGAGTATTTTTCCCGCCCGTGCTTCGGAGAGCACGTTAAGCCGACGGTCCCAGTTGTCATGAACGTCTATGGCAATCGTTATTGGGAAGCCAGTTCCTTTAAATATACTTACAACTAGTTCAACCTTTGAATTCAGTTCACCCTCAGGGTTGCGGAGGTACGATGCCAGTCGCTTTGTGTAAAAACTGATATTCAGGTTGAACTACTAGCCGACCCCAAATCTTGGGAATAATAAAGGCTAGGAAGATGATAATGATGTTGAAAATAAGTAAAGATTTTTAATGCAAATGTAGACAAAGTTGTCAAAGATACTTATTTTGCATCAGTGCCTAATTGCTTATGGAAGCTGAAGTGTTGAACATAATCTTGTTATATTTTTGAGAGAATCAGCTAAGAAATAACAAAAAGAGCTTTACAATAGAATACAAGTTTATCTTAGTAATAACTAACTTAACTTAAGACCCTTGTCTTGTGTTGTTAAAGTCAAAGGAAGTTCTATTGATTTATACTTGACAAATCTTTGGCTATTTTAAGATACTTTTCTCCCTCAAAGTTTGACACCTAATTATATACCGATAACAGTCGAGTATCTATTCGATGTTAGTTTTAGGCGCTGAAGTACATCGGTCATTCGCTAAAGAAGTTGGTAAATGTGTTGGAAACAAACTAACAACTGCTCAACCAGACCGCGAAACCTACCTTTATTTATAAACTAATTGAGCCCCGCGGTAAAAGCAATGGCGTAAAGTAAAAAAGAAAAATTAATAATATAACTTCTGTAAAAAGCATCCTATGTTCGTCTCGTGGTTCTAAGCTACCTCCCCACTAATTTTCAGTCAAATCGGTTCAGCCGTTTTGAGTTATAAATAGAGTAACTAACACGACTTTCTTTTATATATATAATTGTCCAACGACATCAGCATTCTTGCTAGTATTTATTCACCATACTGTTATAAGCGATAGCCATAAAGTGAACTGTGGGTACTATCTCTAAAATCGTAGATTCTATTCAGTTCGCTTAAGTGACTTAGTACATTGTGATGTACGCTACGTTGAAGAGCCTTTCACAGTTCATTGCTGGTCATAGGCCTTTTCTTAGCTAAGAAGCTTTGCTTTGCTTTTCACTGACCAGACGGATTGATATAGGGTTCGGCTAAGATTTCCTTCTCTTCCCAGTGATTTTGTCATGTGTAGTTTGTCCACTTAGTTAACTCTTATGACATTCGCAGATGAACAGGGGTGGTGGAACTCATTATTTTAAATCCGTCACCACTCATTCTTTAGTACAACTTACCCCATTAAATCGAGACATAGTTCTGTAGTATAATCTTAAACAATTAGTCCTTCGTTCCATTAAAGTTTAAATAGAAAGAAATACGCTTCACTTGCACTATGATGTCCTAATTAGTGTGTTACTAACTATTCCTTTAAGTTTTTAATCGACTGTCCCTGAAGAAATATTATGTTTTTCGAGTGACATATTCTTTTTCTTTAGCATGCTCTGTTGTGTTATTAAGCGTTTTAGATGTCGTTAGATTTGTTATAATTGGTTAATCACAATTGTTATGTTAAAACTTAACATTGTCACACGATGAAGTAACAGTAATTTAAGTATGAAAAAAATATGTATATCCATCGCTCACTACGCCGCAGATCACAACTTCATTTGCTGTTTATTAAATTTAGAATTAATTCATATCACACATAGAAGTATTTCCACAGTTATTGCTACTTGTAAGAGATCCGATAGTAATTGTCTATGTAGATAATAATTGCGGACACGCGTGGCGTCGTCGGACAATATATGAGCACATTACTCGAGGACGTGTCCTCCCCGCTTAATCTAGCGCTGTAAAAGTGCGTCACCCTTGTCCGTTCGCGGCGACACCCTCACCCTTGTGCCGAACTTCGTTACGCTTCAGAACCGCTGTTTTGCTTGATCCTCATAACGCAATAATATCTCCAACATTATTGTCTGCTTCTATTTTATTTGCTCACTTCATATTTCGTATCTAAACAACTATTTGGGGTTCAATTGCAAATAATAAAACAGTTGAGCGACCACTTGAGAGGCTTTGTATATATTGTTAGTAATGACTATAAAGCGATAGGTTACTATTTTAATAACTTGTTATCTTAAGATGACTTAAATATCTTAGGGTGAATTGAAATAATTAGTAGCATTGGACTTTCTTAACTCGAAAATGAGTCTTCTGTCGGCACTAAATAAAACATATCCGTATATCCCATAAAACTAATTTGATTCAGCAGCTCTTTGGTTTGTGAGGTGGCCATTAATAGGCCTCGTCACAGCCGGCGTATTGACCGCCTGCATTGACCTTTGCTACGATCAATTATTACACTAACGAATTGAGTTGTGTGGTGGCGTGTACCGCGCACATGCGAGTGCGGTTTGTTTGCGAGCTGCGGTGTCTAAAGTAGCAACTCGAGAACAGTTTACCAACAAAGCTAGTGCTCTCAGTACTGATGGCGGCACGTTCGTGAGTTAAGACATTCAAAACCGCTCAATATCCTGGGAGTATGAAAGTTTCGTCGGCGCACGGCTTCACGTGGTCCGGGGGGTGGCGGGCGAGGGGTTCGTCGGGAGGGCTAAACTATGCGAAGAATGCGCAATTAGTGAGCGAGCGAGCGTGTAAGGGGCCCGGCCGCGCCGCTAGGCGGCGAACGCAGTAAGAAAATATAAAGAAGGGGCGGGCCGCCCGCGCCCGTTGTTTAGCGCCCCGCCCGCCTTCGGGCATAACTCCCGATTGTCTCCCGAGAAATCCTCCTTAGACCTGTCGCAACTCAACCCTTTCCGCGAGGATTTGCTCCGCATAGCTTCTGTTTGGGTCAGCGTGAAATTTTACTACGACGCCCATGTAACTGAACAAAGTCTAATAATATATTTTATTCTGCCTTTGTCATTCAAAGTTTTTGACTTTTGATGAATATTATCCGTTACGGTAATGTTATTTATAAGCATTTTTTTTCAAGTTATTAAAATACTTAGCTCACTATTAACACATAGCTCGGCCAGCACACCCTAATGTTTAGATTTAATCTACGATTTCAAAAGAACCGTGTTGATCAATGGGGCACAGTTTGATATAATTAATTTAAATCATACAATGGTGCAATAAATATGGTGCTTTAGACTTAAATTATGGGCGATGTTAGTTGTAATCAAACATTCATTAGACAGCTAATTAGCAGTTATGACGTTGAGTATAGTAACGTAATTAAATTAATAGATAATCGAATAAAGCCTGTAAAAATCGAGTTAATCGAATACAAATAATTATTGATAGAAATATACTTTGTGAATATAAAGCGAAAACAATCGCGAAGTCATGCCCATGGTACGACGTTAATGTATTTCTGATGGATCTCCAATATCTCCCCAGTTGTCGAATAAATTACTTTCCAAAATGCCCTGGGCGTAAGAAGCGGGATGGAAAAATATTAGTCTCGCTTCTAACCTATATTTAATTCTAATACTCTTTAATCACTTCGATGATAATGTCACGAAAAAGTGAGATAATTGAAGTTTTTTACAGATTTACTTGCAAATTATAGAAACGATAAACGATAAAAGAAACGAGTAAATATTCATATTGTAGGTGAAGCGTGCACGCACAATTTCCTTGGCGCTGTATGCGCGTGCGCGAGAGCGTGGCCGCGTCGCGCGTCTCATCGCGCTGGCAATGGACCAAATTAGCCAACTAACGAACTAATAAATAATGATCTCTTGTTTTTCTATTCAGTGTGGAATAGAAACGTTTCGAACGTGATCCTTGTGTGCAGTGCACTATTAATAGAAGGATGCACACGACGTTTCGGGTGAAAGCACTCTTAATGCCCAATTCGCGGGTAGCGGTGTCACCACTGGAAGCTACGTTTTGCTACTAATAACATACGACGTGTATATTCACTTTACTAATTCATGCTAACAGCAATTTGTTAGAGTGGTCGCACTTACTAATTTTAGCTTAACACCCGCCGTGAAAAGTTTACGACGGTGCCATAATTTCGAAGTAATTTCAAGAATGTTTGACTTAAGAGTCTTGAAGAGTTCGCTTCCTAAGATCACAGCTTTTATCCTAGTTTAATATAAAAATAATTATTAATACAGACTTAAATAATTAAACAGAAATCAGCTGTTTAATTTGGAAGGATACTCTGCAAATATTTTCTTTATTTTATTAATCCTTAAGTCCTTAGTAATTAAATATGGTTACCTTATTCTGCCGAGGATGATTTTAAATGATGACTAATGAAGTACTTTACACGATTTAACTGATAATTAGTAATCGATACCTTGTTTACTTTGCAGAACACAGCATGATACTATATTACATTACACTGTACTTACTACATAATCTTAGATTCCCGTTAGAATATGTGATATGTGATAGTATGCAATGCCAAAGTGTACATTTCCTAGAAAGATACATCAAAGAATTAACATCTATGAAAGTCCAGAATATGACATTCGAACCCCATTTGTTAATCAATATAGGCTCGAATAGTTGAGTATATATACGTACGCATTTGCCTCAACGAGCAAGCAAGGGGTTAATTAAATTCGCACCAGCCGCCTCTCGTCGCCATCGCATTCCCCGAATTCAATGAGATTTCAATTTACTTTGCTCTGACCGGCTGTTCCTATCTGCCAAACAATTAACACATACAGTATATTAAAAGTTTGGCGCGAAATGTTGGCTTTCCGTTTTTAATGACACGGTACTCGATTTAAATAGTCCTGTCTCAAAAATGTTGTTACTATGTTGATCGCCTTAGGTTCGATGCCTGATAGTGATGGTAGTTTTTAAAGCGTGTATAATGTGACGTGGGACGTAAAACGTTCTGCTTCCTGGGGACGTCTTGTTTTTTGTCTCGCATACGGGATGGATGTGAGATAAAAAAAAACACGTATTCTAAATGATACATGTTATTCGCAACTTCTAGGTAACTGTGGTTAAAACTAAGGTCTTTTTTCGCAATTTCAATAACAACACTACAATGGATCTTGTGTTACTAATATTATAAATTCGAAAATAACTCTGTGTATTATCGTTTTTACGTACCTTTGCACCGATTTCAATGAAAGTCGTGAGGATGCTTTCATTCCTTAAGAGGGACAAAGGTTACTATTTTTCGACGTAGGACAAGCGGGCGGAGCCGTAGGCAAAAGATAGTACTTTAATATACCTGTGGGTAATTAAATAATAGTTGCTGTATTTTTATGTTCCATCTGTTTTATATTTCTTACTACTTTTATTTTATCAAGGTATATAAACTTAAAAACCTCAAGTCAAGTTGCAATGTTGAACGTTGTCAAAAAAGTTCAAGATATAATATTGCCACGGGCTGGCTCGACCGGGACGGTACTACCCTCGCACAGAAAATCAACGGAAAATTACAGCTTTCGTGTTGTCGTGTTTCGTTGATGAGTACGAGACCGGAGGCCAAATGACGCAGAAGCATTATACGACCGCCATGGTGTAGGTCACTATGCTGCATTGTTGCATTCGCAATAAGTATGATGACTGATTCTGCTGATGCTTTCCATCAAGCAGTGTAGAACTACTTTAGCAGGCCTGTCCATAAAAAGTTCATTTCTTTCTTAACCTTATTTAATTGACAAAGGAATAAAAATATCCTGAAAAGTTTCGAAAGAAGAACGATAAATCTTGCTTTTGTTTGTTTTTTTCTCGTCTTAGTAGAAGTCCAGTCGCTGTGTTATCTCTAGATACACAGCGATATCTATTTATTGACTTCATCTGAACCAAACTTCACTGAACTGCTGAAATACACACACACTTAAAAGCTTGACTGTGCATACTGCATTGATGATAGTGCTAAGTAACGTAACCATGTTAGAAGTGGTTTTTTCCCTAGACTATTCCAACAATCGGTTATTCATGTTAATTAATTTCAATTTCAGAAACGTTATGACCAGACAAAACGTTTATTTCAATCCATAATAGAATAGTTTTATAAATTTCGACCAAGTGCATGGTAGTAAAGTTGCAGTGCTAATAAGTTTCTCTATATTTAAGCACGCCATAGTTCAAAGCGTTACAAACTAGGTACACAGCTTTATTACGAGATAAGTTTGCAAGTGATTTCCAAACTATACACGTGTCCATAGCACATCAAAAGGTCTTTGGAGAATAATGAAACTTGTAGTTGCATCTCATGTTTTGGTAAGTATGTTGATCCATTTCTCCTTTAAATATTTAAGGTATTTTAAAAACATGTGGTGTATTAATGAAAATAATAAAATTTAAATAAGACGTAATATCCCGAAGAATAGTATATACTAAATTTAAGTTTTTAATACTGAAGAAACTATTTGTTTTCGGCGTGTTATTAAATAAAATTGTCCCCGTGGTGAGGTCATCACCCCTGTTCATTCTGTTGGTGTCATAAGAGCCAGCTAAGGAGGCAAACCACCCAAAACAACAACATTTCATAGACAAGTAAAACTTGTACAAATACTGCCAACGCGTTTGGTCATCATGGTATAGTAGGTCAAAATTATTTTATAAAGAGAGACCCATATCCACCATTGGATTAATCTATACTAATAATATTATAAAGAGGAAAGGTTTGATTGTTTGTGTGTTTGTATTGAATAGACTCCGAAACTACTGAACCGATTTGAAAAACCATTTCACCATTATACGTTAAATCATCCTCGAGTATCATAGGTTATATAAACATTTGCAAAAAAGTAAAAGATCCGTATGAAAACTTCGAGACTCTGTCAAGTGTTCTAAGCTTGGAAAGTTTACTAAGAGCGTGTTAAAATATATATTTTAATTTTTGAGTAAATATCACTGTCTATGTGCGAAGCCGGAGCGGGCTGCTAGTTATCTTTATATAATATACGTGAAGCGAAAACTAAGTATCCTTTTTACGAACGGGGGAGTATGAAATTTTGCACATTTAAAATACCAAAAATAAAGTAGAAAAAAAAAACAAGAGGAAGTTGCAGAAACTTAAAAAAATGTTTAAAAAGTTATGGTTGAATTCATCATCAGAGGTATAATAAGTCTATAATACGGGATCACCACTAGTAATGAATTAATTAACTCAAACTTTATAACCCAACTTAAAAATACAAACAGATTTACACACTTTTGTGTACTTATTGTATCTTCTAGTGTCTATACAATAATATGTTATTAACATCTCCAAAGCAATATAACATTATGTCATTCGTGCCATTGATTATTCAAAGTCTATATTGCAAATTTCCTTTAATTTTCGTGCCCTAGAGCGCACTCGGAGTTCTCTAATATCTGAACGCAATTATTGAAATCTGATATGCAATAGAATTTAGAATAACATAGATACTTCGATTTTGCATAGTTATTATAACTATATCCTACTCATCTTCTATTTGAGTGTAACTAATGCGTCTTACGGTTACAAAATATGTTTCTATAGGTCCACGTATCCTTAAAATACGAGTTCTATTATCATAGGCGGTTTTTAAACAGGAAAACCAATAGCTTATCCTTTTAATAAATATTCAGTTTGTTAAAAATATTTCGCAGATTTAACCCAATACTTTGTAAGTCGAGTCTTCCGTATCTCATCACGCGCTCCACGCGCTCGTCATTCGAATTATTGCTGCTTTGCCTAAAAACCAATAGAACTGCATTTTACTAAAATGACTGCATCTTCTGTTACCCCTAACTTACACATAAAACGTTAGAATTAAGTTCAAGTTTCAAATTACTATAAAATTACTCTGAAAACAGCGCGCTACATACAACTGTGAACCCAGCTGAAATATTTGCAAACATACCAGTTTAATCGAATAAATACAGTATAGTAATAACTAAAAATTAAATTCATTTCAAATATTTATCAACAACGTTATTCAGTGAAATAATTTTACAATGGCAGTTTGCACTGACTACGGCGATCCGACCCCGCATTCCTGTTCCACTGCAGTTTCAATTATTGAAAATAGCAATTCAAAATATTTTGAAAATTGTTTCATAACAACAGCGGCGTACTATTGCATAGTACTGCTCCACCGAAACAACTATGCTAAATATTTCGCGGACAATCGTCACATGTTTTCATACCATCATCCCGCGTGGGGTGATTTTTTGTTCTGTTGTTGGGGTTTTAAATTAGGTCGTTTCCGTACAATGTGTTTTGTTTTGTATGACAGCTAATAATATTTTGCACTACAGCTTTGACATTTATAAAAGGTATTGCCTCTAATAATCCAAATAAATCTTATTCTACTATAGGTAACAAAACAATACAGGCACATCATACACATCGTATTTTCCATGAAAACGGTGATGACTGCGTTCCTAATAACAGATTACCTATTGGATTTCAGGACGAAATGAGCTGATAGCAAGATACATAAAGCTGAGAACGGGCAAGACGCGTACGAGAAAACAAGTCTCATCTCACATACAGGTGCTAGCTAGACGGAAACTTCGGGAAATTCAAGCTAAACTGAAAGTGGTAAGTACCCGTTTAATATTCAATATTTATTTACAAAGTAATTACTCATTAATTAGTTCAATATTTATCGTACTAGTATAATTGGTTTCTTTTGTTTTAATTTAAAAGTGTTAATAATATCATTTTTATGATTACGATTGTTACATTAGGCCTATTGCCAGCATTTTTTTACGAATTTGTAACAGCTAAGTCGTTCAGTTTCTAAGGTTTATAAAAGATTATATATCGATAAAGCAATTAACAATCTATATGTTATATGAAAATAAACAAGTTAATAATCAAGATAATTGTATACTTAAAACTAAATATTTTATTACACTATCATAAAGTTAGATTGATATTTTCTCTCGCATTCACCTGAAGGTATACAATACAGGTGTATAAGTGGTAAAATTCTCTAGTATTAATATGGATATCGATGACGTTTAGGATGGTGGGTTGATGAAAGAGAAGGCCCTGCAGTCAATGAGCACTCTATCTAGTGCACAGATAGTTGCGGGCTTACCGCACCCGGCGTACCATCATACGGTACTCAACTTGCAAAAGGCATGCCTTAGTGTTATTAGTAAAAAAAAAACTAAATCGTCTAAGTTGTGTCGCTTCACTACTATTAGGCATGTTGCTGAATGCACGTTTTAAGGACACATTGTATACGAATTGTTGTATAATTGTCAAAAAATGGTTTTAATAGGTCAAGCATTAGGTAAATGCATTCTTCCATATAAAAGATTAAGTTTGTTTTTTTTTATATCTAAATTATTATAATACAAATTATCATATATTTACAAAAAAAAGTATATATTAGTATTAATATATACTTTTTGTTGTCTACTACTCATAGTACAAGCTCTGCTTAGTTTGGGACTAGATGGCGTTGTGTGTTAAAATATTTGAACATATTTATTATTATTATTATTTATCACGAATCATCATCATTATTATGAATGTTTTCCGTAAAATCAGTAACTAAGAAAATGCAATTAGAGTTTAACTGAAACCCCTAAAGGGTTTACAACATTATTTCGTCTCGATTACTTTCAGTTAGCGTCAGAAAAAAAACAAAAATACATCTTAATGACTTGGAACTGACATGAGGTCTGTTTGAAATAAAAAAAAACACCTTTTGAAGCAAAGTCTCGAATTAAGTCAAGTCTGAATATTCTACTCTAACGTCTTCATGTAACACAATGCGATATATTTTCCATTTTTGTACAAATAGCAACTATTTGTGAATGTGATGTCCTTAAAGTACAGTAACAATTGAAATTTGAAACGCTTTACTCACTTTCGTCCTCATATTAAAAAGATAATCAATATTAGTTAAATTGAGCTAAAACTAATTAAATTTGTCATTACAAAACAACACGTATACCAATATTTACATGAAGTCTTGTCTTGTAAACTATTTTAATATTAGGAAGAGGTAAAGTTTTGTGTTTGTAATCTCTGGATTCTACTGAATCGATTTTGAAAATTATTTTAACTAACAGATAGCCACATTATTTATGACTGTCGTAGGCTGTGTATTGACCCGAAAAATCATTACCGCGATATCCGACACACACGCGGGGAGAGTAGAGGGCAAAACCGAGTTATACATAAAGATATTCTAATAACTGTAAATTTTATCCACAGACTTATTCGTAAGTCCTGGAACGTGGCTTACGTCTGTAATATTCTTATAAATGATGGTTTTTAGAATGTAATTAGTAATTGCTCATCATATGTATATTCCCCATGATGACGTTTAACCATATTAATAGTTTTATAGTAATTACACTATTACATTTTATAACTACATAAATTACGAGTCCCTAAATGCGAAGTGAAAAGAACTTCGGAACATTTTTTTAGCCAATGTTATTTACGATATGAAATGAAGTCGTTTCCGCTGTATATTCGCTTAGATCTTTTTAACTACTTAACGGATTTTAATGCTGTTTTGAACAATAGGTAGAGTGATTCAAGAGAAATATTTATATGTGTAATAGATGAATATTAATATAGAGGCCGTGCGAACCCAGACTGGTTCGCTAGTGTAAATTTATAAACAGTTAATCTATAGATTTAAGAAATTTCGTTAGGTATTGCTCTATACATTTAATTGGAACAACTATAAATCTATAAATGCACATCTGCGCAGTCTATATATAAACTCATTGGTTAGGTAATCGTTACGGCAATGTATCCCTTTTGAGAAAGTTTTAACTATTACATTTAACTCGGTTACAACCTTCACAATATCGTAACTCCCCGAAAACATTCTATAATTATACAGAAGATACAGATATAACATGAAAAACTTACCTTAAAAAAACACATCAAAATCGGCCCATCCGTTTATTAGCTATTATGCTACTGACAGACAGCGGTGTAACATATAACTCCACTCTTTTGCGTCGGCCGTTGAAAACAGAACCGTAAACGTGTTTACATAAAGCGAATTAACAAATAATTAGCCAATAATCAATTAGAGAGCATGCGCAAGAGCGTATAACATAAAACTTATCTCGCCATATCTTACTTTTCAAAATAATGCTTCAATTGACTGTGTGTAGTACCTTAACAACTTGAGAATAATTAACTAGTAAATATGCTTATTTTTAAGATTGAATGATAGGTAATAATTAATATTATTTATGTTTGCAGCAATTTTGGCAACCGGGTCTACAAGCTGGGCCGTCACAAGAGTGAGTATTTTTTAAATATCACCGGTCAATTTTTGGTAAGCAAGAAAGAAGGTGTCTATTATCAATTTAGCGTTTAAGACTTCTCATAGTATGACTTATAGCATATATCATTGACTTTTTGTGGTAATACACCGTAGAACAACTCGATAGTTAGGCAATCTAATAATTCTGTGTTGTCTGTATTTCTGTTTTCTTTAAATTCCAATAACAGGCTACATGTACACCAGAAAAAATCTGAGTTACTACACTATAATGGTGCAGTTTTTTTGCTTTTGCTTTTTCGTCTTAATACAGTAAAGGTAATACAGAATATATGGTGCTCAAACAAGGCTTAACAGACCAATCGAAAAAATTATGAAACATTCTCACGGATATCACAAACACTTTCCGACACACTTTCCACACGAGATAACTCTAGAACCATTACCGGAATTTGAACTACTGTCTTTTCTAGGATCTTAACAGTAGGGTCTTCAATAATGAAAGTGTGAAATATTTTCCTGTTATTAACATTCAATTACTTTACAGCGTCAAACCGTTCCCTGGTGGTGGTTATAAAGGTGTTCCCGGAGTTGGGGGAGTCGGTGTAGCAACTGGAACAGATGTCACACCCCCACCTCCTTGGGAAGGCCGCGCTATAGCGACACACAAACTCCGCCTTGTTGAATTCTCAGCATTTGTTGAGCATCCACGTGATCCTGACACGGTGAGCATCTGATACACTCTTCTTCTTCTTTCGATCCTTTTTCCCGATCAATGTTGGAGTCTTCTTTGAAACTTAATATAAACACTTGTACTATGTATAAAAGCCAGAATGAGTGATACAACACTCAAATACTACTTTTATAAATACATATAATACACGGAAAACACGAAATAAATATTTTTAAATCATAGAAACATTTGGTACGAACGAATAATAGGCAGTTTCATAACCAACTAGGTGGTCTACTATAATACAGCAAAATTTCAATTTTTTACGAGGAGCGAATATCATCTTACACAACCTAACTTGGCAGTTTGAACTCCTGTAGAAAGCGTGGTGAAACACTACATAGAGAATTATTTATACACATAATTGATCACAACACATAAAATCACATTTTTTTTATTAGTATTTACTAAGCAAGATAATTTAAAAGGAAAATATTCGGTAAAACCTTGTGAATACATAATATGCCCTTGATTTTTATCAATCTTGTTTTAATCTTATCTGTGTATTATTATGTTTCTAACTTATTCCGCAAATATACTCTACTAAATTAATAATGAGTCTACTAAAGTATTCCATAGATTGCTACAATGTACATCGTACTAACAGTGTTAAGTTTAGACTGTACTTTCCTATTTTAGTTCAAATTCAAAAACAAAGTTCTAAATAATGTTCTTTTACCTTTTACCCAACGCAAATCATCAAGGTCTTTTCAATGTTGAATTGGAATAAAGGATATTTATTAGTTGCTAACCCAAAGGTCGATGTTTCATTTCCCACCCAGAAAAACTAATAGTGTAATGGGCACAATCGTTTGTTTTGTATCTGGGCATAATTACTAGTAGTGCAGTAATCTACAAGTCAGTTTGTCAGCGTAATGTACATTTAGTGAGTTTATTATCAGTCTGGTAACGTTAATCCATCTAGTATGGGAATTGATGGTCGTATACCTTTAAGATCAAGTTATTAGTATTGCATATATGCCTAAAATATAATAGCGAATTTTCTATATTTAAATATAAATAAATATTTTGGACATTTAACACACGTCAAATAGTCCCAATCTAAGCAGAGCTCGACAACTGATACAAATAAATCATGTACACTTTACATACATATGCGTAGAGAACACCCAAACTCCTAAACAAATATTTGCGAATCATACCAATATTTGGGCCGATCCGGGAATCGAACCCTAGACCTCACAGCAGTCGCATACGCAACCGCTGCGCCACCGACGCAATTAATTTTCTTTATAAGTAGACAACTTTAGTTCCAAAAATAGAATATTATAAGAAGTATGCAACAGTTTACCTCTAAACATTCAGTCATTCATTAAGTTCAGTCACAAATTATTCAGACGACAAACATTATTAAACTTATTTCAATGTTATTTTAGGTGTATGCCAACGGTTACTAATCGAAAGTAAAGTACCTTGAACTTTTAATGCCACGAAATACAATTTAAAACATCTGTTTTTAAATATTGACTGACATTATTACTATCTCGATCAACGACGGTATAATTTTCTTAAATTATATTAATATTTTGTTATATATCTTATTATATAAAAGTTTGTAATATATCTAGAGTTGGAGAGGCTGGTAAATCTGTCATACAGATCTTCCTAGTACAGATACCAGTCTTTCGCACAGTTTCACTAATTAAACATGTATCAACTGTAAATCGATTGGTAAATATTCTGTGTGAGAGAGAAATAAAGATTATTTTATTATTATTATTATATTATTTCCAGTATCCCAGTTCGGCGCCTGCGCAGCATCTTTTTGTTCATATAGGCGGTACTGTAACATATGCAGATCCTTTATTAGAGGTAAGCTTGATATTGTTGACTGACTTATGTTTTTACTAGCCTTTGGTCGTAGCTTCACCCACGTGTATGTCGGTTTTGACATGAATTGTGTTTATTGTAGTAATTTGTTATTGTCATTTTTTTTCGTTGTTTTTTTTTATAATTGTATTGAAATTGACTTTTATTTTTTTGAACTTATGTACCTACCTAATAATTAAGTATCATTTATAATATTATCATGCTTAGAGGTAGAATGATACCGTTCCATTAATATAACACTTTATTGTACAACTCATATTCTCAAATAAAAATTGACTGACTGGTTAAATGCACAGTGCAATGACACAATTTAAAAATGATTCAGTACCGATAAGTTGATTTTCTAGTTATGAGTTGCCAATTTTGTATAGAAACAAAAGTACAAAAAGAGTAATTGTTTAGTGAAAGTCCATTTTAATTATGTTTAATTGCGTACTTAATGAAAACTATTAGTAAATGGAATATTTATAAAGGATGTAAGAATTAAATCGCGTGTGTGTTCGCGGATGTTCGACTACATTCAGACTTCTATTAAAAGGTCATGTGATGGTCAGGGTTACACTTGTTGAGTAAAACCATTCACTATAATTTTTGGTCGCTCAGAGAACAAAATATGACATGTTAAAGAAAAAAAACATATCCGCTTCTTATTTATTATATATTATAAGTAGCTACCAGCGAACTTCGTACCGCCATATTTTTCTTTCGTAAATATTCTTAACATATCTGAAAAACTTGTTTTAGTTATTGTGCCCGCCTCACTTTCCAACCGGAAGAGTACAGTCACGGAGAGAAAAAAATTTTTTTTTTTTGTTCGAACCTTCTCCTAACAATAACGAATACACGGAAAAAAGAATTATCGAATTTGGTGCAGTCGTTCGGATTTTATGCGGGTACATACATGTCGGCGATTCATTTTAACTTTAATATTTCATCTGCTTTGTATTAGCCCAAAATGGGTTTAAATAACAACTAAAAAGGATACTCTGTTTTTATTTGTGTCTGTTTTTTTTAATTATTTCGATGTGTCGATAATGTCTGAAAGGGTTTGAAATTAATTCGTATTTTTTGTTTACCAGTCGGTAGATGTACAACAGATAAATGATAAGTTCCCGGAGAAGAAAGGCGGTCTCAAAGAGCTATATGAGAAGGGTCCAAGAAATGCCTTTTTCCTTGTCAAGTTCTGGGCGGACCTAAACACAAATAACCTGGACGATCCAGGGGCCTTCTACGGAGTTACTAGTGTGTAAGTATTCATACATAACTATATGTGAAGCTTGTTTTCATCCCCTTATAAACATCACTTTGTAAGAACCACAAATTGTTGATCTGAGTCTAGATCTTCCTTGTGTGCGTTTCATGTATGTTTGCAGTCTCCCGCGACTAAGAATATATTCCTAATCCAGGAGTTTTTTAAAGAACAAATGCTATTACAGAGATAGATAGATAGAAAACTCTTTATTTGCACACCGTAATACGGATTAAATAAGTAACATAACACATAAAATGTTTGAAGTGTAGTGTACAAAGGACTGCCTTCTTGCCGAAAGAAATCTCTTACAGGCAACCTTAAGGCCTTTTATGCGACTATATTTTACCAACAACTTTTGATTCCAATGACATCAAAGGGGAAAATCTACTGTAAATAACTAGGTACTTTAAGATATATGTATCAATCAGTTGTAGAACACATATCTTAGTTTTTGTTGTATTGAGGGATTTTTTAGCGTTAAAAATATTTAAAAGATTACGGAACGATATTTCCGACGTTTCGAACGGGTTACACCGCTGGTAACGGGTGGACTGTATTTAAAACTAGCTGATCCGGCGAACTTCGTACCGCCTAATCATTTTAGTGAAAAAAATTCTGAATTACCGAAAAAAATATTTTAGTAAGCCCGTGTTAACACTGGGCACGCGGACTAAGAAAATATAACACCTTCAGTTTCCTTTAATTTTTTCTATACAAACCTTCTGCTGACAACAACAAAGACATAAAAAAAAAGTATTATTGCAGTCGATCAAAAGTTATGTGCGTACTTACATTTTTAATTATATAGACTATGATGTTCTCTTAGCCGATTACGGCCACGGCGGCCAGTTTCAACGAAGACCAGCCAACTACGCAGTATATATTATAATGCACAAGTAGGTGTGCACATACAGGTGCACTCTCTGTTCCCTCTCTCTCATAAGCCGATGGGACGGTTAACCAACACGATCAGGGAGAGATCAGGCGCAGGACCGACAGTTTTACGTGCTCTCCGAGGCACGGGGGTTCAGACCTCAACTTCCAAACTGTTATTAAGTATTTATATAATCAGAAAAACCGATAGACTATATACATGTATTAAATATTTATCCCAAATTTGTTTGTAATATAATTCAATCCCGCTAATCCCCATTAACGGTGTCTCATTGGAACATCGCCATTCTTTGATCTACGCTCTCTCTGAATTCCTAGAAACCAGTACAATGGTGCACTTCACTATGAAATTCCGAACGTACCTCGAAAATAAAGTAACAATATAACGAAGGTCGGTCATGCCGTTTAATATTTTTTTCTACTATTGTTGTTCATCTTGTAACTATGAATCATTTGCGACAGTTTTAAACGGCTCGTAGTCGAATGGCGCCAATTTTTTCTCCAAGAAATCTGTGATTCATCTTCAAGAACTTTTTATTTTTAACTAACTTCCTAAACTACCTAAACCTAACTTCGGTTTTGTGTTATTTTGATCTTTAAGGTTCTAATTTTAAAGTTGTAAATAACAAAAAACCATTCCTTATAGAAATATCGTTTAGGATTAAGAGAGTTTTTAGTAAACTGTTCTACTACTAAGTAACAGCTTCTTAATATAGGAATGGGTAGGAGGATTAGAAACCAAACAGCTGATTTAGGAAGCTAGTAATTAATTTAACTTCATTATTTTATAAAGACACTAGCCGACCCCGTTGCCCGTAGCTAAATAATTTTCCCGTTTTTGTAATATTCTTTATTAGTGCTCCGTTCCTATTGGTCTTAGCGTGATTATATACAGGGTTAATTTAAATTAGCGCATCACCTCTTGCAGGAAGCTTCACTACATCAATCCCAACAACATTTCTTCTATGACTTTTTTTAATTAACAGTTTTAAAAGTTTTTCCACACAAAATTTATTTATTGCCTCTGAACTCGCATAGTTCTACGCTACGCATCTTGCGTAGGCAAAATATTGGCACGTGTTGCGGGGCGCGGAATAACGCGGCGGTGGCGATACACAAAAGAAATTAAGAAATTTACCTCTACCTTTCACGTACGACTACGTCACGATCGATTGGAAACGCTTGCGCAACTCGCCCCGGTTCCCGCGTAATGTCGATAGCGTCTTCAAGCAAACAACCCCACAGCTTTATAAATTAGTATAGATAGGAATATATACTGAGCCGCTAGGGATTTTATTAAAATTTATTCTAATGGACACAAAGACCACCCAGACTCAGAATAACCATTCGTGAACTATGATGCCACCGCTTACCGGTCACCGCTTAATCCATGCAGTCAATTACTAAGGCTATTACTTTTTTACATGTTTATTATTTTGCGTTCATTGTATAAACATATACATAATATTTCAGGTACGAAAGCAATGAAAACATGACTATAACGTGTAGCACAAAAGTATGTTCTTTTGGAAAGCAAGTGGTAGAAAAGGTAGAGACGGAGTACGCCCGCTTCGAGGGCGGTCGCTTCGTATACCGTATACACCGCTCGCCTATGTGCGAGTACATGGTGAACTTTATACACAAGCTGAAACATCTACCCGAGAAGTACATGATGAACAGCGTACTAGAGAACTTTACTATATTACAGGTCAGTTTTAATGTTCAATATGCTGTAATTGTTAATGTATTAAGTATTACATAACTTACTGTAGCCACGTAACTTACAGTTTGTATCAAGGCACAATATATTATGTACAAATACCATGTAGGTTTCAAACTTTGCGTTTGTAGTATTCCTCGTAAATTTAATTCTAGATTTTTGTATATTTTTCCGAACCACAAACTACTTAACCAACCGATCTAAAAATCTCTGATGGGTTTTGGGCATAAAGAAAACTAATTATTAGTATAAACCGAGATGTATTTTGATAACAAGTGGAGATAATTTTCGACACACACAGAACAGTGTACAAGAGCAGTGTTACCACACATCATAGATGAAAAATAACCAATATGACATTGACATAGAATGATAATGTCAATATTATGTTTATAAAATATACACTAACAATCTCTCATACATTGGGGTACGCTACTTTCTAATTTGAAACCTACCCACAATAAAAAAAAAAAAATCTATGTTAATTTTGACAATGTTTTTAACTGCGAGTTTAGTAATGTGTGTGGAGATCGTTTTTTGTTTTTGCGAAAGACGGTCCCCATTTCATGTCATCCACATTTTTTATATTTTTTATCATTAATTCCATCACTACCAAGACTTTACATACTTGACATTGGCAGAAATAGCTGATCCGGCTGATTGCCATATCATCAAAAGAAAAAAAAAAAAAGTAATGTGTGTGTATACAGCTAAATGTGCAATGTGTTTGCAGGTGGTATCAAACCGAGACACTCAAGAGACGTTGCTGTGCGCGGCATTCGTGTTCGAAGTGTCGAACAGCGAGCACGGCGCGCAGCACCACATCTACCGGCTCGTCAAAGACTGAAGCCACTCCCGCCTCCCGCACATCTTCTCTTAGATTCCAAAATATAAATATTCGTTATGAACCTATAGCAAAATGTGATCTGAAAATTACGCTACAAGTATTTTTGTAACTGAGTGTTTATTATACATAGCTCAATTTTAAATACTATCGTTCCGACGGTGATCGATCGCCGGTAACGACGGACCCTGTAGATATTCTACTACCCTTTTCGTTTCGTAACGCTCTCGATTTTAAAATGTTTTTTCTACGATCTAGGAAACGGAGAGTAACAATAATATTTTAAATAGTTATTATAATATAAAATATCGATTGGTATACTTATTCGCGTGTAAAAATATCATATAAAAATATAGATTGAATACACACAGTGCCTCTATAATTATGTTACATTAACATAAATTACTTGAGCGTCTTTAGTCTTTTCACTGCATTGAATATTATTGGAGAGATTTTAGTACATAATGCTAACGTGAAAAGATTAAAACTTAGTGTAGTGTACCATGAAAATAATAGATTTAATAAGTATAATATATAGAATACGCCACACATTATGACAGATAAATGCTCGTGGTACAATTTTACTGTTGCTTTTTTAGTTTTCTTTAAAACCAGTCCGAGTGTATCTCTTCCTTAGCTTAAATTTTGATTAATTTACTATTTGGCATCTATTATTTTCCTTCGAGTATTTGCTATGCTTTAAATAATTATTTCATTTTTGCCTTGTTATTTTTAGGTCTTTTTGAGACATAGCATTTTATATAGTTTCTATATGTTTTGCCAGATTTGACTCACTATTGCAGTCTTTGCCACACTAAATACTAGGTACCTAGGGTATGGTATTGTACCTATGTTGTACATATTCTATTGTTATGTACGTAAAGTTAATAGTGTCCATGTGTTCACACGGTCTGCTAGATGTAAGGACGTGTAATAATAATAATAATGTATCATATGAAAGTTATGTCAAGTCTAGTACGATCGTGTACATACGTTATGTACATATCTAAGAACCTCGAACAGATATATTAATATTTGGGAGCTCAGTCCCTCGGCAGCTGTATTTTATAAGTCTTGATCGTTTAGTTTTTCGTTTTCTACATAGTTACTTTTATTTCCATGGAACTAATGTAAAGCAATAATTATAGCTTCTGCTTCGATTTCAAAGTACAAAGAGTGTCCACACTACTCAAAAACCTACAAGAATACGTGTTTACGTGGCAATGATTTGATCTCTCTTTTAGTCAAATATTTTTAGGATCCTCCCGTGGCGTGCTGACGCGCTCATTTAATTTTACACAGAGTTAAGTTTATGTGCATTAAATAGTGTTTAGTTTCAAGACATGAGGTAGGAATATATTATCTTAGATAATAAAAATAAGAGATTTTTGTATTTATTTGATAGATTTATATTAGATAAATTGTAAAGTGACTAGCTATAAGATTCTTTTTTTTTATATGGCGATAGTCGTTCAGCAACTTATCCGTGAAGTTGTCAAATACTTAGTACTTAAGGAAACAACTTAATTTTTTTTTGTTGCGGCCGTTAAATGTTCTGTCCAAAAAGCGGTATAAAGTGTATTCTAAATTTCTTCCTTATACAAATCATGTTTGATAGATGGCTTTCGTGCCAGATGTTTGCAACATGACGCGGCCACGGTGTGTCCAATTATTAAATGAGATCTGCCCTGTTGTGATTTTATATTTTTAATGTTATATTATGTACTCAATGAAATGAGATTAACTCAAATTTATTCGATTCTTGCAATTTGCAACAGAACGAATGTAGTTTAAAGTTTAATAAATATGGAATTGTTCGATGCCGATGGCAATATTCAATAATAGGCGATAGAGCTCGTGTTGTGTAAATAACATATAATTTTAGCGCATTTCTTTCAGTTAGTATTTGTAAGCGGTTTTTGCTTCTATTCAAGTCTTTCATATCGACAATCAGCCATATCAATATGAAAATATAAAAAGATTTCGTCGGCGGAGTTGGAGATAATCATTTGCTTTCGGCTGCATATTCCATTATATTTGTTTACATTTATTCATCGTTTATTACATCTCTTTTTATCTGCGTAGCAAATGATTTCTTACAACAATACTTGCCGACAGTGTACAGTATTTTAAAGATAATACTACGTTAAAGATTTGTATGAAAATTTAATTATATTGTCTTCATAAAATTGTGTATTATTATTTGATAATGACATCTGTTACCATCCTTACTAACATACAAATTATATATTGAAGCTCATACTACACATATAAACCTTCCTTTTAAATTCCTTTTTCCTGTCTAATGTTGAAAACTTTAAAAATATCTGTGCCAACAGACAGCGGGAACATTTTCATTTTATACTAAGTAAAAGCAATGCAGAACGGAGGGCATAGATTGAATCTATGTCTAATTCGATTTGTAGATTTTGTGCAAGGCAATGTATTTATTACGTGAAAAAAAACTCACTCTAAGTTTTGGGGTTATTAGATAAATAGTAGAAAATGGTTGTTAGAAGCAATCTTTATTTATAAAGCTTTGTCCTATTACTAAAGATTTTATTTTTTATACTGTCATATACACAGTTTTGGGTCGACAGAGGTGTTTTTTTTCCTGATTTTATGCTAAGACAAAAGTATATTTAAATTAACATATCTACTATATATTAAGGCAACAGTTTATATAGTATGATTAAACATTACTAGAATAAAATTATTGCATTATGGGTGAAAATAACATTTTGACTTTGACAAGTAATCAACTAAAATGCAACCCTCTTCATTCTCATATACTAAATAGGATATAATACTCTTTAATATAAGATTGTTTTTGAACCCCACCTAATGTTTTCAAACAGGATAAAATGGTTTTACTCCCAATAGTTCCAAGCTAGTTTCACATGTAACATTTACAACTCATTAGTTTCATACATGGAATTAATGGGAATAGATATTTGAAATGAAGTTTTATTCCCAGTAGAAAGTAGCTTCATGAAGCAAGATTTACATGAAATTGAAGTCACTTGACCAACTTGCTTGCAATTTGATACTACTTTTATGGTTGAGGTTGATTATACAGGTTACTTATTAAAAAAAAATACAGATAAGTAAAAAAAAAAAGTACCGTTAGCTGTAGAAGTAGTGTAAATTGCATGGAAACATAGGTTTTTAAAGTATACAAGTTCCATATGAAACCAATTACCTGTAATTTCTGGGAATAAACCTAAATAGGTACACCAAGTCTTCAAATACTTTTAGTCAATTTATACAAAACTAATATTGGGTCAGTGACGAAATTTTATCTAACGGCCAAACTCTACACACAACTCTACTTTTAATTAGACCTTCTGGAACAGGTCCGTATAGTCTAGAATCAGCTGAATTACTCGAGTTATCCCCCTCTAACCAAACATGCCCCCTAGGTACAATTTGACTACGTTTTGGAAATGGGAACTTAACATGGTCACCAGGAAGAGCTTTTATCCTTTTACAGATATTTTGTTTAGGATTTGAGGGATTTTTGGCTATGATGATATCTCCTCTCCGTAGCCTTTGAAACCTTGGTGTTATATGTTCAGTAAATAGTATGTTGTTTGATTCCAATGTGGGCTCCATGGATGGACCAGAGCACTGTAAATAAATGTAATAAAGGTTATTTTTATGTTTAAATATGTAAAATCCTGCCTGTCTCCTGGAAGGAGTAGGTTAGAGACTTTTTTTTAAATTTCTTTAAAAGACAATCCCACCTTAGGAATATTCATGCTATGTCAAGGGGGACTTTACGAATATACATGAAAGAAACACCCAGACTCAGAATAACAATTTATGAATCACATAAACTATGGCTCAATGAGGGATATAAATCTACAACACAACTTTTCGCCAGTGTTTCAGCCCATACAATAGCAATTGGGATGTTTTTTTGGTAGTGTTTGCCGTTGACAAGCAGCTCTTGATCCTAAATTTTGGTGGCAACTCGCCTTTGCACCTTACTTAATGCTTTATTATTTTAATGGAAGTTTTTTTATAAATGTATGAAAGTATGTATACTACTAGTATAAATATCCATGGACTCCAGAGTTCTGAATTATAAATAAATACTTTCTGTCTAAATATTAATTTGAACTAATTTGCATCACAAAATAATACTTTATAAGTTACAATAAATTAAAATGTTGACGTTGGATAGTTAGAGTATTCAAAATATTTAGAAAGGGTTCTTCTTGACTTGGTCATTTCATGACATGACCTATGATGCCCAAAATTTACATGCAGGTCCAAGACAGACTAATTTGTCTATTTTATTTTAGCTTTGTAAATATAAAGCCCGTTAGTAAAGTATTTATGCATTTCGATGCATTTTCAATAAAATTGCAGTAGCGGGCAGGTAGTGGTACAAAAAAGTACTCTTACATATCGTGGAATATTGATCGAAATCATCGAAAGTAATTGTACCTGTAATATATACGATAAATATAATGGATTTACAACCGACAGACGTACTTACCACAACGAAGTCTCCAACATGGTTAAAAGTACAGTGGGCAATGCATACGGTTTGTATAACATAGCCAGCTACCTCACACGACTTGCCAATAAATTTTCTGAAGGCCATTTTCTGTATGGTTCACCGACATTTAACGATTTAAAACAGTTTTTTATGAATTCTATCTTCACTTGATTTCATTCTTTGATAATAATTAAAGTGAAAAGAAAGTTTTTTTACAATATCATTTAAAGTTCCAATTCTATTTTGAACTTGAACATTAGAATTTGTAATGTCAAAAGTGTCAGTCAAAATATACTTGGCTGCGTTCAGAGAACCGCTTGACGAATCAACTGTTGCTTATTAGTATGGTTGTGAGACTATAGTATCATATAGTCCCATTAATTTAAAGAAGCTGTAGAAATTAATTAAATATTTTTCTGTCTTTGTTATTAGAATTTCATACAATTTATTAATCACACAAAGTTTCGTATGTGGGGTTTGAACCCATAAGCCTCAACACTTGAGCGCACACATCATAATTATGATCATCATTACGATAAATCGAGTTTGTGATTGTAATGATAGAAAGCATGGTGACCTACACTACGGCGGCCTGGTGAGAAGCTTTTTCGCGCCCCGCTTAAAGGACCCGGGGTTATAAGGGAAGGAAACACGTGGGCTTATAGTGAGTTTCAGGTTTTGACCGCTCGGGACTGGAAGGAAGCACCGAAGCGATGAGTACGAGAACGTATGTCTTCCACTTTAAAGCGGTGACTTCCAAGGCCGGCACGAGTTGTTCTGTAGAGGAAGGGAGAGGGGGGAATCCGTTGGAAGAGCTCTTCAGAACACTCTTCATGGAAAAGGCGATAGAGGACTGTCGAGAAGGCGATATCTCTATGCAACTGCAGAGGCTCAAGGGTCTCGGTGACTTCGAGACTATCAACAATACATAAGGAGTTAACAAGTTTTGATAATGCCTCTTTGTTTTAGTTCATACTTTTTTACAATTTTTACGATTGATTTTTATTTTATATTATTGTGGTAGAATATAGAATAATTTATTTAGTCGATTATAGTGAAGTCAAACTTAAAAAAAAAACTATCTCTTCAATTTAACGATGACATATAAACGAAATGACATGACAGCGGAATCTAACAGTCTACTACTATTGTTATGTGGAGCAATCGTCGAAGTGGCTAGAGAATATCGAGCCGTGTGATTCGTTGTAAGTTACGTTTTGTAGTGAACTACCAGTATCATTATCCTCCTGCCTTCTAAATGTCTGTTTACGGTAGTCATGATATTTGATATGAAAATAATGTGTACCTAGAAATTTTGTTGTAGACGTTTCGTTGGCTTTCACAATAAAATTTTGTTTCTGCAGGATTATTTTCACAGAAATAACAGGACACTAAAATAATAAAATAGTTTTCGATAAACTCTTCAGTGATAATTGTTGAATCTAACAAAGTATTCGTATATACAAGAGAAGAAAAAACCCGTCGAATGAAAACCCTAACCAACTGTGAAATGAGTGTGCATATTTAGTGAATCAACGGTGGAATGGACATCTGATGGAAGATTATCATCTTTGCTGAAACTCTAAGACCTCTGACACTTAATACCATGTGAGTGTTTTTTATGGTTACTTTATACAACCTTCTTTACTGCCCCCAGTTCTTAACAAAAAGCATGAGTCACACGAGTTTCGATCACGATTGATTGAACACACTTTTAATTGTCTTTATCTCTAAATAACAATAAGTGGTAATATAATGATTTTATTGTTGTGGCATGTAACAGTAACATACTAAACTTGGAAGATAAATGTCTATACATAACTTCAACCAGAGACAATGTTGATTTACTATGGCATTAATATTTTCTTAAGTTTTATTTATTTAAGTATTTGTTTATTCAAGTTTCATTTTAATCATGAATTGAATAGTCAAAAGTTCTTGATTAATGTTAATCGTAATTTCATAATTTTACTTAAACTGTTTAGTGTTTTATTGTTGATTACTTTTCAATGAAATATTTGTATTTAATAACAATTAAAATCCTTAAAAGGTACAGAAAAATATGTATATTTTTGGTGATGCATATTTAAAATATTGATTTCACAATTTTTTTGTTGCCTTGCCAACTAGCCACTCCAAGTGGTGTAGTTTATATTATTAGGGAACTTCTTTCATGTGCTAATTATTGTGAAGTCTTCTGTGTGCTCTTATATATAATGGTTTGCTCTACAGTGATATCAGCATTTCTGGGTAATGATATTATGTGAATTATATTTTCATAAGTATCTTATTGTTAGAGAACTAACAGCAAATCTTGACCATAATTTCATTAAACCCACATATGATTAAAAATAAATATATAATCGCCGGGTTAGTGGCAAAATCAATTTACTCTATTTTTAAATAAAAGACAAAATGAAAATTTAATTTAAAATTAAATAATAGAAGTTAGTGTTTGTCATATAACTATTTGAACTTTGATAGTCATTGAATACACTCTTATGTTGGCATTGTTTTTTTAATGAGTTCATCATTTTTAATCTATATTTTTCCAAGCCACTTATGCTTTTTTTTTGGACCAAATAGTTGGTTTTGCCTTTAACCCCTCGTAATATAC
The DNA here is from genome assembly GCA_003709505.1 of Hyphantria cunea. Taxonomy (NCBI): domain Eukaryota; kingdom Metazoa; phylum Arthropoda; class Insecta; order Lepidoptera; family Erebidae; genus Hyphantria; species Hyphantria cunea. Next base: position 1,099,746 of record PKRV01001907.1, on the reverse strand, counting down.
AAATTTATAGTTTTGAAATTGCCCCTCAAACTGAGGTACATCAGTGGTCATACAGTTTAACATTTCTTACTATACTCACTAACTCTCATTACATGAATGAAATAAATGATTATAATTTAGGCTATTTTTAGTGTGCAAATATTTATAGGACAGCATGCTGAGCAAATATAAAAATGATATGTCAAAAACTAGCCTAAAAAAGCCACAGAGTATTATATCATAGACCAGTGTTTTTGGGGACTTTAGTTTAATATAACTAGGCCATCTCTAGGTACATTGAGAGCGGCTTAGTCAACAGACAGTTACACTATTGAGTACAAGTGTGCCTAGTCCCTGGTAAGATATAAGTGTGTGGAATGTAGTCCAGTTATTATAATCTTACACATAGATTAACAATCACCTCCACTTGGATAGACCAATGCACTCCTAATCCAAATCAGTGATGACTGACACAGTCAACCTGCATCTTAGTAAATTATGCCTATTTGGCAATATTAATAGTAATGATGTGTAATGATAATGAGTATATTAGTAAAAAATACCTATTTAACTACCTGATTTGCAAAAACAAAGGTGTATTCAAATTCAACTTCGAAATCATTTATTCAATAAGACATTAATTGACATTTATGAACATTAAATTAAGCTATAGATAAAATTCATAGATCTACACAAACACCTTGAGGTGAATTAAGTGAAAATACCAAAATTCACTGCCTGCCTGTTTGTGTAAATGTGTCGAGCCTTGTGAGAACAATACTTGCAAAGAAACTCATGGTCACTCATTTTATAAGTCAGATCTTCATTTGTCTTCATGCATAACAGTTAAGAGACACATGTATAGTTATTAGTCTTGCTTCTACTAGACTAACAGAAATACTCCACTGACAGGACGAACAATCCCACTGTTCCATCAAAATTTTATTGCTGTTAAAAAGTAAGAAGCTAAATAAACCCTTTTTGACCACATTGTTATTATTAAAAAAAAAAACAGTGTATAACAGTTGTTTTCAAGCTCTGTTAATGATAGTTAATCATAACATTATAAGGCTAATTAATAAGTTACATTGACATGTTTATTTATTTATTAGTTTACTTTTAACAATTTCATATTATTACAATAATATAATATATAACAATGCAGTTTATTATATTAAAGTTGGTTTGTTATTAATATGATGGATTCTATAAAACATATATGAAGGTCTTTTATAGAATTTGTTATATTAATGATTACCGAAATTTGTTGACGAAGTCATTGGCATAACTTATCTGTCCATTTATCATTGCATATGTATGTATTTTACCCATGTCTTATACGAATGTATGTATATGTATGTTTGTATTTATGTGTGTGTGGGTATGTATATATATACATATGTATATGTTTGTATAAGTATATATTGGGTGTATGTATGTGTGTGTATATATATACCTTCTTTATCTTCATGTACCTTGAACAACTTTGTACATTTCGAACAATAATTTTTACTTGCTTCAAAAATACACCTACTACACGTAGCTCTGCACCACCTAAAGGTTGACTGAAAGATAATGCCCATGGCATTAAGTCCGCCTTTTGCAATGTAATTGCATGAAGATTAAATAAATAAATAAATCATTTTTATTGTTAAAACTCAACAATAACATTCTTAACTTTGGTTTTTTTATTTGCCAACAGATACAATGGGCAAGTATTCGGGAAAGAAATGCCGTCTTCTTTCAATGTTATGGCTGACAGGCAGCTTTTTCTTTGTGGAGTTAATAGTAGGTTACATAACCAATTCTATGGCACTCGTAGCAGACTCATTTCACATGCTCAGTGATGTTGCTGCGCTAGTAATAGCCTTTTTATCAGTTAAGGTAAGTTGTTAATTCATTTGTTTTAAAAACACCAGTTGCATGACTGATAAATTAGTTCATGTTAAATTAAAACTCTTTGTTATCTCTCTAATGTGTTCCATATTCTTTGCAAGTTGAATTTTTCGTTGTATATGTGGCTATAACTCAATTATTTCTTTAAATTATTATGTGCAGAGGCCCAATTATGCAGAAGAATAGACTGCTATAGTGTGGGTCACCAGTTGCACTGTTGAAACGTTTTAAATTTTAAAAAAATGGTAGATTATTGTGTGTCCACCGTTGCCCTAAATAAGGCCTCTCTTTAGCAAGGAGCTTTTGGCCTAATACACCACACTGGCCAGATGAATTTGTATTGGGTTTCTGTCAAGTTTTCCTTCCTTTTTTTCCTTGCACAAAAACATCTGTAATGATATAATTCTATAAACTTCTTAATATACACTAAATAATATATTAATACTAGAGTTTAGTCATATGACTAAACCTATTATGTCTTGCGTAATTAACTATATTTATTACAGTCTAGTCAATTCACTAATAGTGCCTGGTTGGGTGACCGTTGATTCGGAGGTCACGTTAAGCAGTCGGTCCCGGTTGTTATCATAGGATAACAGTTGTGAAGCTTAGTTGGAGGCCTTTGGGCGGCTTAAAAACATCAACGGTACGGTAGCCACAACGTAGTCTTGCCAGTCCCCAACCCGCACTCGGCCAGCATGGGGACGTATGGCCTTAACCCTCTCCTGAGGGGAGATCCTAGCCCAGCAGTGGTACATTATGGGTTGTTGATGATTGACGTTGATGATGAATCATCAACGTCAATCATCAACAACCATCATACGTCATTCATACCTTTAACTATAAATAGAAAAATGTGTAAAGTTTAGTAGAGCTAGAGCTATGCTAACAAACTTTTCGCTTTTGTTTGTGTAGTCCTCTAGAGAGGTTGAATCAAGATCTCATAAGCTTCCAAATGTCTTAATAACTGCCGTTTTCGGATCCCTCCTATTCTAAACGCACAGTGGCATCCTGTGTGGTTTTAGTCGGTACGATTCCGACATACGATCCCGCCGCAAACCCCGATGGGTGGTGACTGCCAGTGGGGGTTTCTACGCGTTAAAAAAAGAAGCCTAATGATGAGCTTAATCCCTTAACTTTCCAGTTTCAGTTTTTAAATATTTTCATTTATAGGGACCTAACTTTAATTATAAGCAACGACATTAAACAGAGAAATGGAAATTAATTGCGATATCGTATAAAAGAATATATCTATATTTAAGAGTAAACGTACGTTTCCTTAAACACCCAAATTAATTTAGATTTTAGTGAAATTCATTAACGAATAAATTTAAAATTAAACATTAACAAGTATGTCATATATGATATACAAAAGTATTTTAGTTTTATATATGAAGTATATTCTGACACCTATACTTTTAAACTTTCTAACATTCGAAACTTAGTCTGAGAAATCGATTCTTTAAACCTAAGTAAGTTTACAAGTTCGAAAACAAATTATTCCAGTCGAATTTAAAACCTCCTCCTTTTAAAAAAACTGTTTGGTACGTCGTGTCACGAGTGTATAGTGACATCAGATAGCTGATGGAGCAGTGGAGGTTTCTTCGTTGTAGGTAGTGTTCAAATAAAACAGAAGTGTGCTGTAGTTGACGTAGAACCCGATATATTTGTACTAATAAAAGGACTGTTAGAAGTTTGCCCAATCAGCGATTTTGTACTACTACGCGACGTGTTTAGTTCAATGATCGATATTGCACAGCACATATAAATTGCCATGTTATTCTATATATGTATATTTTCATAAGTGCGGAGTCATCAAATCCTGTACTATTTCCTACAACGTAACTCATTCTTTTATACTTTTAACAATTTCCCGACATAACAATTTTGTATGGGAAGTCCCGTTACAGATGATTTCCACCGAACTACTTGCATCGGAACGGCTTTTACGAACTTCAAACGATATCGAATCGTGAATACTGTTTTTAAAGTTTAAATTTCTTTGGAAATCAGGGTTCTTCTAATTCTTATGGAATTCTTAGTCGGCTTCGATAAACGTATGTTTTTAATTTAGTATTCTGAAGAAGTGCGACCAAATGTCATTGACACTTCATTGTGTATTAGCAAATAATCCGCGTATTAAAGAAAAGTAAGTGTATCAATAACAGTTGATAACGTTATTTGCAAATAACTCGCTAACAGACATTGTTCTCCATAAATTGTTAGAGGTTTTTTAATTTCTTTAAAAAAAGAACTTTCTGATCCAAAATTCTCGTAATAGTTTCCATACGCAAAACTAATCTTAGAAGGCGCCACCGAACTATAACGTAAACAGTATTAGCGTAGTGTACTTTAAAATGTTATTATTTGATTATTTTATTATATTATCATATTATTATCATTAATAACTATGGACGTCTAACTATTCCGGAATTAAAAAAGCTATTCTGGGAACACGGTGCATCCCACAACGGAAAAAGGATCTTATTGAAAGGCTACTTCCGTTTGACGCAAATCATTACTTTGTAGTGAAACCCACTACTTCGTCCTTACATATTGAAAACGATGAAGAGAATGACTGTGAAGAGGAAACTATATCTCTATTTAGACCAGATATAAATAACTTTATTAATAATACCAACTCTAATTTACCTCCTATAATAATGTCAAACATACTGAATTATTTGGAAAGATTTCTTGCAACAATAGAAAAAGGAAACGAACTAATTATAAATATTTTTTTTTCGGGCATCTAAAGCACGACGCCATCTAGTCCCAAGCTAATTAGACCTTGTGTTATAGGTACTAGACTTTTTTTGTAAATACACACATATTATATACATAGAAATCACCCAACTCCGAAACAAATATTTGCAGATCATACAAACATTTGGTCCGACCCGGGAATCGAACCGAGACCTTAAGAACAACAGTCGCATACGTTACCACTTTGCCATAGAGGCAGTGAAATGAATGATATATGAATATGAAGTAATGTGAAGTCCAAACCCTTTTTTTGTGACTTGTAAGAAACATTGTTATTATAAACCAAAACGTTTATTTAGTGCCTATGTATAAAGTCATATCACAAATGTGCATTTGAAAACGAAATAGTATTGGCGTTAAAATCTGAAGGATGCAAAGATTTCATACCATTCGCTAGATATTTTTCCTAGTATGGTTTAAATCATGGACGTATGTTATTGACTTCATACCTTTTTTTTCCCCCGTCGAAAACCCCCTCGGATACCACCTAATGTGGCATGTCGGACCCGAACCGACTAAAACCGCACGCCATCGCGGGTACTAGGAGCCGGGGAACCAGGTGCACCCTAGGAAGAAAACCTTGGAACCCCGACGTAACTCGGGCCACCCACTGTTTCTAGGTGGCCAGCATATTTTCCCCTAACTTCTTTATGATTGTCAACTATAATAATGCTGCACCGCATCGTTGTCTGATATAACATTTACCGGTGACCGAATTTATCATCATAAGGATAAATATCGGTTATTCCCCAATTAGCCTCATAGATGTTAGCGAACACCTGTGGATGCCAGACAATGCCCTTGGTGTATTTACAGTATCATATATATGCACATCAGGCAAAGATAGCGCATAGATATGCAAATTTGTTCATGAATTACTTCGTACATTGACTGTTACTTTTTGAGAGAATTGCAGACAGACGCAGCAAGTGGACTTATTTCAACGTCGTGGTTATAAACTGATCATAATTATAACTGTGTTTTAAGATAAAACAGTTGTTATTGCAAATAGCTCATACACATGGCACAGATCGATCAACTATGAATGTGTCTATTTGTGATTTGGAACAGTTTAATTTATGTATTCTCAACATTATACCAACAACGAAGTGTTTGAATCCCCTATAGATGTTACACCAGATTCTGATGATAATTTCATGTAACCGTAGAACCAAATATGAGACCATCCACTTAGTATCTTTTATCCGATCTACATTATCTGTGCCTAGATTACTACTAATTGTTTTTCTTTTTTTTTTAATTTAAAAAGTACGATCACAAAATTAAAATTAAAAGAACTATAGGAAGTACGCAGGACAACACTACAAAATACTTGACACAATCCCTATGTATGTGAACCCGTCTGCAAAACGTGGCACAGTAGGCCAAAACCTCCTTTTCAAAGAAAAATAGTATGGCCAGCTGTGTATCATTAAGGCTGATTAAAACTTAATAACAGGTCCGAGTTTGGAAGTTGGGAGTCTGATCCCCCTTCATTAAGGACATAGGCTGCTGTTTACCGCGATAACAAAAAGCTCGTAGACTGTAAAATTTATCAAGGCACTTCCTGCCTCGCACGACAAAACTGTGGAATGAACTCTTGAATTTTTTTTCAAGAGTTCATTCCATCTCTTTCTTAAAAGGCCGGCAACGCACTTGTGACGCCTCTGGTGTTGCGGGTGTCTATAGGCGTCGGTAATCGTTTATCATCAGGCGATACACCTGCTCGTTTGCTAAGTATATCATAAAAAAACTGGTATACTATATGCCAGTGAACTATTAAAGGCTGTTTGGAAGTTGGGGTCTTAACCCCAGTGACGTGGAGAGCACATAAAGCTTTCGGTCCTGCGCCTGGTCTCTCCCCGGTCGTGTCGGATAACCGTCCCATCGAATCATGAGTGAAGGAACAGAGAATACGCCTGTGTTTGCGCGCACACTTGTGAACTATAATATCTCCTGTGAATTTGGCTGGTGTCCGTTGACCTGGGCATCGTGACCATAATAGGTTAGAAAAACATCATTATTAAGGCTGTTGTTGTCTTAGAGTTTGGCTATTCTTTTTTTTTCTATCCTATAATTTTTTATTGTTTGTCCTTAGATGTCGCCAAAGAAATGGTCAAAGAATACGTTCGGGTGGGCCCGCGCAGAGGTTTTGGGCGCGCTAGTAAACGCAGTTTTCTTAGTCGCCTTGTGCTTCAGTATCACAGTCGAAGCTGTCAAGAGATTTGTGGAGAAAGAGAAGATTCACAACGCGAAGCTCCTAGTGGCTGTCGGGACACTAGGCTTGTTGTTGAACATCGTGGGGTTATTCCTGTTTCATGGTGAGTTTTACATACATCTATATTTTTGTACCCGACTGCTGCAAAGCTAAAAAAAACCGTCGTTATCTTGGTAGTCTATGTATGTTTGCAAGTTCCACTGCAGCGCCTAAACTGAACCGATTTTAATGAATGTCAATAGATTCGTAATTAGGACATATATGCCCGGGTGATATATGCTATATAAATTTCATCAAGGTTTTTGATTTAATAAAAGTCGTCAGGTAAAAATAAATAGGTATAATAAGTAAAATAGAAATTATATACTGGTTTGTGAAATGGTGAAAGTTTTACAACGATACATTTACTACTTGATTTATTGTTTGCACAGACAGCGAAATAATTTAACTCTATTAATGTAGTGTATTGTAAAAAGATTATCATTAAAATAAAGAATCTTTTTAAAATATATGCTAAAACATTATAAAACTGAAAAATTTGTTCGTTTTATTACTCTCAAGAGCTATACTTATTTTAATACATTTTAGTAGTTCGGATTGAAAAAGTATTTTGCGGTTGGATAGCCTATTTATCGAATATAAGCTCGCTACTCTCAATAGAACACAAGCAAAAGTTTGCCAAAATACAGAACATTTATTGTTGAGAAAAGTATTCTAAGTCTGGCAGTTTCAAATAAACAATCTTATGTACTTAAATGTAGTGTCTGTTCATTCACTGTTATGTGACAAGTGATAAGGTTAACTTCTGCACCGATTTATGAAATCAACAGTATCAGAGGGAATAAGTGAAAGAAGAAAGAAATGGAACCATTTATCTTAGCCGGTTCCTAAGCGTCTTTTTTGGTATTAGCATCAAACATGATATTTCGCATTCAACTACATACCTACTTGCTGCCTCATGTACAATGGTCTTCTTTTTCTTTTCGGTTCGAAGAAATTTCAGTGTCTTGTCTTTTCCTTTATAGTACTTTTTGATTATCGACCAACATATAACAACTTTTTTAGACACGTTTATCTGTTCAAATATATATATATATGATATAAAGGCTAGATGTACAATGTGTTTAATTAAGTACTCGATAATATTGCAATTTTTGTTAAATAAAAATGAATCGCTGCAATGTATGTATAACTTTCGATCGACTGCACCAAATTAGACAATTATTTTTGTCTGTGAGTTCTTTATTGTCAAGACAAGGATTGTATGTATGAAATTAGAGGCTCTGAACCGTAAAACTTTTTACATTACCTGACGGAAACTAATGCTAATATAACAAGTTTATCAGAAATTTTCGAAACATTTACGTAAGAAAAATAAGGCAGTACAAAGTTCACCGGGTCAGCTAGTATGTATAAGATTTTTTTTTACAACTCCCGCATTAGGAATATACATTCCTGTGTCACGGGGATCTTTACAAACATACATGAAACGGACACTTAGAACAATAATTTATGGATCACACAAAGTGTTGTCCCATGTAGGATTTGAACCCACAACACTTGGCGCAGTAGGAAGCGGTGTGGCGACCACTGAAACCACTAGGCCAACCGTGTAGTCAAATAGTGTAGTCAAGATAAAACAGATATTGTATAGTACATCTCGTCTAGTAAGTAGTATATAGTGCCTAGATTGTTGGTAATAGAGTGTGTGGTTAACATTGTTTTGCTTTGAGGTGAATTGTACCCATGTAGCTAAGTATGTTTAGTAGTTGACCCTGTAGTTCAGTAGAGGCGCATTTGTAAATATTTGCCGAAGTTCGTGTCTTTGACTAGTGACCAAATGGTTAGTGATTCTGACTGCTAAGGTCGAGTTCTATGGCCAGAAAAAATGATTGTGTTATGAGCTCGAACATTAAATGTAATTAATTGATAATATGTATGTATACAATATATATATATATAGGTATTGTATGATAGGCTTATTGGAATACATAGGTATATTTTCAGCAGGCTGGTTAAAATAGTCTGAGCTCTGTGTACTGTAAGATCTGATAGCGATGTATGAGATGTATGAGGCTATCATTATTGTTTTTAATACACTTATATACAATTTTTAAAAAATAGAGAAGTTAAATAATATTTATAAATATGAGTAGTAGACGACCGACATCGGGAGCAGGGACGAAGAAACCGGTGGTTAGAGCAAAGTCAGGAACCTCCTCACAATACGTGTCGTGTCAATGAAGACTGCTTTCTGCGTCAGATTTTTGGTCCATACGTGTAACGTGAGCCTCTTGAGGCTCTTGGCTATCCATCCGTGAACAGATAGGACTATCGTAACAATGATCACTGGATCTCTTATATTGATTACTTTATTTCTACTAGTCTTCGCCCTATAAATGCCGCACAATATTTTTATTTATTTTTTTAGCTTCCTTCATATAAAATTTAACCGCGCCGAATATCATTCTCCCTGTTCGCATAATTTTCGTAAAAAAGTGTTGATTGTAACAAAAAACACAAGCCTCCATAAATTACTTAAAGTTATCTCAAGCCTCTATAAATAACTTAATGTTATGACAAGAAACCTTTTGGTGCTGAGTGAAATAAACACTCACAAAGAATTATTTATAATATACTCCATAATTAGCTGTGCCCGCAATAAACTGAACTGTTGAACAACACAGACGAAAGGCGTATTTCATAAACACTGCGCCAATAATCCTAACGAAAAGAGTCAAACGATTCCCGCCTTCTTTTTACGCTCTTTGCCCAAAAAAGACTAAGAAAATCAACTATTTGGATTTGCATCATGATTGTAAAAGGCTTCAGACATTTCCATAACCTTCACAGCATCAGTACGTGACACTTACCACATTTTTTTCACCTTTTTTATCAGATGAGACTATTAGATAGTGTTATATTTGTGTAATGAATTAAGATTTGATGCCAGGCAACTTAAATATTTAATAAACTAACTGTGCATACACCAACCTTGCTTTGAGTGTAACTTACTGATCATAAATATTTATTACTCGATTGTAAAACGTGTCCAAGAGCTTGCTTAAGAACTAATACACGTGTGTCCAATGTTAAACTAAATACAGTGACTATCATACAAAAAAAAAAGAACAATTGTCATTTGAATAAATTATTATTCACTACATCCTTAGGAAAATGACAGATGGTCTTCACACATGGAACTAATTCTCACACGTCCACCATTGTAACTCCTGTATACCAGGATCAACAGCAGTGACCCACGAACACACTGAGTTATGACACTCGGGAATTCCCAGGAAAAATTTAACTGTCTTGGAATCCGCAAAGATATTAATCAGAAAAAGTTAGAAATATAACTTCACACATGAGGGGATTTTATAAGCTGTAAACGGCTCTGTCGGGGTGTCAGAAATTTCCTTTATAATTCACGTCTGACTCCCCAGCTATTGATATCCGAGATGACGTGCGTTTTTTTCGGTTCGATTCTGACATATCCTACCGGTAGCCCGGTAGGAATTTCCGAATGGGCTAAAAAACCCCGAACGTTCAGAAAGAAGATAGAGTTGATGAGCCTAATGTTCTAAACTCGACGGCAAAAATTATTTTTATTGCGTATAATAACTATCGACCGTTTGAGCTATTTCGGCGACTAAGTGTGTAATTCTCTCGGTCCTTGAATGTTCCTGTATCGGGACAATTTTTGTTTTATTCCAAGTGATCAAAACAGTTGTTAGTGCACCTTGTGAGGTTACGATAGTAACAGCCAAATATAATTCTTAATCTAATGTATAAAATTCTCGTGTCGCGGTGTTTGTTACCTAACTCTTCCGAATTGACTGCACCGATTTTTATGATTTTTTTTTGTGTATCGGGTAGGCCTGAGAATCGGCCAACATCAATTTTTCATACCCCTAAATGATAGGGTGACCATTAATTTTTTTTTTTTTATTTATGACAAAGCAATGTTTGCCAGGTCAGCTAGTCTTAATTGTAAATATAAAGTGTTTTGTTAATAGTTGCCTTAACAATAGACGTTAAAGATGTGACGTTTTGTTTATTTTCGCACTTAGCCTCTTGATAGGGCCGTGTAAGGTTTGTCATCTTCTTACTCCAACCATCCTAGATCATTCCAGAAGCAAAGCTCACTGGTTGACAACGTCACTACATGTTTTCGGGAGTGATGTTGATTGGAGGATGTCTGCCCGCTGATCTGCCACACATTTACATTCTGCGAGAACGTGTTGCGTCGTTCCTTCTGCCTCCTTGCGTCCTCTGCACAAAGAACTGTCTATTGCGCTTATAGGTGCTTGTTTAGGAGACAATCCTGAGATCGTCCTTTTATAGTTTGATCAGGCTGCGGGCTAGTTTTTTTTTTATGCCACCGGAACTGCACTTTTTGTTTGCCTGTATCCTTCGTTGTTTTTTCATTCGGTTTTGTGATTTTCTTCGGTAGTATTTCTCCGTTTTATTCATGTTTTAATTTGGACTTGAGGTAAGGGAGTGGTTTCGGTTCACAATTCTTCAAGGTTTCTGAACCCCTTTTGGCCAATTTACCTGCGTCGTTACCTATTGAGTTTATATACCCTTTTATCCATTGCAGGGTAATTTCGTTTATGGTTGCAGTAGACTGGACGTTATCATGATATTCCTTGATAAGGGTAGAGGTCATATTGTTGTTTTGCAGAGCTTGAAGTTTATTGCACTGTCAGAGACAGTTTTGAAGTTTGACTCAAGAGTAAGATATCTTCTTCATTCATGAAGTAGTTAGAATCTGATATTAGTTCCACCATTTGTCGCTAATTTTTATACAGTTGCATAAATGAGCCACCATTAAACAAAGATATATATTTCAAAATAGCTCCACCTTTCTAAGCTTCGCTGTAGCGTATTGTAACATTGATGAGAATAATAAACAATAATGGAAAAGAAACATCTTTGAATCTGGTTGTAAATCATATTAAAAGATATTTTGTAGAGTACACAAAGTAACTTAAAATTTATATAAACTAGTGTCTATTCCGCAATACCACTTACTGTTACACATTCGTGTCCCGTCTCGTTACACAACAGCTAATATATTTCTAATTACCTTGATAAAAGAACGACATGGCCGACCTAAGAAGTAATTACGATACGGACGACGTGTTTTTATATCACCTTATCAGTAGATGAAAGCAATATTCCGTTAATCTTTTTCTACAGACGATAAAACTTCGTATTTATATATATCGTTTAAGTATCAGTTTCTATTTAAAGGGAATTCCGAATTGATTTTAATCTCAAAGAAACGTTTGTAACATTAGTAACTATAGATTTAAGCTGAGAAGAGAGAATCCTCACTATCAATGTGAGGTCTAAGTCCTAAAGCAATCCTAGAAGTCTTTTTTGTCAAATCTTTGTGGTGACCATTATAAGCAGGTGACCTAAACTGGTGCTAGCAACTTGATAACTACGAGCGTAGCCAGGTTTTAGTTTCGGGGGGTTTCAAGATAATAAAAACTGGCTAGGTGCGAGTTGGACTCGTGCACTGAGGGTTCCGTACAAACCTGTAGGTATATTATATGATTTAACTAAAAATTTATGATTTTCGCAATTTTTTCTTTATCTGTGTTATAAATCGTAGCTTCGTACCAAATTGTAAGCCCAATTTTGCATTTATTACAGTATTTATATTAAGACTAATCACAATTTATAGCTGACTCTTGTCAGCATATACTTTGTATAATTATTCATATTAGAGTTTGTAACAAAAAAAACAAGCCTCCACAAATAGCTAAAAGAAGAGTTCATAGAACCAAATAAAGTGTTCTTTTTACTATAAACATAATAAACTTCAATAAATTAAAAATGATAGTATGACAGCTTTTTCAAACATTCCTTGCATTTGATATACATAAATGTATAATGTATATATATCTTCATTATCGTAACCGTGGGAGAGCCACGCTTCGGCATGCATGGGCTGGCTCGACCGGAGTGATACCACGGCCTCACAGAAAACCGGTGGGAAACAGCACCTGCGCTGTGTTTCACCGAGTGAGTCTAATCCCCCTCTCCATCCCCCAAGGCCGACAACGCACTCGTGATGCCTCTGGTGTTACGGGTGTCCATGGGCGGCGGTAAACGACTACCATCAGTAGATACGTCTGCTCGTTTGCCCCCTTTTCCATAAAAAAAAAAGATATTTCATTGATGTTACAATATGGAGAGGGAATTTTTCAATATTGTTTTATCTACTCGCTTTTCATGTAGCAAAATACCTCCCATTAGAAACAATATTCTTTTTAGTTTAGAACCTCCTCTTTGTTGTGGTTGGTTAAAAAAGGAATTTATTCAGTATCTTCGTTTTGTTGATAAACAATGTGTTGGTAGTAAAGATTTCTACACCACCCCAAGGTTGACTGGAATAGAATGCCTTGGGCATTAAGTCCGCCAATGTACAAATGTGCATGAAGTTTTAAATAAATAAATGAATAAATAAAGAGTTTGTTTTTTCACTGCGTCATTGTATTTTTCATTCTAAGAATGGTTGTTAGATAATGGAACCAACAATGTTCACCTACCTATTGAAATATTGTTTTGCAGAATATTCCTGTTGAAAATGCATTAGTTTAAGCAGGTTTCAATCTACTTCGCAACTTTTTGTTCCCGGTTTATTGTGTACCTTAAATATACATTACATTGTAATACTAGTCCAAGATAAAGCTTATAAAGCTAATTAACTTGGAAATTTCCTCCAGTAGGTATTGCAACATTTACCTTTGATTTTGTTCTTCTATTGATCTAAGCGGTACTTAATATACTCGTCACAAAAATTAAGGGATAAAAAAAAATCCAAATTTTTGGGTGATTTTCATCGATCTGTAACTCCGAGGAAAATGGTCGTACAGAAAAAAAAGCAAATTGTAGCTCCAAGTGTCTAGTTTTTAGATATGACTATGATTCATTGTGCCCCGAAGCTTCAAATTCTTTGTTTTTGCAAAAATCACCATTATGAGCAATTTCGTTCATTTTTATTCATATTTTCAATGAAAAAAATTTTTTGGTGCTACAATTTTCTGTTTTTGTTTTTTCTGTACGACCATTTTCTTCGGAGTTATAGCTCGTTGAAAGTCACCCAAAAATTTGGATTTTTTTTATATCCCTTAATTTTTGTGACTAGTGTATAACAAAAACCCGTCTATACTGGCTATCTAAAACTAATCTAATTTTTCCAATCGAACCAGTAATTCATGAGGCGCGTTCAGCCAACCATAAAAACTCTAGTTTTATAATATTAACGTAAGTGTTGTCACTGTTGCTTAAATATGCTATTATTCCACAGAACACGGCAGTGGCCACGGCCATTCTCACGGAGGAGTTCCACCTCCATCTAATGTCCGTCACCTCACAGAAATAGTGAACAGCAACGCTGATATGGCCCTAGGTCATAATTCGACGGATCCAGAGGAAACAGATGAAATGGTTCCTCCAAAGCCCGACGCAAGGCCGAAGAAGGCTCCCTGCAAAGCCGCATCAGATCCGGGGCATATGAACATGAAAGGAGTGTTCCTCCATATACTGTCTGATGCTTTAGGTGAGTCAGTTAATATTTATTAATCAAGAATTCGACATCTTTTATAGTACCTGCTAATAAACATTTTTAACCGACTTAAAAAAAGGAGGTGGTTTTCAATTCGACTGTATTTTTTTTTATGTTTGTTACCTCAGAATTATCGAATGGGTGAACCGATTTTGATGATTCTCTTTTTATCTGAAAGCTGGTGCTTCCCGTGGGGTCCTATTTTAATTTATTCCAGTTCTAGAAGTCGTTTTGTTTGTTAAAAATTCATGTTATAATAGACATTATGTAAAGATGGGTTCTTTGTGGACTATAATGCTTATGTGCTAATATGCTTAAACCTTACTTGATTAATTGTGTGTGTATCATAATTTATAGGAAAATGTATTTTTTTAAATGTTTTTGACGGTCCTTTCTATTCATCCTTTAATAATTGTAAATAATATAAAAAAATATTTAGTTGCATAGTAACAAAATATTTTTTATATTATTTAAAACTAATAATCATCCCCAGTGCACATGATTACGTAACACTTTCATACGTAGCAAGTAGAAATCAAGATTGTTGTTATAATTTTGTATTTTATAGCATTCATCTAGTTTAGATTTTAAGTAGGCGGATCGACGCGCCAAATAGCCATTTAGTGTAAAGTGTTGCAAAATAAACGACATTTATACGACTTTCCATATGGTATGCTTTTGATTTAACTTAGTTATTATTAGACAGGGCTGCCGCTGTTTACATGACACCATTTTGCATTATTCTGATTATGTTGTGTATTTACTAGTTAAGTAAACTGCCTCGTTTTTCCAACTGTTCACTTATGCTACTGCCGGCTCGGAGTTTGGAATTTGGGGTTTGAACCCCCGTGGCTCGGAGAGCAGGTAAAGTGGTCGGTTCTGCGCCTAATCTCTCCCCAATCAAGTCGGTTAACCGTCCCATCGGATTGTGAGGGAGGGGGAACAGAGAGTGCACCTGTATTTGCGTTCACACTTATGCACTATAATATCTCCTCGGTAGTTGGCTGGTTTCTCTTGAGACTGGTTACCGTGGCCGTAAGCGGCTAGGAGAGAACATCGGATAGCAGTTCTAATCATTTAATAATTTCCTATCTGGCCAGGATCGTTCTTTCTTTAGGCATCCGCAGTCTCCACTTACTCGTAGCGAGCGTACTCCATCTTAAAAGGCCCGCAACGCACATGTGACGCCTCTGGTGTTGCGGGTGGCCATGGGCGTCGGTAATCGCTTACTATCGGGCGATACGTCTGCTCGTTTGCCACCTATATCATAAAAAAACTTCTACTAACTCTAAGTTAGTTTACCCCACCTTTTGTTTTACCTTTCTTCGGACGCACTCTGCGATCACGCTAACAAAGCTGTTGTGACAAAGCTTACATTCTTACTTACCTATTTATGATCATTAACACCTTCTAATAGTTACTGCTGTTCATAGGCCTTACCATCATCGGCCTCTGACAGTCCACCGCCGGATTTCTAGAAAGGATGTTTTGGCTCGCTGATTAGGCGGGTTGGTAGCTTGTTTAAAGTTTTACTTTTGCGGTTCTGTTTACCTCTATTTGTTTACTTCTTTAGTCGGCCCTTACGAGACCCACGAGCTGAAAGGGATGGCGACGTGCCGTATTCTTAACCCGTCACCACATGACGTCTTACTTAGTTGCAAAAGAACGTCACTATCTACTAACAGATTTTCTATTTCCATTTTAATCTCGTATCTAAACCCGTTTGTGATAAAAGCCTAAAGGAAAAACCCCTGACGCTCTGTGTTCCGATAACACGTATACCATAGCCCGAAGGTTACTATTTGCGGTAATTTATCTGGTTTATAGCCCTGTCATTGTACATTATCGTATACATATATTTAAATACCGATTTTACAAGTATAGCTTTTTTTATAAGTATAGCATAGTAGAGAACAAGACGTATGGCCAAGGAAAAGAGTAGAGACGTATGGCCTTAACCCTCTCCTGGGAGGAGACCCGAGCCCAGCAGTGGGACATTATGGATTGTTGATAGTAGAGAAACTATAATAGATATCGCTTACTATTTTGGAAGGTTGAGATGCGTCATAAAATCCCGTTGTCTTTAAGGTGGATATCAACAAGTTTGACGTCCAAACAAACTTCAGCTAGATAACTAACGGTTAGATGGTTTTATCGTCTTGTTTATCACACACCTGTATGCTGTTATTGTTTTAAATTAACCGATGTATCACTAATTCCTTTTTTTAAGCGGAGCGGAGGCAGAACTTGAGTAGGTATGAGACGTACGTTTCACTGACGTCATAGTTTAACTGTTATTAATTCTTGGAAAGCGAAAGTATTTGATTCAAAATGACGTCATGTAAAAAATTCCACGCGTTGTATCCTGGAAAGCAATTGTGCAAAGAATTATTGAATTTGTAATTTACTGGCTTTTGCTCGCAACTCTGCCGTCATGTCGTGTTCATGTCAATTGTCGCGGTAAGCAGCATTGATATATACGTACTATGATAAATAGTAAGTAATCTGTCCTTCCTCAAGAATCAAATTATCTATATACCAAATTTCATTGAAACCAGTGCAATGGTTTAGCCGTGAGTGCATAACAGATAGACAGAGTTACTTTCGAATCAATCTATGTATATAAATAAAAATCAATCACTAAAATGAATGTACGCGCATAACTTCTGATCGGCTGCACCAATATGGATATTTATTTTTTCTGTGTTCGTTATTGTTAGGACAAGGTTTGTATAGAAGAAAACTAAAAGATGGCCTTAAAAGTTATTTTTTATTTTTCACTGTCTGTAGGAAACTAAAGCGGCATAATTATTTAAATAAGTTTCTCAGAAGTTTAGTAAATATTTACAAAAGAAAAATGTGGCGGTACGAAGTTTGTCGGGTCAGCTAGTTTATAATATGTATGTTTTCAGTAGTACGGAGTTTAGATAACAGTTATTCATTTAGGGCAATTACAATACAGCGAGAATGAATTAGATCCAAGTCTTTTATACGTGTAATTTAGCTGACGGTTCTTTCAATACACTCTACACACGATACAATATTAATTAAACATAGAGAAACAATGAACACTATTATTCAAAACAAACTACTGTTTTACTGTTTACGAGTTTTCTTGCAAATCACGTTTAAATTAACAGATGTTATCGATACTTTTATACCTTTCAGACCGGATTTTATTTTTACTCTTGTCAATACCAAAAATAACATGATAAATATGTTAAATATCTATATATACCCTTTATTATCTGGATAATTGAGTGCAACGGTTTAATATTTCAAATTTAAGACATTCAAACTGCAATATTTTTCCGATTTTTGTGTCTTAAATTGTGAACGTTAAGGTCTAAAAGATTTACGAATCAGTTCCATAAACACCAATATTAAAATTCATGTCTGTTTTTAAAGTCGAACAACAGTCTAAAGTTTGTTCAAAGACAATTTTAGGTCTTAATAGTGCCCAACTACTCAGTCCTTTACGATAGTTTTGAATAACATTTAAGTTAACGTTCAGAATTATATTATCCTCTGTTTATATGATTAAGTAAACAATTGTAGGTATACTATGTGATAGTTTACATAACCAAACCACGGTTCCATCAATTTGTTTAGTAAGTGCTTCATCAAATATAACCTCCGGGCTCTCTACATGAACATAATGACTAGGTTAAGATGAAATTCTAAATAAGCTTTATGCAAGTTGAACAGATACCATACCAAATTTAACAGAATAGGGCCAACGGCTAATTCCATACTTCTATAATCATACTAATATTATAAATTCGAATGTGACTCTGTCACGTAAGTTATTCTTTAACGGAGAAACCGCTGCACCGATTTGAATGAAATTCGGCATGAATATACTTTGATCTTTGAGAAAGAAAGGCTATGCTTTACTGCGACATTCACGCGGTTAGAGCCGTGGGCATAGCTAGTGATTTATAAAACTTTTCATAGCCGTACTGACACACTGTCGTACCTTAGTTCGCAGTATAAAAAAATACGTGTACAAATTATAATATTCACTTTTGCATTATTTTTTTCATTAATTTGTAGTCAAACTTAACAATTGTTGTTGTTAAGAGGCCCAAAAATTGTAACGAAAAATATTTACACTACGCAATATTTATTTATAATATATTTTTAGAACATAGACAGTTGTTGTAGATAACCATGAAAATATTTGATGTTAAATAGCATTGGACGAAACATAAGACAACTTTGTTTTATTTGTGAATGTATTTTCTAATATCATATAATAATAATTTATTATTTCAATCATATATATATATTTTTAAAACCTCTTGTGGACCACAATTTATAAGGTAAATAAAACTATACCACGAAGAATTTGCGGTTTAAGTTCCGTAGAAAATTATTATAGGTAGGTACATAAATAGATTGTTTGCTAGGCAATATTACAAGGCAAAACAAGTTTATTATGATGCAACCCTCGCTATAAAAATCCACTGAATATTGTGAAGGATATCATATTTGAGTTTGTTTTCATCTTCTTCAAGAATCTCCGGAAATGCATTATGCGTAACTTAAGGACAACATTTAACTTTACATATGTATATTATGTAGACTAGGTCACTACGTAAGTTCTCGGAATACGAGACCTTACGCCTTTTTTTTTACGTGGTGGAATGCCTTTACGCACTTCGCTCCCCCCCTCGCGGGCACAGGGGGTTCACTTTGTGTGGGGCTCCTGACTGACTCCAGCCAGACTACCCACTAAACCACCACGGTGTGCCATTCTGCGCCTGAGACGGGAGAGATCCGGGAACCGCTTTCTTACGCCATCCGGACGAGAGCTTACGCCTATGTCAATCCCTTTAGAGACCCATCCCCATAGACCTCATCTATGTGTGTACAAGTGTAGGTATTGAACGAAACACACCTAACTTTAATACTGCTATGAACTACCTTCAACTTCTGAGTAATTATATTATAAACACCTCGTTTTGAACCTTATAAACAATGTATTCTAGTAAACCAGTAGTGGGAGGCAATGTTACACATTTGCGCAAACCTATGACGTTACAGTTTCGCATACTGCTTATGTCCCATTCACTCAGACTGTTAGCAGCACCAAGGTTGGTTACCAAAACCTTGATTCATCGACTCGCTTGCCTTGACATTGGCGAAATGTTATCGATAAGGAAATGCTTTGCTCGTAACTATGACGAATTCTTTAATCATTTGTAACATAATTAAGGAGGAGATGGGATTTTTTTGTAGTTCTAATGAGTCAGTTTTTCTCGGTACTAGAATAAAAACACCAGGAAACATCGATTCGAATCAGAATGACTCATCGTCGATTTCTAACATATTCCTCTTAAAAACATTTCACTTTTCGTTTTAATCTGATCTTTTCCATTGTGGATTTACTGCCATTATCGAGTGTCTTCAACAACTGTGACTTTTATGTACGTTATGTTTTCAAACGCGTATGTGCTTCAGCTCAGATTATCTTAGCTCCTTTCTTTCTACATGTTTCATGTTACGATACCCTCTGTATGTAATTACGCAATAAGAATCTAAGGGCCCGAACTACAAGAAAAAAGGCTATGAAGAAATACTTGAGACAATCCCTATAACAATTCGTTTGGCCAGTGTGGTGTAGTTTTTCAAAACCTCCTTTCTAAGGGCTTACGTCCAGGAGGGGACGTCTAAAGAGCGTTAATGATACATCGTCTCTTAAAAAGGCGATGTTTCTTATTATGTATCAGATGTACCGGGTGACGCCGCAGGGCTAAGTAAATCTAAAAAAAATTGTCAAAGTTACTTCTCATATCCGTCAAAATCGGTCCAGCCAATCCAGAGATTAGCAGGAGAAAACAGACAGACAAAATTGTAAAAAAAAAATTTTGGTGTATGAACCGTATATACATATATATGCATTGCGTTATCTTAATATTACAACCACACACTCCAATTTTATTTACTTGTATATCGATAGGTGCATTAGGTACTTTACGGTACGGTTACAATAAGCATTTACAAATGTAACAATCGTACCTACTTTGACTACTAACTATAACTCCGTTCCGATTACGTCCCGTACGATAAATAATAATTAATACCTTTTATCGGGAATATCGATTGACAATTAGTCGATTATTATTAGTTCTCGTTTCACGAAATGTTTGTTAGTGGTATCTTCTGTCTAAGTATGTACCTACCTCCTATACAGGACACGTGTAACACATTAGTTCCATAGATTGTATCGTCGATCGTAAAATAAAGCCACAACAAATTGAAATTTCAAAGAAGTAGAGGGTAATAGTTCTACCTTATTGTGTACCTAGTGGTTCGATAACTATATTAAATCTGCCTTCTACTTTAGCGGATATATGAGGTCATATTATGAGGTTGAGGAAAGAGGTTTTCCATTCCTTTGCATGTAAATAACTAGCTCTCGTTTGTTTATCATTTTGTAAACTAATTCAAAGTATAACTAACATTGTTTCTGCTGCTGTCAAAGTTATGTAAAGTTTTACTATGATTAATTTAGTTCATGAAAGCATAACAAATACGCACATTTGCATATTAATTAACACGTTACTTATTAAGGGCCTGTAACTTCGCCGTGTAACACCTAGATTTCAGAGACGTTTTATGGCTGATCATATTCAGCCTTTCCCCTGCTGGACATAGACCTCCGACAAGGCACACCACAGAGCCCGGTTGCTTTTCGCGTCCAGTCCTCTCTTGTGGTTTATATAACTTCTTATTTATAATCTATAAACTGATATGTATACTGATTAATCACTAAATCTCAGAAACTATAACACATACAAACTTGAAATTTTGTTGGTAGGTTCCCTGTAGGGTGTAAACATCCGCTAAGAACGGATTTTGCGAAACTCCACCCGTATAAGGGTTGAAAGTTTGTATGAAAGTACTAGGTTTTTGAAGCAAGAGACTTTGCTCTGTACATGTGTAAAGGTGTACTAATAATGTATCTTTACAAATCAACCACCTTTTGGGGTTAAAACGGGTGATGGTAGTTTGTACGTAAGTCCAATGTTTGTGAAGCTAAAATAATTATGGCAGAAGGATTTTATATGGTATTTAAGTATAACAATTATTGAAAACAACTACTTACGATTATGAGGAGGGGTATTCTATTAAAAATTATATGCAAATAACAATTCCACGCGAACGAAATCGCGGGCGGCCGTTAGTATTGTATAAGTGTTGCTTATACATTTCTAAAGTGCCACTTCTTTAAACGACGTTGTTCTCTAATTTATGGCTCATCGATTGCAAAGTAAGATAATATACCCTTCCAAGTATACATTTCAGAGAATTTAATTCAAAATAAATCTTAAGTTACGTTTTTATTACCTTAGGTTGTTATGATTGGAATGCTTTCGTGTAATATTAGCAATGGTTTTATGCTATCCATATACATTCTTTCTGTGGCTTAAGAAGTTTCTAGCATTGTTCTGTTGTACAGATTTCTATTTAAATAAGTAACGACACCCGCAACCTAATTATCATTACGAATATTACCGATCATCAGTCAGTAAAGAAGCTCCGATATCTATGAAACTAAGATCAGGGATATTAACACTTCTGTTTACAGAACTAACGTTTTCAATGCAATCTATGTAATTTTTAATTTTAGATGATAAAGCGACGTGCAGCATTTTACACTTTTGTGACATTTTAAAGGCAATTGTTGTAGTCTTAAGGTTGAAATAAAAAATACAGTGACGTCACAATACACTTTTCTAGCCGTAACATTTCACGCTTACAGTAAGGTGACCGATTGTTAATTATATCTACACCCGTGCGAGCGTCAGCCGTTGTCATTGACATTATTTTTGATACAAAACAAATACGCGAAACACCGACAACCTTGGTCTGATTTCACAAAATACTCTTATCACTAAACATTGCTTTAGTGTGATCAAGTAGTTAAGGTTAATCACCGATTCACTTATCACTGCTACTTCCAAGGTTAATGACAGTTTTCTAATCACATAATCAATGATTGCATTTACCGAATTCCTGTGCCTAACATACCTATATATTTTTTATTGATAAGTAGAAAGATCTAATCTTTTTCGAAGAATAAGATTGTCGTCACAAACAAGTTTATGTGAAATTGTAATTATGTCAATGGTTTTCTTTTTTTATCAAAATGCCTATCATAGTAATGTCATAAATGAGAAGCAATTTTTTCTTTATTATACTAATAATTTAAATAAATAGTAATTAAATAGTAATTTGTTCCATCTAAATTCATTCCATGGAGTGACAGATTGAGGATACTGTTACCATCCCTATTTATGTAATGAATGTCGTAATAAGCAAGTAAGGCAGTACACTATGAAGGACAACATCACTGCAAGAAGAAGGAATACCTGATACAAAACCTATACCGACACGTCTTGCCATCGTAGCATAATATATATGTATAGTTCATTCGCTTAGATACAGTCGCTTTGGTCGCACCGCCTTCCAATGTACAGCTTTTTGTCAAAGCAAAATCAAAGGCGCCGTATGCGGCATACACCTACAAGTAAAATATGATTTGTCGAATAAAATATTGTTTGTTGTTTGTTGAATCTTCTTACGTGTAAACGAAAAATGTTAATGTAATGAAGGCTAGGAAGATGAGATGTTTTTATTTTTCATGTTGTTTTTCATTTGTCTCTAATGCCTTAGACAAGCAACTAACTTGTATTAATTAATATGTTTGTATTTCACAAAAATAAAATGAATTGCATGCAGGTGTACCGGCACTATCTAAACGAATGTACTATAAGCAAAAACCTCCTTTTTAAGGAGAGGCTTTTCTAGTAATGGACTGTCAAAAGCTATTGAGGTGATGTATATGCAAAGGCTGCCTGAAAGACGTTACTTTTAGCAAGAAGGCCGTCCATTGTCCTATTATACATATCTGTGCATATTCTATTGTTTATGATTAATAGTGAACAATATCTACATATATTTTTTTTTGTTCTAGGTTCGTTGATCGTTGTAGGATCAGCGCTAGTAGTATGGCTGACGGACTGGCAGTACAAAGAATACATTGACCCAGCGCTTAGTATAGTTTTAGTTATTTTAATACTTGCATCGGTTTGGCCGCTACTTAGGGAGTCTTCGTTAATCCTGCTGCAAACCGTTCCTACACATATTCAGGTAAGCACCCCGACCATACTTGCTAAACTAGCTGTGTGATGTTACCCGCTGTACAATAACAACCGCTTGTAACGCCGCGAGACGGAGCTAGTCTAGAAAAAAATAACCTAAGTTACGCCTTCCCGAAGCTATCTACCAATACGTCCTTCAAACCTTCTAGAAAAGAGCGTACTCCTTCTTAAAAAGCCGGTAACGCAATTTTAACGCCTCTGGTGTTGCGGGTGCCCATGGGCGGCGGTGATCGCTTACCATCAGGCGATACGCCTGCTCGTTTGCCCCCTGTATCATAAAAAAATGAAATCGGTCCAGCCCTTCCTGATATAATGAGCCGAAACAAACAGACAGACAAAATTTAAAGAAAATGTTTTTTTTCGATGTAAGTACCGTATATATTTTCATAGGCATTTAGTAAAAATATAGCGGTGTACTTCATACTGGTCAACTGGTCTATCTGAAGTTGATTTTATTAATTCTTGGAACATGATTGTTCCAGTGTCCACTCCAATGTCCTCACTGAATTCTCCAGGCAAAACTTATTTGACCCAAGTTTTCTTTTTCGAAAATTAATCTGTAAATGCAATAATTTAAATAACTTTTTTGAAATATGCCTGCTAAAGTGCCTATTCTCTGCCTGATGGAATGTATGAATAGAATCCAAGAGTGGTGGTCACCATAATCCTTACAAATGCAGTCAATGCAGCGTAAGGACTCCCACCATGCCAGTTATCTTTACTCTGTGCTTAGTCTAAAGTTATATCCTGCAGGATATAACAGAAAAAAATTGTTAGTGCAACCTTAGCTGTTTTCCATATTTATATTCATTGTTATTTTTGATCAAACACGGAATTCCTAGTAGTTCGAGTTAGAACCTTGTATTATTAACTTTATAATCAATATTATTACCATTTGTCCATGTTCTAACACAAATACGACCATTACAAAACGCGCTATCTTACGACATTTATTTACTTAAATAGGGCTTTTATTTGCTGTAATATATTAACCAATCAATAAATATTTGTTATTAGTTGAGCCTATAGTCTAAGTTACCTCCTTTACATCAGCTATCTGCCAGTGTGAGTCCCGTTAAATTCGGTCCATCCGTTACAGATAGACAATAAAATTTTAAATCACTGTTTTGATGTAAGTGCCGTATATAATTTCAACTGTATTCAGAGAAAAACTGTAAATTTATTTATTTATATACTCATCCCTGCAGTTTTAACTTTGTTTATAGCGACTGTCATGATAGACCTGATAGAAAGAGTCATAGCATGTTTCATAGCGTATATTCTTGAATAAATCTTTTTTACTCGCTTCTCCTGTCTTTTCGCTTAGATCTTTTCAACTAATCAACAGATTTTCATACAATTTCCAGCACTAGATAGAGTTATTTCAGAGTAAGTTTTATATGTGTAAAACATACATATTATAGTAAAGAAAATTAGAGAATTTTATGGACTTTTGTGCGAATTCAGGCCGTATCCCAAGTATTTTAAAAAATCAAACAGAAAAATGATTTAAATCGGACTAAAAGTTCTAGAAATGATGACTTGATATGATGATTTATAATATTTATGTAGAGATATTGTTTGAATGATTTGATTTATGTAAACAATTAAATCTTTTTTTATGGCATAGGGGGAAAAAGAGCAAATATCGCCTGATGGTAAGCAATTACCGGTATCCTCACTCACTCGGTGAAACACAGAGCAAGCGCTGTTTCACACCGTTTCATGCGAGGCCGTGGTATCACTTCGCTCGAGCCGGCCCATTCGTGCCGAAGCGAGGCTCTCCCACGGTTGTGTTGAATTTTGTAATTGAAACTTTTTAAACATAATCGCTTTCTTAAACAAATTACATAATCCCCACAGATAACTATCATCGTGTATTATCATTGTGGTCTCGATATTGTTGCTTGGGACCGAATGGCGTTTTGTGTTCGATTTCCGAAATATTTATTATTTATTTAACTAAACCGAATACATATCTATAGTATAGATCATTTTATCGTCGTCTTCCTACTCAACTAAACGTGCTCGTTACGAAGGGGTCTATAGACTAACCTGGCTAGGATTGCTTAACCTTGCAGTGTGATAATTTACTTGTTTACCGTTTAACCACAAAACCTTCAAAGAAATAATGTATGTCGTTACGATCAAGTAGATATCTCTCTTACCTGCCCTCAGTTTTAAATGTGTCACAGTTTCTTTACGACCTCATTTCAGACGCAAGCGTCTTTCATAGAAGATGCGCTAGCCAACAAAAGAATATTTAATCATGGAAAATTAAAACATGTCACGTTTAAATTTTTATAACTCTTTATATTATTATTCCCAGTTCACTTTAGTGCATAAATTATGTTATCATAGTCGCTATTAAACTATATGAGGTAAATAAATTCGAGGGCAAACAGGATCCTAAAATAATTTTAAAAAAATATATACTGCCTCGGTGGCGCATTGTTAGCGTAGGTGCTGTGCTTTAGGGTCTCGTGTTCTATTCCTGGATCAAATGTTTGTATAATCTGCAAATATCTGTTTCGGAGTTTGAGTGTTTTCGATGTATCACATTAGTAACATTAGCTTGGGACTGGATCACGTTGTGTGTTAGATGTCCGATATATTTATTAAATATTTACATTACAGATAACGTTCGGACATTTTTATATGTGTATCTCGTTGAAAACACCGTGGTCAAACTTTTTACGATACATACCACATAGGTTTGGTTTACATCACACTCACGCAAATAACCTTGTTTTAATACACGGCAATATGGTGTTGATTTATTGATAAGAACGATATACTTACTGTGTTTGTTTGCTCAGGTGGACGCGATACAACAGCGTTTGCTGGAAAAAGTCGACGGTGTGCTTGCCGTTCACGAGTTCCACGTTTGGCAGCTAGCCGGTGATAGAATTATTGCAAGTGCTCATATTAGGTAAATACCTTCATCTTTTTGATATATTTCATCATCAACAACAACCTTTAATAGTCTACTATTGGACGAAGGCCTTTTCATACAGAGGAATTTTGGTCTGCTATACCGAGGATCGAACTAAGTGGCGTGAAATTGGAGAGGCTTATGTCGACCAGTGGACTGCGATAGGCTGATGATGATTATGATACCACGTTGGCAAGATGAGTTGATATAACATTTGTGTCAAGTTTTCCTTACTTTTTGATTTACTGTTTTCTTGTTGTACGGTTTGCTCAGGATAAATAGGGGTGGTGACTCTCCATATTCGTAAGAGCGTAGCCACGCTTTGGCATACATGGGTTGGCTCGACCGGAATGATACCACGGCCTCACAGAAAACCGGTGTGAAACAGCGCTTGCGCTGACTTTTACCAAGTGATTGAGGATACCAGATGCCCAACCCCTCCTTCCATCTCCCAAAGGCCGGCAACGCAATTATGATACCTCTGGTGTTGCGGGTGTTCATGGGCGGCGGTGATCGCTTCCCATCAGGCGATAAAAAAAAATAGAAATTCGCCCCCACACGTTCAATACTCAGTTCAATCTAAATTTTTATATGTATGTATAAGTTGATATCTTTGATTATGTTATCAAAGTTTAATTATTAGTTTTTATAGGATACCTGGCCTTCAGTAATCCCAACAATAATAAACGTATAAACAACGACCTTAAAATCGAGTGCTATAATCGTAACGGTTTCAAAATAGATCACGAAATTGTCGAATGGCATGCTTTTGAAATATTTCTGAATAGAGAGCTACTGTAATGAGCTTAATAGAGTGTAATGTGCCGTACGAATGCATCCACATTCGTTCTGATCACTTAATGTTTACACATAATTACACGAAATGATTTCATGCCATATACAATTAAACTTGCCATGTACATAGACAGATAGTAAAAACTGACTTATTTAGTAAGTAAATTAAAAATTTGTATGTT
This sequence comes from Hyphantria cunea, assembly GCA_003709505.1. Taxonomy (NCBI): domain Eukaryota; kingdom Metazoa; phylum Arthropoda; class Insecta; order Lepidoptera; family Erebidae; genus Hyphantria; species Hyphantria cunea. Next base: position 1,072,217 of record PKRV01001907.1, on the reverse strand, counting down.
CCCTTAGTGTAATTTAATATTTTCAAATTAAATTTCGGTTAATTAATTTACTATCGGCAGTGGGATGGCCAAATTTGCCGAAGAACCTATAACCGTTGGGGTAAACTAGTACTTGAGTGGACACCGCGTCTCGGCAAAGGTAGTGTAGGACGTCCACAGGCCAGGTGGAGCGATGATTTGCGCAAGACCGCTGGCAGGAGCTGGATGCGAGAAGTCACAGATCGAACTAAGTGGCGTGAAATTGGAGAGGCCTATGTCTAGCAGTGGACTGCGATAGTGATGATGATGTTGATTAATTAAAGTTCAGAGGGCCTAGTGTAAGTTTCTTTCCCATCAACTCGATCGTCACGGTGACCGGGTGCGGAGTTGCGGTTGACCCGCATTGAAGTCTTAACCAATCACTACGGCTAATGAGTTCGCCGTTGAGAGCGAGTTTATGTGAAATAAACTCACAATAGGCTCCTTAGAACAGCACTTCCCTAAAAAGAAAACACATGTTCTGTATTTTACGTTCAACACGTTCCATCAACAACGTGGCCTTTGAATCGGCCGAATTATTTTAAGAGGTCGTTTAGCTTTCCACACTCTTTGTGATAAATGATCCTAAATATAGAATGTACATGCTTTCTTTGTACGCTCTGTGTTTCTACGCCTGCAGCCTGCAGTTTCCGTTATCTTTGTTAGAGAAAATATTTTGCACTCATTGGATTAAATGGGTTTGAGGTTAATCATAATTTCCTTATCCGTCACAATATTTTTATTAAATCTTATCCGGTTTTGAACATTGCGTATGTTCAAACACAGAACATATGATCCCCAAATAATTGTTCGACTTTTCTTTGAAAGAAAAACGATTTTTCTTTTGATTGTCTTCTTTTTGGCGAAGAAAATGACAATGGGTACTCAAAATTGCCCAATATTTGTGAAATAATATCGTGGCACCATAGTAATGACACCGAGTGTATTATAGGCACGTTTTATATCCCATATCTTTAGTTCGCAAATTGTGTTTTCATAGTTTTTCATTCGGGTTAAATGTCATCGAATCCTAACTGGATGTTCATATCATTTGAAGCATGAGCATCAATTAAACACGTAATTAGGAGTAACGTGACCCTTTAAGATGTTCATGTTTACAGTATTTTATTACTTTCTATATAAAAAAGCTCCTTGAAATAGGCTACATGCTACAAAAACATTACCTGGTAAAAAAAATAAGTAGTACGATTATTACTTACGTGACAATAAAAGTATTTCAAGAAGTAGGCTAAGGCTGAAGCATTAGTATAAAAAGAAATGTTTTCCAAAGCTGCGACACAAAATATACGTACTTTGTAACCTACTTTGTGTTTCATAGGATAGTTGAGAATTAGTGTAATGGCATGCACCTATATAAACCTTTTATAAATAGCTATAATAGCTTGTGTCCGCGGCTCTACCCGGCGCATATTCCGGCCATCGGGGTTAAGAGTAGTCTATGTCCTTCCTCAAGAATCATTAATCATATCTTCATGCTAAGTTTCATTGAAACCCGTGCAGCGGGTTAGCCGCGAAAGCGTTTGTTACTTTAAAATTTAGAATATTATGGGTGTTGGTTTTCAGCAGTCAGCTCGCCCGTAACTACTGCGCTGTGTTGTGGGTTCAATGCCATATGGGGAAACAATATTGTGATCGGCAATTTATTTTCCTGAGTCTGACTGTTCTTTGTTTCATTTCCGTTTTATGAATATTTGTGAAGTCCCTCACGACAGAATCCATAATATTAGTGTGGGGAAATAGACCTTTAATAATAATATATCGAGAACAACAAGATGTATAATAATAGAAATGAATCTCTCAATCATAAACAACAATAAAGTACCTGAAAAAATCATTCCGAAAATAAACACTACATACAATTTTAGTCCAGCCTAAACTTAGCTACGGAACAATTTATTAAAATGTTTTCGAATTGATGAAAAAACTTTTATAAAAAAAGACTACATAACGTTCCAGCTCACCCGGTAGTTCTGAAAAACATTTCTGCCACATTACTTCTGGCACAGTCCCAACGTAAACTAGTATTTTTTTGTCCCAGAATCAATGTCAATGAACGACTGCACTCCTTACTTTTTTTTCACATGTGAACAACCTTATTAAATCATTTAAAAAAACAACATAACACTTGTTGTATCAACGCAGCGTGAGGTTCAATTGGATTTGATAAAGAATACCACAAGCATAACTTCAAATCTGACTTTGATAATATCATTATAATATTTTATTTGCTACTAAAATATTTCTTATTATTGGACGTGGTCGTAATAGTCTGTTTTTCAACCTGGTACTATTTGTAGTGTTCTTAGTGTGTCTATGTTTACAAAATACAGAATTAATACGGATAAATAGGCTTTGACCCTTTATAATTCACAATCTTAAAATTTTATTCCGAATTAAAAGCGAATCGTTTTGCTTCCCTTAGCTAGTCATGCTTCTGTAAATCCAGATCCAGTCGTCCTTCCTGTCTGTAAATCCAGTACCCAAATATATAAATAAATGCATATTTCTATTTACTTCTATTAACCTATTCTATCTGTAAAAACTTCTAATTGGGCCTTCTTTTTTCGTACTGTTTGTATACTGCAATAATACAGCTGTAAGTTTTTCTATAAAATAGTACATATATCGAGTATACTTCGATATTTCTTGTACGAAAATGTGTGATACATAATATAAACAAGTGACCATTGTCTATTATTAATGCGAAGAGTTGAGGTGCTATTGAAATAACAATGAATAGTAAATCTCTCTGTTTTAAATGTATTAATAAATAATTAACGTGTGGTAAAACAAATAGCAGCCTAGACATTGATTATTATTTTTAACCGACTACCACGGGTGTAGGTGTAGATTTTTGAATATGACACCATACCTTTTTATTCAAATTTATATTCAGTACATAGTTGGTAACTAGAAATACACATGATATGTGCAGAACTCCTTTAATTGACTGCCTCGGTGGCGCAGTGGTAGCGTATGCGACTGCTGTCCGTGAGGTCTCGGGCTCGAGTCCTGGGTCGGACCTAATCTTTGTATGATCTACAAATATTTGTTTCGGAGTTTGGGTGTTTTCTATGTATACTATGTATGTATTTACAAAAAAAAGTATTTATGTATTAATATCAGTTATCTAGTACCCACAATACAAGTTCTGCTTAGCTTGGGACTAGATGGCGTTGTGTGTTAGATGTCCGAAATATTTATTATTTTATTATTATTATAATTACTTTTCACTCACCCCACATTTCTTCACTCACCTCATTTTATTTTACCCGATTCGTCATCATTAGCCTAACACAGTCCACCACCAGTTGAACAAAGGCCTTTCCCATTGCACCCCACTAAGTTCGATCTTCGACTTCTCGCATCCAGCTCCTGCCAACCGTCATTTTATTCTACCTTATTGAGTATTTGTTATTAATTTTTGTTCCTATCGTAACATTTTTTATCACCAACAACAATATTTCCCTTCACGAGTCTTGTACAGCAAATTTATCACTCAAAATAGAATCTATAACTAAAAACTTTATTCTAGACTGTCTCCACAAGAAGAAAAAAAGGGCAACAGTTACATAAATGCCTTACTTGATAATAGAATAGCGCAAAACCAGTTAGGGTTAAGTGGGTTAAAAGTGAAATAAGTAGTAGTGAGTATAATTTTAGAATTTGTAAATGCTAATATTTTTATTTTCTTTCTAGGTGTAGAAACCTGTCGGAATACATGAAGATTGCAGAGAAAGTGAAAGAGTTCTTCCACAATGAAGGCATTCATTCGACAACCATACAGCCGGAGTTTGTCGAACTACCTTTAGGAGGGAGCGAGGTGAGGTTTCACAAAAAAAAAAAAAAAGTTCAATATCCAAGTCCAAGTATGAAAATTTTATTGCGAAGATATAATTTCATTTTTAGATACAAGTTGAATTCTATATATGAACATAAGAGGGTTTGGAAGAAGTGACATATTACCACTTAGAAATATATATATTATTATATAAAGGTAATCGTGGAATAGCATCTAAAAGTGTAGTCTTAAATGCTAAAACTGAGAAATAATTCCATTTTGCTCTATAGCGAGATTAATAAAACACACTTGATTAAAGAACTATATCACATAGAATCATCTTAGATCCATATTAAACCAACGGTCCACGATTCGATTAACTCATTTCGTTACACTCGTATCAGTCGTATTTATATCCTTAAAGGAGTAAGCAGAAGTGTAAAACTCGTTCAAATTTCGTCCTTATCTTGGTAGGTACGAATTATATTGCTCGAGTGGGCTACACTGGAAAATCCCTTTACCCTAATTAAGTTGTAGATACCTCTTCCTGTGTTTATATTAACGTGTGTCGTAATCAAATAACCACAACCTCATCAAAAGCACAGAAGACAATACATCTACAAGATATCATTAACTGTCCACGAGGCAAACTATATAAACTTTTAGTTTTTTTATCGCCCGTTTGTTGTCTAAAGCCCCGTCCCTATAAGCAGACTACTTTCAGTTTTCTCTAGGATTTTGTCTCTATCTTATTTGGTTACGAATCCTAGTCATGAATAAAATTGTTCCCAAAACAAATATCAGGTCTGCAACACGTCACGTACTTCCACCACAACCACCACTAAACAGGTACAATCAAATTTACATAAATATACTTTTTTTTTTATATTTAAGCTGCCAAAATGACTCTGCCCTGCCTGATGGAAAGCATGAGCAGAATCCAAGAGTGGTGGTCACCATCCTCAATGCAAAAAAGAACAATGCAGCATGGTGACCCACACTATGGCGGCCTGGGGGGAAGGGGGATGGTGAGGGTGATAGGGGGCGTTGGATTGGGGTATGGGCCTCCGGTATCCTCACTCACTCGATGAAACACAGCGTAAGCGCTGTTTCACACCGGTTTTCTGTGAGGCCGTGGTATCACTCCGGTCGAGCCGGCCCATTCATGCCGAAGCGTGGCTCTCCCACTTTTTTTATATCGGTGGAAACCCCCGTCGTGACCCTACCGAAATTTTCCGTAAGCGATATGTCTGAATAATCACCCTTGCACATAGGCCTCTCCTCAGAAGCAAAAACGCCTTAGTACGCCTAAAATAGGTATTCATGTAAAACATAAAACTATCGTCCTTAATATGTGCAGGCGGTAAATTGAGATAAGCAGACGTGGTTGTATCGATTATTACTGTTTGCAGCTTTTATCTTATCGAATAGTTACAGTATAACAAAGAGATTGTGCTCTAGTGTCGTGCCGTATTCATTTCAATAGGAAACTCTAATTGTGTTATTCGCTGAATTAGCTCACCAACACGTGTATGTTGATAACAAATGGATGTCACTTGTTGTACTGTGTACAAAAAAATCTTCTAATGTTTATGTTAATTATGATATGACATTACCATGTAATAATTATGTATTCTGTATTGTATCTATTTATTATTTTTTGTATACCTTCTATTCTAGAGGGTGTCAGTCACTTAGGAAAAAACCTTTTGTGTTACTTGTGTAACCTCTAGTTATGCAACATCTCTGTGTATGCAAAAAAAAGTAAAATGATAATAATAATATTCTCTCCTTCACTATTTGAAACAATACAAGTACCAGAGTGGTAGAAATACGCTCTCGCACTTACCAGTTCGAAACTGGAACTCATTACCAGCGCTTTCCCTTCCACTATAACCCTGAGTGTTTTAAGCGGTGCGTTAAAACGCATCTCATTAAGTCACCATGCTGCATTATCTGTATTTGCAAATGAGTATGGTGGTCCTCACTCTTGAATTTTACTCGGCATTTCCGTGTGGCCAGAGTAGATACAGGTTACAATAAAAAAAAATACGGGGTATTAATATATGAGTAGGTACCTCGCGAATGTGGGCTTCACATATATTTAAAAACGTTCAAAGTTTTTCATGCAATCAATATGAACTGAATGGAGCTCTTGTTTGTGGCTCAGATAAGCTTGGTACATAGATCCTTTACGGTGTAATTTTCGGTGAAACTGAACATGGTGGTTGAGTTGTACAGATGGGTCGTACTAGGTAAATCAGATACTAGGTACACCTGCTCCTAATCTTAAGAAATACCTTCCACATAATCTTCCTAATCTCATTCCCAAACCATTACTTAATACAATCTCAATCTGCCTATTCCTAATCTTAAGTTCTAATATCGTTATAAGGATTTGATAAATGTGATCTTCGGATCATTATATTACTTGAATGATTAGGATAAGGCTTGCATTACCAAACTGTGAAGTGTTGTATGTTATATTTATTTATATCTTATAGCGTGAAATGCCAGTACTTTCAGTATGTCGTATGTCTAACTATTATTAAATGAAACTAGAATAATTTAATCATAATTAGGCTGAAGTCTCGAGATGTATTTACGACTGTATAGTTAAATCCCTAAACGCACCCGTTGCACGAATTTGGCCGTTTTGCTGGTATCTGTTGTGTGACCATGCTCTCCTGCGCAAATCTGATAAGGATATGGCATGTGCTGCGAGTGAGCAAGAAAGACGGATCAATAAGATATCCATTGTATAGCGCTGTCTCGCTTTCTACGGCTCTGAATGTGTAGCGAGATGGTGAGATACCTTGTAACGTGTAAGTGAGTGAGATAGCTCAGGAACAGCTGGAAACGTATGCTGAATATTCGATTTTATGTTTTATGAATACGAAGATTAGGTGGAACAGGTGGATTATACACACTAATAAAACGGGGTTAGGTACAGCCTAATCTCGTAAAATACCTAATGCTTCCATCAGTTCTAATAAATACGAGTCATCTCTATTGAGTTGTATGATTTTAAATTTGATTAGCACAGTGACGGCAACGTAGCGCAGTACTGACTCATATGGTTCTTCCACGCTTCTCGCACCTATACGTAGTGGATTCGCATTTCGTACTTTCTGTATGTCGTGGGTATGCTGCTCATCATATCAGTCATAAGACGGCAACCAGTGAACCTGAACTTTACCTAAAATTTGTCGCCTTGAAAAGGTCCCAGAGATACCAAGATTGGCATTTTAATAATTAATAATCTTATTTTGTAAATGGTACTTTTGAACCCCACAACAGACCTTGGCCGGCTATCAAACAGCAAATCGCTCGTAAACAATCGTATACTTGACCCGATTTCGATAAAATTATTTACTAACAAACAGATTATCAGATAATCACTATCTTTAAATTTTCATTAGCGGTTTTTTTAATTATCGACATTGATAGATTAAAGTTTATTATGAACCAGTTGACCAGAGCAACTTCACCTGCGTTTTTAAAAAGGAATAAATCATCTTTTTTTCTTTCAACATTTTGCTTTGCTACTCGGGTCCTGTTGATTGTAACCTGGTGTTAAAGCACTTATAACCCTTATCTTCCCTCAATAAATAGGTGAGCCTCTTCAAGAATTCGAATCGTACCTTTTCTGAGACTAGCAGTTTCAACAAAACATACAGACTCATTTTATGATATCACTAGCCTACCCGTGCCAGTCGGCGATTTATAAATACCATAATTTGTGACTGAAATTTTTGTTCAATCCTAATGAAATATACCTATGTTAATGTCCCTTTCTATTAGTAAAATAATTTTCAGGATCGTATCAGTACATCCGAAGATTACCCCCTACAATCTTATAAACAAAGTTAAAAACTTTACCTCTTTATAATGTTAGTATAGATTAGAGATATTATTTAATATCTACTTATAATTATTTCTTATTAACTTTATCTAATTATACATTTTCAATATAGATAATTAGCGGCGCATCAGCAGAAGCTCCCTGCGCACTTCACTGTCCACCGAATGACCTCTGTCACAACGCGACGTGCTGCGGGCCCAACCAACAGGTGGGCCTTTTAACTGAAGTCATATAGTACTAAATTATAATGTGTATATTATACTGTATACTAACATAGACACCAAGGTTACGGAGCACAATCAGTTCCCTGACCCCTTATTCGCTATGACCAAGTCACATTTAGCAAACTACTTTCTTTTATCTTTGTAATGTATTTTACGTTGAAAATTAAATTGATATGATGTAGGCATATATATATATTTTACATCTGTTTCAAGTATTAGTGGCAGTGGGCTGGTCACATTTGCCGAAGAACCGATAACCGTTGGGGTAAACGAGTTCTTGAGTGGAGACCGCGTCTCGGCAAACGTAGTATAGGACGTCCACAGGCCAGGTGGAGCGATGATTTGCGCAAGACCGCTGGCAGGAGCTGGATGCGAGAAGCCACAGATCGAACTAAGTGGCGTAAAATTGGAGAGGCCTATGTCCAGCAGTGGACTGCGATAGGCTGATGATGATGATGATGTTGTTTCAAATATTAAAAAAAAACCGTTTCGTACATTACAATCATTTATTTCAATTTAAAAAGCAGAATTCTAAGTTAAGTGAACTATTTCTTCACACTAAGTAAATTATGTAATATATGACGTGGTCATAGCGAAATATTTATAATCGCTTTAACTTAGTTGGTTAAGCTTTGTATATAGACCTTACTCCCATATTGCACATTTGAACATAAGTCGCACTATTTATATGATAGAAAGCGAGTTTCAACATTCATATACCTATGTGTTTCTAGATTTAGAATGAATTCATAAACGTTTTCGCTCACTCAATCAAACCAATGAACACAGATTAGATGAAAATTATTTTTGAAAATTAATAGTTAAATAATATTTGTTACTGTAACAAAAATAAGCTGCTTGATAAAAAAAATGAGAAATGTAATTAATATTAGAAACTTTTTTCATAAGACTTGGCTGTATTTAATACCTGCTATCAATAAAATAATATACGCCTTATCATATATAAAAGTTATAAATAGGCAGCACAGATTAACGACTATATTGAGTAGAGAGTATATTGATAATAATATCAGAAGTAAAATAGGAATAAGTTGGTCTGTGACAAAAATTGCCACTAATAAGACCGCAACATACCTTCATCAACAGCCTTGAACTGTCCACAGCTGGTCTTTCTTAACCAAAGATATAGGCATTTTTCTTTTAGATTACTATACCACTGAGACCACACGGGTTTTATGACGTAGCCATGTTAGTAATTAAATGTTAAGTGAAAATCCTGTGTATTTTAGGAGGCTCATCCCAAAGATCCGAATACTGTTCTAGTAAAGTAATAGAAAAATGTTTGTTTGTTTTCCCGGGTTATTTCACTTAGCCTCTTGATTGGGCCGATTGTACGTGGGTTTGTCATCTTCTTACTCCCAACTATCCCAGATCATCTCAGAAGCTCAGCAGCCTTTTCAGGTCACATGTTTCCGGGAGTGTTGTTTTTCACTGTAGAAAAATGTTAGGTGTGGATCAAAAATAATATTAAAGTTCATTTTTGAATTGCGTGCGTGCTAAGAGAATTAGGCGATCGAAACTTTTTAGTGGTATTTATTTTAACTAAATGCTAGACATACTACTACCTTATAGCGCTTTAAATCGTCAATATTCTTATGATTTAAAATAAATAAGCCTTACAAGTAAACCTGTGTTTTTGGTTTGTTTTATAAAATTTAAAATATCAATGTGACTCGCTGTCTATTATTTTAATATTGAGTATTAATAAAGCATTAGTTAATTAACTATCGCCTGTGATCTAGATCAGAATTTACATGGCATAGATTTAGAGGTATACAAGGGTAGCACTGCTGTAACATGCTATTTCGGATTGTAAGGTTTACTCTCCAAATTACAAATAGAAATCAAACTAATTTTAGGTTGATTGATGTTTATGCGAAAAACATATGAATCGTTCTGACCTTAGGTCGTATGCGTAGATTACATACACGTATTCGTAGTCTGCGTATACGTACCGTAACGTGTACGTTCGTGAACTTTTATATGTAAGAGAATGATTGTTTCATGTGTCTCTTTAGTTCGTGGCTGTTTAGCATAAACGTGAATCGACCTTAGTTATATTAGATTGATGTAATGTAAATATTTTACATATAAAAAGTTATTGTGGTTTTAAAAATAAGTTAGTGTACGTTAGTAAGTAAGATCGGGGAAGGGTACTGAAAGTATGATAAGTTTGATTAATGATAATTTCTGTAGAAATATACAACTGTAGAAAACACATTATTGTAACACTAGTATGTTATTACAGGTACCCGTAACTAAGGAGCATTAACAAATGAGTTTCTAAAAGAGAATGTTTTTAATGCCCTCCATAATCTTTTTGATTTACTATGTAAACGTGTTTCTGTATTATGGTGTACATATAGTGATTATATACTTAAAATTGAGATATATTTTTATCATAACAAAAACAGATACTTCTTTGTTTATGCTCCTTTAGATACATCTCAATCAGTTTAAAGTTCCGACTCTTTTCACCACGGCAAAAATAACATTTTGGATCACACTCGTGAATGATTACACTCACCGCAGTACCGAGGTGAGAACTCATCTTATAGAACAGTCTGTACTTATTTTAACTTTGGAAGAACTTGTCTTAAAGAATGTTTCCAAATCTGATAACCAGGTCTGGTCATGGGATTTGGAAATAATCGAGGATCTTAGCAAGTTGATAATCCCAAACTGGAACTAACTGAGTTGTAACATATTCAATCTTAATTTTTTTTGTATTTATCAGACATGTTATTTTCATCAGGGTTTTAAAGAGTCAGATTCTTGTATACAATAAGCTCAAGTGCATCATTTGCGTATAACTTTGTATAATGAGAGGCTTCTAAATGTACTCGCGAAGTGAAAAAATACGTAAGTACTAAGTTTTATTTAATTACACCAAACCGTGTCAAGTACCTCTGATTGTTAAAGGGTATACACAAATGATAAATAAATAACAACCCGAATTAAACTTGATTTTTTTTTGTTCATCTATTCAAAAAAGCTAAGATGTATATTGTGTAAAGAAAGTGTATATATTAACGAATGAACAGCCATACCTGTAACGTATGCTAAAAGCGTAAAACATGAAAAAGAATATGTTAATGTAAAATTTAATTAATAAACAAACATGCTTCCTAAAAACGTGATTGCGTTATGCTAAACAGAAATTAATAAATGTTTATATTAAGAAAATGGGAAATTCGTATAGCTAGGGAAATCTTATAGCAATCCTTATTAGTCTTTCTTTCTTTTTTTTTTGAAAGTTTGAAATTACGACTTTTTTTCCACTACCTTCATTTTTTTATCTTTTTTTTCTACACTTAGCAGTATTATATGTATGTTTACAGTTTATCAGTTTAGAAACGATAAGGGTTCGATAATCTTTTTCAAGGAGACGCGAACGTTGAAAGTGGACAAATTGAAAAACTCCTCGGCCCTGTCGAAGTCTAGGCCTCTGAAGAATTTTCCTGATACCTGTTAATATTGATTATATTTTATTATACATTATGTATAAATTATATATTTGTATGACAGTTGTTGAAATCATAGTTGTATTATTAATACAGATTTATTAAATTATAAGTGATTTTTGTATTAACGCCAAATGTTTGTTAACGAGGCTGTGTTCATTTGTTGTAAAAGATTTATAAAAATAGTAAAATATTTTCAATTTATTTGACTTTGATTTCTGTTTACTGGGTAACCTGACTAACCGACCTCAGTTGGTATACACGTTCTGAATTCAATGCATTATAAATTATATCTATACGACATTAACATTGGAAACATTTCACTTACTGTATATAATAATGGTGGCAGAAATAAGTAACACAATAGTATGTAGAATGGAATCTAACACATGGAATGGAAATTCTTAAATTATCTCACACGAATCTATTCACATACTGGACAAAAACAAAACACAGCACATGACACTTTTATAATTAAACATAAATATTTATTTATCGATAAGGCCTGGATACAAATTATAATTTATTGTGTCTTATCTAATAGCGTTTCGCATATAACAATGTACTTGAGGTAATTGTCGTGGCGCACTTTGTTAATCAATTGTGAAACAATTGCCGACGTTGATATTTGGTCGAGGATGCTTGTGACCTATATTGACCATGGCCGATGATAATTTCCTCAGAAGTAAGGTAACCTGACTATTAAGTTCGTTTACAGTAGCATTTGAGTACGTTAGTGGCCCGAAGTTGAAGGCCGTAGAAATTATTGTAGATTATTATTAATTTATGAATTAGATCATTTATTTCATTCTGCTATTTGTTTTCATATAGAGCCCATACTACCTAATTCAAGACGTAAACAATATTGTATAGTAGTAAATAGTTATAGATTAAAATTTACATAAATATATTGAAGTGTTTTATTCTATTTAATACCTAATAAACTTATAAGTTAATGAAACAATAGTGTTATTAACGCTTTGTATTAAGCTAATTTATTATAAGCTTTTTTCCTTAAATTTATCGTTCACAAACTATGTGATAAATCTTCGTCAATAGTTTATCAGTATTTCGTCATCAATATTATTTAATTTATTGTGTAATTGGTAGAAAATAATTTCATGTTTTTAACACACACATATTTTGACAAGGTAACAACTTGATAAATATGTGTCTATATTTAGACTCTTATTTAATACCTATTGTTAAGTCTGTTTCTACATTTTATACGTACAAAACTGTATAGTCGGTTTATTAATATTACAGGAACAAAGTACGCCTTCTCCAACAGTCACACCGTATTTATGCAGACAACGGAGCATGGGCTCTAGAACTGAATCAATGTGTTCGAACAACGCCGCGGGCCAACAAGGCCGCGCTACAACGTGGAACTTAGAAGCTTTAGAGTGCGGGTTAGTACAGCAATGAAGAATAAGGACAATTTGTTTATAGTTATTAAAAATGTTGATACGAAGGCCCGTTTCATATTTAATTACCTGTTAAAAAACACCAAGTTTTGTGGCAATATATTAGCCTTTTCTATTCGACCCATAACTTTACAAGCATTTTTGTATTTATAAATAAAATCTGGACTTAAATTGGAAACATATTCTTCTTGGCTCTATAGACAAAATGTTAAAGTCCTGTCTGTGTAGTCACAAGAATTGTTACAGATCATTTTTTTCCAGAATATAGAGGCTAAGATGAATAAAAGTATTAATTTTAACTAATTTATATTCGTCAGTAATAATATCTTTTTATAAATACTAATAAAAAATTAAAATAAAAGAGAGTATTGTTATAAACACTAAAGTACAATTAAAAGCATTATAAATTGAATATCACCAAATAAAAAAAAAGGTCTTACTTAATTATATTTAATTTTAAGTGATTATTTACTAAAAATGCATGTACCACGTTTGTTAGTTCTACATGAATTTGTAGAGCAGGCATTTAGATCTTAAGATCAAGTTTGATTTGAAAATGGATATTTTTAAAGATACAGACGATAAAAAAAGAAAGTTTAATATAAGTATTTTTTTTAGTTCCCTGCTCCCGTCGCCTATGCTGGACGGCCGGCTCGCAGTCTGACAGCCGGCCGGGCCCGACCGCGCTATCACGGACTAACCACGTTTTCATTAGAAAAAAATACTGTAAAATATTTAGACTCATTGTTGTTGACTTAACTATGTTGATTTATTTAAGTATGCATTTACAGTACATTTTATATTTCATAACAAAGTTTAGGTGTAGGTGCACGTAACTTGACCAGATCAGGCGTAGTGGGTGTAAGTTTGCGCAAAACAAAATCGAAGTGTAGTCAACTGACGCTCCAATCGCTTGCTCGGAACGCTGTGACTACAATCCCCGCGTCCCTCTATCAACCAAAGGGTCCTAAAAAGCGACTTCTGCGCATCTAACGAATCTGGCCAAGTTATCTGCCGGTCTCTATACTAAGGATTAAGTTATGAAAAAGATGCAGGTCATCCCTACATATACGTTCTCCTCAAGCCCGGCTGTTTCAGCCCTACCCGAAATACACACAGTGATTGAGTAAGTATTTGTAATTGCAGCCATTCGCGACACCATAGTAGTGAGAAATGAGTAAAGTCTAATTGCTTGGTTATTAATTGACAAGCTTGATTAACCAGGACTAAAAAACGAATTCATCATTTCGGACGTAACGATAATTACCTGGAATTTGATTGATAAGGGTTTGGGACTTAATGCACGCGTCACTATTTTCTTAAAATGAATGGAGTATAAATAAAAACCAATTCTTTTATATATAAACATATATGTACAAAAAATAAGCATTTTCACAAAGGAACAATACAAAGCACTGATGATGTATGAAACCTTTCGACTTCAGCAAATATTACTTTTATTAAATAATTAACAAATACATGTCGAGTACTGCAGACGAAACTAAAAATTCTATACGTTTTTAAATTTCAGTTTGATGTAAATATACTATATCTGGGTATTAAAATTAATATTATAAGTTAGTGCATTATATAAAGCATAAGATAGTAGATACTTTGTCATATATCAATTATAACATATATGTTTACTCTAGATATAATGTTAAATTTGCACTCCAAAGACATCCAAATGAAATGTTATCAGTCATGCGTTTCACGCATACATAGTTTTCGTAAACATGGTTAAAGAGTTGATTTGACTCTCATTAAGTTATAATCATTACATTTTGGTAAGATGAGTAACATAATATATATAATGTATGGTAGTATTGTACAGCAGGTGTTTTAGAAACGTGAGAGTTATGTAGAATTTTTTTACACCTAGCTCACAATTTTGAACTGATTAGCATATATTAAAGTACGTTTTCTTATTCATTTATTAAAAATATATATTATGTATTTATATCAGTTGTCTACGTGTACTACTAACAAATAGTACAAGCTCTGCTTAGTTTTGGACTAGCTTGGCTAGCGTTTCGTGTCAGTTGTATAAAATGTTATTATTATTAATTAATTTGTTTAACGCTAGATTAATGTTAGTCGAGTTTACGACAATCTGCTGTAAACAGATTCGAACTAGCTTTAATTTCAACAGCCACCTTTAGTAAGTACGATTACTATGATTTAATGGCCACTGTGATGTTGTTAGTTGACTCTTTTGTTGGTTTATCTTTTGCCATAAAACATTAGTATATACATTTCTTCTTGCTAAACCAGAGTAGAAAATAGTTCGACGGTATCTGGTTATAAGAAACTTTGTCAATAACTATTGCAGTTTCTTACGGAACTTCGGTACTCTTCGCTATTGACAGCGAAAAGGTTCTAAATAACAAAGATAAAGTCCATGGTTACAGGGTTTTCATTAGATCTCCGTTTTTAGTGTCGGCAGCTAAATTTTTTTCAAAATTGTGACACATGTCGTTCAGTGTTTCTTTTTCTTTAAATATACCGAACTCTTAAAATCCATTCTAACATGGTAAAAAATATGTAAATTTTTCGCTCGATGGATTTTCCGAAGCGAAGAATTCCTAAATAATAAAGATTTAATCTATTGTTAAAGACTCAATATGACGTGTCCGTTTTTTTCAGTTTAATTTTTTTTTCATATTTTGAAGCGAATATCTTCTTTAACGGCGTTGTGCACTTTTTTGTGAAGGGTAAAAATGGTTAACTCGCGTCAAGACACGTGACCTGATCGAAAATTCGTAAGATTCTTGTGACGGTTAAAAAATGTTAAACTCGCGTCGGTACACGTGACCTAATCGAAAATTCGCAAGAAGGAGGGCGAGTAGACCATAAATTGATATGTTTGTGTACGATAGCGCAATAAGTGAATATTGTATTTTACCACATAAATGATAGTACTTTATACTGATAATTAAAGCAATTCTTGCAAAATTGTTCCCTAACCACTCCAAAATATCAAATTCACAACTTAGATATTTAAGTTTTCACTTCTGCCGGCACTCCCGGAGTGAAATCCGTTTATTTTTTTGAGAATACTTGAATTTCTGTCATTTATGACGTTTGTTACATCGTTTTCGTACATGAATTTGTAATTAAAACTTGTTAGTCGCTATTTTAGAATATTGTTAGAAAATCAGTGGGGAAGTAGCTTAGAACCAGGAGACGGACATAGGATGGTTTTTTTACTCTTCGGCGGAGCCTGAACCGCGGTTGTTATAGTAGCCGCGGGGCTCAGCTTGTTTCTTAATCATATCATAATATCTTATCATAAGCAATACCTGCTACATTTGATTAAGTACTTCCATTCCCACAATGCAAATAGGCAAGATGACAGTAACCAAGAACCACTAAAATTATTTATTTATCTGATGAAATGGGGTTTATAGAGCATGAAAATCGTATTTATTATCATATTTAGAGCGAGATTAATAGTTAATTAACAAAAATAAAACTAGAATTCAGCAATCCGCCATGTTAAGTTGAACACCAATCAGAGCAAGCTACGTCACTTACATATAAAGGTCATATTGTTCGGATATAATCGACAATCACTTTACTGTTTTTATGAGCTATAATAAATTGACACTGGTTGGCAAGTGGTGACGTCGCGTCTGCGACGAAACGTCACAAATAGACGCCATGACACCACCGAGCGTTTTGGCGTGGTTGGAACTTTAAATTTAAATCGCAAATTTTTTCCTACTAAGACCGGATCTTCTGTAGAAATATAATTGTTTTTGTCAATGGGAGAAACTTCCGAACATCATAAAACAGTTTTTCAAAATTAATCGTCATGCCTATTCCCTTAAGCAGGTGTTTTAAAACAATATATCAAAATTTTGTTCTCAATATAGATAAATAATGTTATGGGTCCAAATATCCGAACTGCTACTTTATCAACCAACTGCTTTACTTTAACGGGTCAAATATAGATGCTTATAATTATTTCTTTAAACATTATGTTATTATATGAAATCTTATAGTATATAAAATATTTGTTTATGAGTAAAATACTTTGAAACACTGTATTTGTGTTTTCGTCGAATATCTTTTAAAGAAAAACCTGATTTTGATTTTACTTAAACCTAGTTGGCACATGACATTTCGATGGGAGTAAAACACTACGTGTACATAAACTTAGAAATTGACAAAATAAATTTGGCAGTGAATTTTTTTTTCTTCGACAATCAGACTATCGCAATCTATAAAACTAATCTTTGACGCCAAATTATGCAAACGTGACTAAACTTTAGTCGCATATTATATAACAATATTACTGATAATGATTAATAGATTTTTTTTTCAAGAACGGAAATTATTTTCAGTGTGATTTCTGGGGCCATAACACACTTCACCATTATTTTTTTATCTAACTCTCTGTTTTTCTCTATATGTTTCATCAATCTGTAAAAAAATAGTTAAGTATCATATTTTAATTTTAAAAAATTACAGACGTGTCGATGTCTAAATGCACTACTGAACATTTTTTTTATGGAATCTCGGGCTTCCGAGCAGACGTATCGCCTGATGGTAAGCGATTACACGGACATCTGCAACACCAGAGGCGTCACAAGTGCGTTGCCGGCCTTTGGGGGATGGGGGGAAGGCTATATGGGGTATGGGCCTCCGGTATCCACACTCAATCGGTGAAACACAGCGCAAGCCCTATTTCACACCGGTTTTCTGTGGTGAAGCCGTGGTATACTCCGATCGAGCCGGCCCATTCATGCTGAAGCGCGGCTCTCCCACAAAACATGGCAATAGCTTTTCATTATAAAGGAAATTTCGGTATATGTAACCCAGGTCAGACGGGTAAGTATATATATAGATATATATTTATATTATAAGCTTCTCTTCTTGTCATCACACAAAATAATAATTACTGAAACACAAATTGACCTTTGTAAGTGTTGGTGGAAAATGATATTTTCCAAACTAACTTATTCCCAAGATTATTTGGAGTCGGCTACTAGTTCAACCGGTTTTACCCGAATATCAGTTTTTCCACGCAGCTACTGGCATCGGACCTTCGCAACCCTGAGGGCGAACTGAATTCTTAGGTTGAACTAGTTTTAACAAAAACTATTGTCAGGTGTTCATGACAGCTGAGACCGACGGCTTAAAGTGCTCTCCTAGGCACGGACGGGAAACACCATCTTCTATACTCAGGGTTGCTATTAAGTATTTCTTGTAAGAAAAACCCAACAGCAATCTGAACCAGGTATCAAACCCGAGACCTCTTGATCTGCCGTCGCTTACACTAAATTTAACAGTAACTTAAGTATAAGAGTCAAATTACTGGCTTTGATATATAGAATAATAAGTTTGTTTCACACCATTCACTCATTTCACAACATTTGAAATACAATGCAATAGAAACACTTGACAGTTTGTGTATAAATAGGTACTGGTACTGATTCCCAAGCCAGGCATAGGCTGTATTTTGGGAAACAGAGTTCAGTTGCATAATTTATTCCAATGTAATTGAAGGTAACACTGCTTGCAATTTGAAAACTTAAATAAATATCCATAGTGGATAAGTGTATGTGTGTGTGAGATCCTGCGCGCTTCTGCGTATGTGTGAATTGTGAATGTAAGCGCGCGTGTCGTGTGTGTGCTATGCAGAAATAAAATTGACTAGGTCCTCAGTCTTTTCATAATCTATTTCTTGAAGGCAATTACTAACTTTATTCTTAATTTCATATGTGCTAAGCCCCACATTATTCAATTTTGTATTTATGTCAATATAGACTTTTGTACTACTAGTAGATTGTCTCCTCACGAAAAAAGTTCTACACGCAACTCTGATCTACTGTTTTTTAGTATCGATCTGAGCACGTACAATGTGCGCACTGTGACTATTACAGTTGGGGTAAAGAAGTTTTGTAGGGTATCTGAACGGTTTTTAATTACTTTAAGAACTGCTCTTTGTGCTCTCTCTAGATAAATAAGATGGGTTTCTGCGGCGCCCGCAAATCGTGATGGAAAATTGTAGGACAGGTCAGCCTGTCCTCCAATTTTCCATCATATAGACTATATTGATTTTTCATATTTGATAATCAAGGCAAAAACTTGGCATGAAAGAAAGAGACTAGTGTAAACGTGATTAAGAAAACCTACTAACGCCATCTAGTAAGTATATTTAACAGACAGTAATAGTATGGGATTCAAGTGTTCACGGTTATAATAAGCTGTAAATTATCAAAGCAATACTGAATTTGATTGTACCAGACTTTGTAAGAAGTACATAGAGAATGTTACTTTAAGTCTTATCAGTACTAAACGTAGCATAAATCGAGGTCAATCACCTCAGCCATGTCCACGTGGATGATGCAATGATAATGAGGCAATTAAACAATCTTATCTATTAATCATCTTTGTTCGTGTGTATTGATAACTATGACTATTTTTGTCTATTTTAGTGGTATCTATTTCAGTGAAGTGCAATGAAATAAACATACATATACTTACAAAAAACTTCTATCAAATTGGATCGTGTTATGCAGTAAACATCCATATCGCTGCTTCGAGATATTCTAAAGAAGATAACAAAAGTTAACCGACATGGCAGTTTTCTGCTGTTTTAACATAAGTATATGCTGTAATCTATCTAAATAAACAAAAATGAATCACAAAAATGTATGTACGCGCATAACTTCCGATCGATTGCACCAAATTGGATAATTCTATTTTTTGTGTTTGTTATTGTCAGGACATGTTTTGTATTGAAAAAATTTTAAAAAAATGGTATACACTGCAGCTGCACTGACAACTACACTAAAATGACAATGAATATGACGGTTCAAAGTTAGCTAGTTTATATAATTCTCGCTTTTGCTCGCAGCTTCACCCGCGCGGAAGTAGATATTGTAACAGTGTAGTTCTAAATCTATCACAGGAATAAAAATTTTCATACAAAAATGGGACAAAACGAGCCCTCCAATACGAAGGAAAGATCTTCCGACCAGGCGAGGCGATCATGCTTGGCTAACCACGGCCTAATGGCTTATGTTGACATGTTGCTGTTGTTTATGCTAATCGGCGCGGAGAGTTTCAATGTTGCGATACAGAATTGGTAGTGACTCCGTAGTTCTGTGTGTTCGTTAATGGCGTTATACGTACATTTCTCGGTAATACAGGAATCCAAAATTTGTTCTACAGATTGATTCTACGATGTTTTACATCGTAGATTTTTATACGAATCAAAGCAGTGAAGTTTAATTATCAAAATGATAAGGAAGGTTGTTTTGCTGCGTAGAACTGCTGGAGTAACAGCAGGCCTAAGTCCGATATACTCGTAAGGTTAAAATAAATTTAAATTACATAGGTTCTTACGATTACACAGACTCTGGTAAGCAAAGACTTTCTTAGAAATATTCTTTTGCCTGTATTTTGTAAAAAATACCATAAGTAGAAACCTGCAGTAGTATTTATAAGTAAAAACATTTAATGATACATTATTTTAAAGATGTATGGTGTGTATGGCAACTTCAACATACAGCATCAACATAAAATACACTACAGCGCCATCTACCGAAGATACGTTGAACTACTGAGTAACGAAGAAAACTAAGAAACTACCAATCCTAAATCGTGTAGTAGAAGTTCTCGCGCGGAAACTAAGAAACTACCAATCCTAAATTGTGCAGTAGAAGTTCTCGCGCTGATTAGCATATATACAACATCCCGACGTCAACCTTTGGGCAGTGGCCCGCCAGGCATGATAACCTCGCCTGGCTTGAGGCTCCTCCCTTTATGTTGGAGGAACATGGCACCCGTTCCTCCACAGTGTGTGAAAGTTTTATTGTATTCTAACTACCCGTATAATAATGGTAGATATGTGTTGTTGTTGTTTTCTACTATCAATTTCGGGACAAGGAAATGTCGTAATGGTCTCATTATCTGTGGTTACCCACTGTTTGGTCTAATGTAGGTAAAGAACCGGAAATTTGCTACACCCGGCGACACGAGACATTTGGATGTTCACAAAGCAAAATTAGTAGTTAGTTATTTAAAGCGTTCATAAAAGTGTGTTTTCTCGTTTTATTACTTCTACTCTTTATATCCAGAATTCAATTAAAAGAGGCAGCCGTTTATACTGCAAATTTCCGACACTCGCAAGGGAATCAAAACCTACAGGGTACTTCCCGTGAACTCAAAATTTGGAAAAATCTATATCTATCAATAGATCTAAAAAGATCTCGTCCTAGATCCCAATGATCATGTGATCATTGACACTGGAGATGTGATTATCCGAATCGGGTTTTAAACTTTATTTATATAGGATAAGATCTTAATGTGTAAGCAGCTTAAATATTTAATTATAGCACCTTTACTACTGATACTCGATATTTGGAGATAATTGCCTCAGGCATTTCAATCCTGTAGTTTCTTATACCTACATACTTAAATGATGCAACGTTTTAAGTTAATTAAATACTGTTCTCGTTATCAGGAACAACACAAATTAACAATGTTCACTGTAACCTTTTTGAGTTTAATAGGCTTAAATAGGCTGTTCCTTTTTTACTGGTATTCAACAAAATAAATAATACTTGTATACTGAAGCCTCACTTATTATTTAAAAATAGAGTTTCATAATCTATTTGAATAACAAATGACCGAAAACAATCTCTTTAGTTCCCTATTCCCTGACCTTGAAATATTAGTAGATAACTATAATATTATCAACTTAACTTTTTTAACTAAAAAGGATTTGTGGCAAAAAAACGCAAAATTGATCAAAAGTTTTTATTACGTTCCGCCCTTAAACTATTGTGCAATGTGCGTAGTTCCGTGCTGTTATCACATTTTTTTAATTAGATATACTTCAATACATAAACAAGTCAAGTAGGTACCTAGGTAATAACATTAGTAATTTTAAGTTAATAAGATATTTTCCACGAGCTTCACAATAGATATTGTTAATAATTAAACTAGCTAGAAAATAGAAAGTTAGAATTTCGCCATAGACAAAATCTATAAGTCGAGAAAAATAACCAAACTACCAATCAAGTTTTGGCGCGAAAATATTTTGGAAATGGATCACAAAAATCACATTATTATGTTATGGATTTATGTAATTTTACTCTTGATTGTAGGCACTTGATGGAACTTGTTGCAATACATTGCACACTTTTTAAAAATAGTAGAATAAGTACATGTGAATTTAATTCTAGAATATATTATGGGTTTATGTCCCTAAATTTCATGTTATACAATTTTGACTTGTAATTAAGACTGCTATAAAAGTTGTTTCGGAACAACTATAGTTTAAAAAATAATAAAATCCTATTTACTTTAAATCTTCGCGGTATGGTTATTACCTCGCTATTGCAACGTCTATAAATGCTGTGATGATTTCTCAAGGCCAATTTTATCCTCGCGCCATAAATTCATTGTCGTTTTGTTCGTCATTTTGTAGTTA
Organism: Hyphantria cunea; assembly: GCA_003709505.1. Lineage (NCBI taxonomy): Eukaryota > Metazoa > Arthropoda > Insecta > Lepidoptera > Erebidae > Hyphantria > Hyphantria cunea. The sequence goes on along the minus strand of PKRV01001907.1, from coordinate 1,049,945 downwards.
TCAATCTTTCAAAAACCTATTTCGCAGATCGATACAGGAATGAAGAAGGCGCTCGAACAGGGATAAGCTTTTTGTCGCCATTACTAGACTCAATCACGTAGTACTCTCTGCCGTTAATTATTTCGGATCGTGTACTTTCAAAGTTGATCTTCGATTTCTTCCCGAAAAGTGATTCATAAGGTGGAGGTCTTGTGTCATCGTGTGTCCAGGCTATCCTAGAGGTTTTCGACATCTTCTTTCCCTTCTTACCCTTGTGTATCTTCACAGATACGTAACGCTTCAATATTATCTAAAATGTTAAATAGGCACCAGGTACATATATCGATGCAAACTATGTTTTCGTTTTTTTTTAGAAAATGGAGTTTTATAAATTGAATAACATGACATTAGCTATGGTTACTACACTATGGTAAATATATGAATAAGCACAATCGTTGTTAATAAAATTGTTGTATTCTAAATGTTTAAAAATGTAACTGTTTTGGGAGGCACCGAAAAAACTCTAAACAAAAAGATCTTGGTTTTTCAGCTATATTGAAAGAAAACACTCAGGTATACCTGTATAATATTGATTTGTGTTATTGTGAAGTTATTAATTTATTTATTTGATAATACCGCTGCTGTTTGTCATAAACAGTTTGATATAAGTTCTAGACTTAGAACTTAATCGTTAATGTAAGATGCGAAAGGCGTACCTCGGCGGCGAACACAGCTAACGCGATTCCAGATCCAACGCCCATCACCATGTAAGTCATTATAAGGTCACTGTTTCTAAGTTTGCGATCCTTAGACTGCAAGTCCAGAGGGCATATTTTTGTGCTGGGCAAGTCTACGTGTTTGAGGAATGTCATTATACCAGATTCAAAGATCTTCGTTAATCTATAGGATAAGAAGGAATTTAGTTACATATAGCAATAGCTCGTCCTTCACTTCGCAATTATTAATAGATACGTACACGGGATCAAACAATGCTTTTAGAGGACTGCCGATGGGATATGCGAATGATCTCTGTCTCCTTGTAAATGGGTTTGGGGCGATCACGTAAGTACATCTTTCACTTCCTGTAACATCCTTTTTCGATATGTAATCATTGTACATCAGATGATCTATAACCGATTGCTCTTTTACCAAAACTGTATCCTTCTTTACCGATTCCAGCAACTCTTCGTTGTTTCTTACAGAGAGAAACCTCGCTCGACCGCTGTTTACCATAACACTTAGATAGGACAGTTCTTCGCCTTCCTAGTAATAAATTAATAAAAGATTAATGTTATGTTGCACTTGTTATGTGATAATAAAAAGACAGGTCGTCCAGAAACTAAAAAAAAAAAATACGTCGTTTTATCAACTTCTATCAACTATCGTCATGGGGAGATCGTTTTTTTGTTTTTGCGAAAGACTGTCCCCATTTCATGTCATCCACATTTTTTATAATTTTTATCATTAACTCCATCACGACGAAGACTTGAAGACTCGAAGACTTAGAATTGAAGACTCGAAATACTTGACATTGGCAGAAATAGCTGATCCGGCTGATTGCCATATCATCAAAAGAAGAAGAACTGTCGTCATATTCAACTATTATTGTTATATCAAATCACTCAGATTTTAAAAAAGACGCCAGATGGACCGTAAAGAACACGACAATGAATCTAACTAAATAAATATGAATTAGAAAGCGGATACGATCTCGCGGCAATGTTTGACATACCGCCATATTGTGTTCACGTCGTGAGTGATTTTTGATTTTATGCTCAAAATGCTGTCTTGCGTCATTAAACATTGTAAGAGTAGGGGGTCTACTCCACAAGAAAAAAAAGACGATGGAATATCTTTTCACAGATAAATACAGATTATTTGGTTGCTATTGTATTTCTACCTATATATGATATTTGCTTCTGCCCGGTCTCTACGAAAACTACGCAATTTTCTTCCGATTGCAACTACGGCTGCACTTGCACAATCACTGCTTCTGCCAATTCTCGACTATGCCGATGTCAGCTATGTGAATGTCACTGAAGCACATCTTGATAAGCTTGAGCGCCTACAAAACCTCTGTATACGATTCGTATTTGGCTTGCGTAAATATGATCACGTCTCTGAATTCCGCTCAAGTGGCTTCCAATTCGCTCTCGCCGGAATACTCATATCCTTATTTTTGTCTACAATATTTTGTTCCGTCCTAGAGCCCCCTTCTACCTCAAAGAACGATTCAAGTTCCTTAATGACACATATAAAAAATGTTTAAGGTCATCTGAGGATTTGAGACTGGAGATGCCTCAGCATTCCACAAAATTTTACGACCAGTCATTCACTGTTGAAGCTGTACGCTTGTGGAATGCACTGCCGATGAACATCAGGCAAGCGCAAACAATAAATGCATTTAAAAAAATGGCTTATGAACATTATGCATCTTAATTAAGATGATCATTAATCAGGGTGTGCTGTGAATATTTTTATTTATTTATTTTTTATTTTCTTATGCGTTTTTAGTTATGTATTTTGGTATGTATGTGTATTAGTATGTACAAGTATTCGTTACATGGGTATGTATGTATATGTGTATTTTTATGTATGTTTATGCATATAGTATGTACGTGTATGTGTGTATATATGTATGTGTATGTATGTGCGTATGTATGTATATATATACATGTTGTTATGTTGTGTGTATATGTGTGGATATATATATGTATGTAGTTCGTTATATTCATTAGCAAATAATTAATTAAACCCTTTGTACACTCCGTCTCACATTTTATGTACTCTCTTCTAACTGTAATATTATATTGTGCAAATAAAAAAAATTCTATGTATCTATACGTATCTATAAAAACAAAAAAAAACAACAACCCATAATGTCCCACTGCTGGGCTCGGGTCTCCTCTCAGGAGAGGGTTAAGGCCATACGTCCTATACGTATAAATTAAAATAAAAGAATAGCAAATAATCAAGTAACTTAAACTATTCAAGAATCTTTGGATAATTGCTTGCCAAATGTAAATAAAGTAAGTAACTAAATGAACTGAAAACCAAGTCGACGTAAATTGAAATCAAACACTGCTGAACCTATTACTGTTGTTACTTACAATTTTAACAAAATGTTCCACTGAACTACCGGCTGCAGATATCCATCGATAGTTCTTGAGAAGTAAATCTTCGGGATTCTCGATAGCCAATGTAAACTTCGACAGGGTAAGAAATGCAGTTAAATTGGCCGTGTAAAATGCTGACAGGAGAATCATGAAAAGCCACCAAGTCACGAAGAGAACCCTGGTTGTATCTAAAAAATAAACACTTTTAGGCGTTGCCCGGAAGGTACTTTGTAATTTTAAAATAGTGTCATTGCGGCCCTATATAACAACGTATTAATACCTAATAATAAGCGCCAGACCTCAGAAATAATGCTCAAACAGAATATGTACAGCAATAATTTAATTAGAGATTTAAATAAATTAGTCTTTTACTGTTTCTTAAGCTTAGCTATTTTTTTTTTTTTGATAAGTGTGAATAGGTAAGGTAAGATTCGTAAAAATGTATCAACATTTATTGCGAGAGGATAAAATATTCTATAGCAATAAATGTACATATGATATTAAATTTGTTAGATATTGAATGATTCGAATGCACGTATAGTTTAGTGGTTTAAGCTGTAAGCTAAGTGTTCTGGGTCCCACATGGAACCACACTTTGTATGATACACAAATAGTTGTTCCCTGTCTTAGTTTTCTTTGTGTCCGTTTTCTGTATGTTTGTAAAGTGCCCCGCGAGACAGGATATATTCTTAGTATACAAGTTGTACTTTTTAACATACGGAAAAAAGAGGAGGATCTCAATTCGATTGTATTTTTTTAAAGACAATAAAAATGTAGGTAACGAACTATGTTCATATGAAAGGTCAAAGCTCATATTTCATATACCAGGTTTAATGACTGTAATCATTACAAATACAAATATTATGATAATTTATCAAAAACCATTTTCATTTGTCATTACATCCATAGGCAAATGTTCGAAAGGTGTGACAACAAGTGATAGATTATATAAACCATTAACTGCGATACGATCGAAAATCTTTCCATTGATCGCTGTTATACAACCTTTGCATACAAAAACGCATTTTGATTTGACCATAGACTATATTTATCTTTATTATTTATTTGTTTGGTCAACATTACACCATCAACGCTAATGGTTTTCCATCAGCCTTCTACTACTGAATATCTAGCTATCTATTCACACATTGATAATTTATTAATATGTTAATGTGTCCGAAGATTTATAAAATATTTTTATCTTCCTTTTTTTTTTAAATTAACCTTTTTGTACGTGTGACAACAGCACCGCCCCTTACCCGCTCCCACAGCACCCGTCTTCCCTGATTCCATCACTCCCATCACATCACAAATACCATAAGCCTGAGATACGACTAGTTCGTGAAATGCATTTATTATGATATCCAGATCGCACATAGTTAAGCCTTTTTTTCAACCTGTGGAAACCCCCACGGGCCGTCACCCCACCGGAGTTTGTGTTGGAATCGGACCGACTAAAACCATACGGTGTGCCACTCTGCGCCTGATAAGGGAGGGGTCGGGGAACTGCTGTTGTTAACACATACGGGCCCCTCCCAGCATGTAGTTGAGCCTAGAGTAATTTAACTAAATAGCTGAAAAAATACGAAAGAATTACTTAAATACCTGTTTTCTGTAAGGCATTGACATCGTTCCTTTAAAGCTGTACCTACTATTTCTGCCCAAGAATAAGGTTTAAGACATTTATTTCTCATTAAGATTAACATAAATCACTTACATGAGAAAAATAACTATACTAAACATTTTTAATTATTCGTCGTCACTTTAGAGGGTAGATAGTGCGTTCTTACAAAGACAAATTCATAGTGCAACATTGTAACATATCGCCCGCTCAACGCATTCACAGCCGTGAAATATCCGCTAAAGAATGGAGATCCTTCCCCACATTTCTATTATCTACGTTAAATATGTCACCTAAGTGTTTTCGTAACACTTTCAGGTGAGATGATTTAGATTTGAAAATTGATTATATATGAATAAAACCAGGATTAATAGAATCTCTCAATTCGAAACCTGATTTGTAATATTTATGAAATACCTGTTAAGTGTATTACTTAGATAATATAAATATGCTATTTACTAATCTAAGCTTAACATAAGGCTATCTTGAAATGTCATTATATACTTGTAAAATGACTGATCAATATACATATTAGACCCTTATTTAAGAAAAAACTATCGCACAATATATCCTGTTTTATTGGGAACTTGATATGAACAACCAGACTTACAACAATATTTGTGTATCACGCAAATTGTTGCTACATGTAGTTATCGAACCCACAACATTGCAGCAGGAGCCGGTGAGGTAAAGACAAAAATCACTACACAAAACGAGCAGTTAGATAACTTTAAAATCCACATTAACATTTTTTACTTACAATAAGTGAACTAAATTTTGAAAGAATCGATATAACGGGAATTGTTCTTTAAAAGAAACAAACGGAAAAAAATTGTAACAGTAGATCTTAATAGTATTCACATACATATGCACACACACACATACATGTAAAAGCTTCTGACTTTATATACTTACTAGCTTCAGGAGCTAAACTGGTGCCTTGTTTAAGAAAGGCACTGTACACAAACCAGAAACTAGGGCTCAAGGGAAGAACTCCTTCGTCATCCTCAATAATTTTATTTCTCAGCCGTGTAAAGAACGTGATGCAGGGAGCGAATGTTACAACCGCAGCCAGTACTAGATACCTAAAATATTTATTTTTCACTTGAACAAGGCACAACCTGGCTTCTTGTCAATGTTATGTTTTCGTAAGCCGCTCTGTGTTAATGTTAAGAAATGTTTAGTAAAGGAACGGTTGTTGTGGAGGATTTTGGGAGGACCTTCGTGGTTTAGAAGTTTACTCAAGTTACCATCATCATTATGCAGTCATTAATAGTCCACTGCTATACATAGACTCTTTCAGGCGGATACACGTACAATAAGGATTTTTTGTATAAGCAATGTATTTTTTTCCAAAGTGATTGAAAGCACGTTCACTTTGCCTGATTGATAAGTATAATTTGAGGTGGTTACAATCCTCATTGGGGTTATTACGCATTGTAGAAATTATACCAGAATAGAATTAGTAGAACGGTGTATTACTTGAGAATTACAGAATTATGTGGAATGATTCCATATTTAAATATAGAAAATAAGTGGCGCCACCAATGGTAGACATGAGAACTATTCAGGATGCGTTCAGGGACTGTAAATTATCTTTATGATACTCCAACATGAACGCAGACCATGGAATAAGGTGATCCATACGGCGACCTAATGAGAAGCTTTTTCACACCCTGCGTAAAAAACACCGGGATCATAGACTAGATCATCGTTGATCATAGACTCTTTATTCTTAATTTGTCACCACACAGACATGCATATATTCACAAAGTAGTTCAAACAAACTTTTCCTAAAAAGGTTTAAGGTTATTACAACAGAGCAAAATAAAACTTACCAAACTAAGTCGTTGAAAGGTGCTAGAAGACCAGACCCAGCGGCAGATTCTTTAGGTCTTTTCATCATCATGACCCAGTCGCCTTGATCGAGGTCGATAGATAAAGCGGCTTTTTCTCTGTACGCTATCATTGAGGGTAGAAGAGCAGCTACCATATCTACTTTCTATACAAAGTTATTAATTAAAAATTATTACCTACTATTAATAAATATTCAGCCTTTTTCAATATGGAATGTATAATGGTTAATAGTAATACTAATAACATACAATGTTTCGTTATTTTGTTATTTTTACCTAGTTTAACTAATATAGGTTTAGAATTTCAAAGTGTAATGTCAGTTACGGACACAAGAGACTTTGGTTTGTCCTCAGATATACGCAGATAGAAAATACAGACATGAATATACGACATACAAAATATTTGAAAGTGTCTACTTGTTTGCCAACTGAAACCCACCCACGCTACTTCAGACATCATAATAATAATTTTATAGAAGGTCAATGCACATAAACATAAAATAAAAAACCTCGAAGTAATAACCAAAGGAACAACAAACTATAAACTTTTTGCAGAATAATTATAAAAAAGAAATGTCGGAAAGCTAACGACCCTATTTCCATTACTTGCAGTTACATTTTTGTAATGAAATTTTAAGCCTATCGTAAAAATATATCTAAAAAAGTAATAAAAGAGTAATAAACATATCGTGGTCACATTATCTGTGAAACAAATGTCTCTCTTGGAAGCTCCTCTTAAATTTAATGCAGTTTATAGTGGAGTCGTAACCTAAAAGGTTCTTCCTACTGATAACCTGTAAGTCAGCCTAGACGACGCTCGACTTTTTACGTACTTTTGTACGTAACTTAGCAAGTTTCCTGTATCTTCTCCAACGGCGATATGTCAAAATCTAGTTATTTTGTTATCATTTAATTACTTACGCTGGAATTAACCAATCCAATCAATGAATCTTCCGGATTTCTCCCTCCATACTCGTAGTTCCTTCGAGGCTCAATGACATCATACGTAAAATTAAATTTCTTACTCAAAATATTCATGATAACGAAAACTACTCCGATGCCCACAACTTTGCCATTTATATGCCGAGTGCCACTTAATGGGGTGTTCTGAGTAAGAAAAGAGATGGAGAAATGGTTAGCTGGACAACTTGAAACTTATTAAATCTGTAAGCAGCAGTACTTACGTTAAACGTTGCAACTTTGATGGTTTTTCCATTGATTTCTTTCATTATAGTTCCATACTTAAGTTGGTTATCCGATGCTTCTTCAGTTGCTAGAAAGAAAAATATCTTCATCATCATCAACAACAGCCTGTAATAGACCACTTCTGGGTATAGGGCTGTACTTAGAAAGTAGGATTTGAGTTCTTATATCATGATCCGATACAAGTTTCTTCGTTTTGTAGTGATATTGTCCTTACGTAGTTTCTTTCTTTAGTAGCTTCTTACACCCATGGGTTGAATAAGGGTGGCGACACCTGTATTCTTAATCCTTTATACATACAGTAAGAAAGACAAATAAGAATCTGCAAAATAGTAAACCACTCCGAGTTTATCATTGACCCGTCGTTTGAATATCGACCAAACTAGCCAATTTTTGTAAATCAGTATAAACGTTAGAAATAGTTTTATTACACGCATATTTCACTTTATATTATTATCATAAGTTTATTAAAATTATAATGCAAAGTTTTGATTTTTAACCTCACAGATTCCCCATACGAAACGAAAAAATCATTTGGTGTTGAATAAATAGGCCATTTGTCGAGGAAGACTGTAGAACATGTTTCGATAAATAGAAGCAGAGCGTTTATGATTAATTTATCAAAAACGAAGAATCCTTACGCGGATTCGCTACTACTATTATACCACCCAGCAGTCCAATCTAATACATATTTTTTTTCTTAAAGCGAAGAGCACAAGTGTCGCTGAGTGTCTAAGAATAGTCTGTGTGCAATATGCACGAAACAAAGGTTGTTCAAATTTTGACATGATCAGAAACCGTTAATTTTATTTATTTTACTTTAATTAAGTCTTGCAGAGAATTAACATACGGGTGTTCGTTTCACGTCGTGATATAGGCGGGCATGCTACTACAGCGCTTGGGGGCGTGACATCAAAACACAACACCAAAGCTCAACTTCTTTCACAGATATATCTAAAACAATCATTGCTCTCTCCCGAACTCTTTGACTGCCGCTGCGAATCTTAGGATATGGACCAACTTTAATGTCACACGTCTTGGCATCGTTAATCAGCTTATTACATTTGGCTGGTCGCCGTTGAGACTGGCCGCCGTGGCCGAAATCGGTTAGGAAAACATTATCATCATCAGTCATTTGATATATTTGATATATATATCCATTTATTTATTCTTTGAACGTTATTAACGAATATGTACGTCAGTCATTACATTCACGACAAATATTTTAGGAGTCTTTAGATGTCGTGGTCAGGTCTTCCATACCAAAACTCTTAAAGTATTATTGCATTATAAAATTTAGTTTTAGCTATCTAATGGTTTACAAACAAACAACAACCCATAATGTCCCACTGCTGGGCTCGGGTCTCCTCTCAGGAGAGGGTTAAGGCTATACGTCCCCACGCTGGCCAAGTGCGGGTTGGGGACTGGCAAGAATACGTTGTGGCTACGTCTAATGGTTTAATTAGTAATAATATTTAAAATAAACACTATAGTTCAAAATATTTTGAAACGTATACATATACATTGTATATACATATTCATTTTTGAAAGGAAGGTGTATTTTATAAATAAAATTAAAAATAGAATGAAATTTTTTTCACACAAGTCAATAAATATCTTAAAAAAGTTGTTAAAATATTAAAAATCCATAAAACAATTAATCACCTTTATAAGTATCATTGTAAGGGACTTCACAGACTGTAGCGTTACATATTGAAGATATGATGAGTTCTATGCCGCCCATGGCATAATAAGATTCGTGACGTAACCGGTAGAACACATTTGGTTATCTGTGGTCGAAAGGCGACTAGTCACTGATTGTGTTGTGGTGTAGGCATGAGGATGTCCCTACGGCGCACTTTACCCACCACTACCCCCGCACGCTATGTTAATGCACGTTCGATTGATATGGACTTAACTCGATCATTCTTATCAAAAGATTTGATAAAATTTAGGAATTTTATTCATATTTTTTTAATTCAGAAAATAATAATAACTTCACTCTTACTAAACTAAGCATTGCCTGTGCTGTGGTAACCATATGGCTAATGAATATATTATAAGTAGGTAGGTAATTACCTACTTAAATATTTCTAAAAAAAACATAATATATATATTATTACCTACATACCCTGCTCCCTATCTTCGGTACCTATGCTCTAATCAAGATAGAAATCTTCGCTCAGTTAATAATCTGCTTTTCTCATGCCTCTCCTAAAACTCCGACCATGAAGTCGTTTATGGTGGAAGCAGTATTACTCTGGAATGCACTCCCGCTCGAAATTAAGCAATCTACAAAACATTTCACATTCAAAAAGAAACTACATGAACTCCTAAATGAACTGGCAGAACTATCACATCCGTAGCACACCTCATATTTCGATATTCATGATGTATAGATGTGATGTATATATCTATATATGTATGATTTTATTTGTATTTGTGATGAATACTGTTGTGTGTTTTGTATATGTATAAGTTTACATTTAAGTACGATGTGTTCTATATGTGTAATATGAAATCCATGTGCACCTGCCTCATTTTTATATATGGGCCCTCTAAAGTAGTTCTACTCGGCCTGATGGAAAGCAAGAGCAGAATCCAAAAGTAGTGGTCACCATACTTATTACGAATGCAAACAATGCAGCATGGTGACCCACAATATAGAGGCCTATTGAGATGATTCTGCATCACTGGGCTTTCGGTCACGCACTCACTAACGAAAAACAACAATATGAATGCTGTCGCTTTAGGGTGGTCTTCTGTAAGAGTGTCGTACCGCCCCGGTGTATACAACTAGTTTTTATGAATTCGTGCTTACTAGTTACTACTATTTAACTTCGGACTTGGCATAAAAAATATAGTATAAATTTAATAAGGCATATCCTCTCTATTCCACACGACTAATAATGTTATGGTAAATAATGATAGGTCGTTTATGTTGCTGGCATAACAGGTCACTCGGTAAATTGTCATATGCGATCAACATTTCATGTGCCGTCAAAATTTAGGGTACGAGGTTCCTATTGGCGTGATTTTTATTTACTTAAATTCAATCGCACCTGCCTAAATAATGTGATTAATTGTAATAGATAAAAATAATGAGGGATACAGATTTAGGGAGCTACGGGCTAATTTATTTACTAATTTGTGCCCCAATTAGTAACGCTTACCAAATCTTTGCCTCTCAAATTAAGGGGTAGGTCCTTGTCGGTGGAGCAATCACCACATTCAATATGACTCTATTTTTAACCGACTTAAAAAAAGCAGGAGGTTTTCAATTTAACCGTTTTTTTCTGAGATCCGTTAGATCTATAACGTTTTTCTCCTTTACATGCTGTATGTACGTTTGCATATTCATTTATTTTTACACTTTTTTTTTTTTGCAGTTTTTTTCTTAAGAAGTTTACGGATGGAAATCTTGCACAGTAAGCCACTTGATAAGAATCTAATGACCAACCGCTCAAAATAATATTAAAATGGCGGATTTGTTAAAATTTAGGTATAGGTAAAAGTACCTACTCAATAATAATGTACATTTTACTGTTAGTGGCATTTCATGCTACCAAACTAAAAGTCTGAGCTCATGCTGAGCTTATATATTATTATAATAAGTAACCCTAAAAAATGGTTTCAGCTTTTAATAAATATTTCTTAACAGAAAAATATTTACTTATAAATAAACAATTATCGAAAATAATGGCCCGAATTGCAAATGTAAATTAGAATTTAAGATTCAGTAGAAACTAATAGTTACTGAAAGGGTGAATAAATAATAACATGATTGCGAAGTGTAATCGCTCCACGCCGTAATAACCACCCCATTATTCATATTACATTTGAACGATAGGTAAAGGTTTGTGTAATTTAAACTTATTTGATCCAGGTTTTATGTAGACATTGCTAATTAGAAAGAAAATAACAATAAACAGACGTAATTTTATGAAAGCACAAAAAAAAATGTTCTATAAAACGCAGACGAATTTTACTTATTAATAAACTATCAACCGCCCGTGTTTTCGTAACGCGGACTTACCCTACGGTAGGTAAATTAATTTAGATTTCTATGAGAGTAAGATTAACTATGTGTTTCACTTATATCCAATGTATAAGTATTTTCTAATCATGAGTGATGTTGTATAGTGTATATAACCATGGCTGTACCTAGGTTCTAGGCCAGGGGGGGGGAGGCAATTCTGTTTTTATAATACACTAGCTGAGCCCCGCGCTGTCCCCCGCTATTATTGTTGTGCCGCGAGTAACGTCGCGGGGCGATGCAAAAATTTTAAAAAGTGAGTCTATTTTAATATTACAAACAGACACCCCAACTTTATTTAACTGTACAGATATTTTCATATAAATTCTTTAAACACAGAAAAGCTATTTTAGAAGTAACTTTAGAGGGTCTTCAGAAAGACGGTTACAAATTTGTTCAGTAATAAATCAGCGATTTATTGTTGGTAGTGATTGGAATGCCAAGCATTCATTTTGGGGATCGATATTGACGGTTAGCAGAGGCGGAGAACTGAAGAAGAGTATTGATGCGAATCACTTATTACCTATATCAACTGAGGAGCCTACATATTGCCCCACAGACAGCAACAAAACATCTGACCTCTTAGACTTCTTTATCACAAAGGTTATCAGCGAACTGAATACTTTTATAAAGTCAAGCCTCGACGGTAGCTCTGATTACTCACCTGTATTACTGATGATTAGTCCAGTGGCCATACCCAATGACACTCATTCAGACTATCTCCACAATCAGAAAAACGGACTGGCAATGTTTTCGGGAATCCCTGGAATCAAATATCAACCTTAATGTCCCACTCAAAGCTAAAGAGGAAGTTGACGATGTGTGTCTCGACATCACACATCTGATCTAAGTGGCGGCTTGGTCTAGTACTCCTGAGTTAAAGGCTTCATCACGTGGCGCGTTAGTTCCTCTTGCAGTCAAGGAAAAAAATCGCCGAAAAACGTCGCCTTCGCAGAATTTGGCAAACGACCCATAAGAGTACAGATAAAACCAGACTAAACCTTCCAACTAAAAGACTCAAGGATCTCTTGGCTCATACTGCAAATGAATCGCTCAAACAAAGATTATTGAAGATGTCCCTAAATGCAACTAGGACCCACAATCTCTAGAACATTGTTGTGGCTGTGGGAGCTACAAAGTACCTCCCACAGCCACAACAATGTTCTCCGCCTATTAGATCCGGACATACGCGGGCCCGAACAGACCAAGACAAATCACAGGCTTTTGCAACATACCTAGCCGTGGCCATCAAACCCAACGATTCAAATAGCCCTGAAGATCCAGAAATAGATCAAATCCTTCATCAAGACCTACAGCTATGTTTGCCGTTGAGCCCTACTTCTCGAAGGGAGATGGCTAGAGAAATAGCCAAAATGGACCCTAATAAAGCACCTGGATTGGACCTGATCACCCCTAGGCTTCTTAAGAAGCTCCCCAAGAAGTGCATTGTCTTTTTGAGCATACTTGTCAATGTCACTCTGAGAACCTCACATGTTCCTACACTCTGGAAAACATCTCAAATTGTTATGATTCATAAGTCTGGTAAGCCACCTAATAAAGTCTCATTTATAGATAGTTTGGCAATTTAATTTGAATTTAACTCAACTGTGAGATTACCTCGACAATGTGATCGCGTTGGGCGTTCCGATTGTTGAAGAGTTAAGTGCAAGTTGAGAGTCATAAGCAGGCAACGCCCAATGCGGTCAACGTGACGATAAAATTAACGTGAAATAAACTCACAACAGGAACGCTTCGTGTATGTATGATATTGCCCGGAAAATACTACAAACTGAAATGACTGTAGACGATTGGTTATAGAAAAGTTTACCAATACGTAACGGGCGCACCTAAGCGAGGGCAGGAGAGGCCAACTATCTATTTTTATCGATAAAATTTCCACCTCACAATTAACTACCCTGGTCGAAACGGCCTAACTACCTTGTCAGCGTCTGAAGCCCATCTAGGGCACACTTTTTAAATACTTTGAAAATATTGGAATAACGAAGTTAACACTTGGAGGTGAAGAAATCATACTGTCAATGCCTTATTCCACTGCCACTGCTACGATTGATAGGTCATTCAGTACACTCAGACGTGTAAAAAGTAGCTAAGATCATCTTTGATTGAGGATAAACTAAATGGGCTTTGTATGCTCAATGTACCCACATGAAAAAAATGTTTACGCTATGGGCTTTTTTTTTCACTGAAGGTGTCAGAAATGGTTGCTCGAGACCATCGAATATTACTTTTTAAATAATAGCGGTTTTAATTTATGTTCATTTATTTAACTAACTAGGTGCTTGAAAAAAATCATATTTGTTAGATCACCAACATATTGTACCATGTACCTGGATTTTTTCACAAGTCTGGGATCCATCGATTAGAATAACAGAAATTAATTATGTAGATAAAGTAAAATTTTGTATTGGGTCGAGCATGGACTAAAAAGGAGCAAATGACCGATGCCATCTATCGGATACCGTCGGGAATGGATATCACTTCGCATACTGTTGAGGACCGTGTTCAGTTCTTCCATTGAGAATGGGTCCTGATGTGTCCCCTGTGGGTGTGAGTGTGCTGACTGAGGCGGTATGCAGGCAGGCAGGTTTTGCAGAATGACACTCAATGTAGGCAGGAGACTATGATGGGGGTGAACGATGTAGATGAAGATCACAGATACACCTTTTATTGGTAAAACTTATATTGCAAAATTACTGTATATGATTACACATACAAAATATTTATATAAGATATCTTAAAACCATTTAATACAACTCCAATCAAATGTATCATTCTTAAACTAAACCTTGACAATGCAGTATAGACACAAAATGATTCTTTCGGGTATAGCTACAGCTCACCTCTATCTACTTCACTCTGCTCTGCTTGACCTTTTGACAGATTAAATTTGAAAACATAACCTGCAAAGTTAATTAATAAATATTGAATTCTTTAATACAATTATCATATTCACTAGCGTTAATTAATATGAGGGACATATTTATATCAAATTGTGAAAAATCATTTTCAAACAAAATACTCTCGGAAGGATATGTAAGTTCACAATCATTTGTTATTGTATAAACTTGTTTGCCAAAAGTTTAACATATTGTTTAATTCCAGCGTTTAGACGGCAGAAATTATAATGAAAGCAGGCCACTGAATATATCATTTGGATCGGAATATGGCAGTTGTATTACATCTTTAGGAGAGACTAAGTAAGAATTATGAAAAGTTATTTGTCAATGTTTGGTGCACTTATTTTAGGCACGAAACTCATTGAATATTATTTTTATGTTTCAGAGTTCTCGCTCAAGTATCATGCGAAGTAACACAACCGAAACAAATAAGACCCAATGAAGGTATTTTGTATATAAATGTTGAAATCAGTCCTATGGCTGGACCCCAGTTTGAGGCCAATAGGCAGACGGACTTATCAGTATACTTAAATCGGTTACTTGAGAAATGCTATAAGGATTCTAAGTGTATTGATTTGGAATCTCTATGCATTGTTGTAGAGGAAAAGGTAAACATTTTTATTTATTCTTTTTCTGCATCTATTAAGCTATAGAACAGTACACATGCATGAGTGCATAAAGAATAGCCTATTAGATGCAACATACCGTATAAAAAGTATAAGGTTGATTACAAGTTCAATTTGCAAGCTTTTACTTCATTGCAAAAGAAGGAGGATTAAGTGTTTCAAGTGTGTGTATGTTATTTCTTTGGTATGCCCTGGAGCCTAAACGGCTTGTCGTATTTTTGTGTGAGTGGTGTCAATAGATTCGTCTTAGTTGTGAAAGTTACACTGGGTACATCAAAAATCAGGATTTTAGGAGCCAAAAAGAAATCTCAAAAAAAAGTTTTCAGAATACATTAAGTGTGGTATCAATATAAAGATTTTTTAATGGTTATTACGAATATGTATATAACTCATATGATATTGATACAGTCAAGTTTAATTTTTTAGTATTTCATTACTTGTTTTGTTTATTTACAAAGTATTTCCCAAAAAAAAATTGTATATATATGTGTATGAATACATACATATACATTTAGTAAACAGCGGTTATTTTAATATTACAAACAGACACTCCAATTTTCTGTATTTGAATAGATAAATAGATTTTCAGAAGTCAAAAATAGTTAAAAAAATTTCTTACTTCCTAAGTATTTGATTCTAATCAAAGTAACTTAGTATAATATATTTTAAATATATTAAATAATAGCCGACCCAATGAATTTCGTAACGCCATATTCATTTTCATGAAAATTTTCTGTAATACTGAAAAACTTATTTTAAAATAAAAGTAAAAGAAAATAAAATAAACTTGATTGAAACTTAAGTGCGTACATACATTTTTGTGATTTATTTGTATTTAAATAGATAGGTTAAGTAGGTTTGTGTACACCATACAAAGTCATAAAGTTCTGTTTCAATTTAGCTCATATTTTGAGATGATATACAACCCTCCTAGTCAATTGTTTTTACCTGACTACGGCAAGGCCAAAAGGAAGACAGTTTTGGCAGTACATGTATGTTTGTGTGTTCAATGAATAATTTGTTA